>RANX01000040.1:0-317687 GCA_009805215.1 Neurospora discreta FGSC 8579 | reverse complement strand
AAAAAAAAAAAAAAAAAAAAAAAAAAAAAAAACACCAGACTGACAAATGCCAAACCAAAACTACTTGTATCTCCCAAGTGAACACCATAACTCCCGATTACGACATCCCGTCATTACACATTACTTCCTTCCACTTCAAGTCATGGTCCCACTCTCACTCTCTCTCTTGAGTCCCATCCCTTGAGCGAGCCTCCTTCCGTCTCTTGACTTCCGTCCCACATGCCCGTCTTCATCGCCATAGAACCTCAGGACCGTTCTTAATCCTCATTCTCATTTCTATACCCAGGCCAAACCTCCCCCTCCACCACCCCTGCCAACCCCCTCCTTATCGTTCCTTGGAACCACCAGCCCGCATACGCACAAACAGCCATGAACGCCGTCGCCACGCAACCCATGTACATCCAGTTCTTGCTCGACTTCCTCTGGTCCCAGGTGTCGCTTGCGACGTTAACCATGGCCTTTGGGTGGGAAGTGTTGAGCCAGTACTCCACGGTGATGTAGCAGAAGCAGTTGCGGTAGACGCCCATGATCTGCATGAGGGTAGTGCCGATTGAGAAGAAGAGGGAGAGGAGGAACAAGGCGGTGAAGAGAGCGTACATGAAAAGAGTGAGAAGGGACTTTCGGGGCTTGGGCTTGGTTTGGACCGCCTGCCCCTGAGTGGGAGGATTGGATCGGAGAGGGGACATAGATGGTCGAGGGGGACATGGATCATAAGGAGAGGAGAGGAGGTTTTGGTTGGAGTTTGGGCTGAAGCTAGGATCGCGATCGGGGATGTGCCTGGGAGGAGGGCCTGGGGAGGGAGTTGACGGTTCTGGTAGTAGAGGTAGTTTGGTAGTTGTGCGGATTTCTCTCAGCTCGTAGTATCGACCACGATCCGTGTCGCCTTCGTCGTCCATGTCCATGTCCATGTCCAAGGTTGGGGTTCGAGGGCGAAAAGATGCCCTATGAAGCTGTCGAAGGTCCTCCGAGGACCTGCCGTTACCGTTGGCACTCGTGTTACTGCCTACTCTCTCGTGCACCGCTTGATATGTGTTCCTTGACGCTTGTTGGCCAGATTCTGGATCCGCGCCTTGGCGGTGGTCAAGTCTCGCTTGATCCCGTTCCCACATGTTCAAGTAAACAGAGTAGACAATAGTCAACAAAGACTGCGAAGCCGAATACGTCACAAAGCTTAGAGACCGACAACTCCATCCGACCGGCGGTGTCCGCAAGGCCACAAATGCTCCTGCACTTGGTGGGAGAGAAATCAAGATGAAAGTCTGAAAAATAACCCAACCGATGTACTCCAGCTTATGGATCTTAACTCTGTCTCTGAACTTCTTGCTCTTTCGGTACACCTGAGACTGCCTCAACCACTTGGACTTATTCATCCCTCTCTTCCACATGTTTACCGGCTGGAACAAGCTATCAAAGACGTTCTTTCGGGTGTAGTACATCCACTGGGCGTCCTTCGTAGATTCTCTATCTTTGGAAGCTTCCTTGCCGACCAGCAGAACTACTGGACTTGGGTTGTTGCTCGCTAGTAGACAGCCGCCGACAATGGCGACGTGGACTATTATCATCCACTCCACGCCAAAGGCAAGTGAAATGGCTGCGTCCTGGTCCGAAGGCTTGTTAAAAGGTCGAGGATGGTGTAGATAAAGGCGCCGAGGTAAAAGACGACGGGGGCACCGATCGTGGCGGCGAAGTCTAGCTGTGAGGATATCAAGCGTGTTAGTCGTTCGCGGAGCCTTTTTCTGGCTTCTTTGTCGATTGGTTGCAATTTGATATCCGGTGGTGCCTCGATGATGGAGGGCCTTTCGGGCTCTTGGGGACCATCCATGTCTTGTCCCGAGGGCTCCATCTGACTCAAGAAAGCTATTGGCGGGAGCTGCGGCACGGGTCCTATTGTTCCCTGAAGAGATAGTGGACGTTGATCGATTGGGACTTCAGAGTCTGGCCCGGAAAAGTCCACCAGCAAGGCCTTCTTAATTTCGTCCTCCGGATTGCCCCCCTTTTCTCCCATGACCAAGTTCCCTGAACTAGACGTTACGAGGACCTCGACCGTATCCCTCAGGCTCTTCAACGTCGGGGGCTTTCCTTCCGTCCCTTCCTGCCTATGCGCCCCTTCCTTCAAAGCCCTCACAATCTTGTAATCCAAAACTGCCTCATGCAGTCCACCGACCATCATTGGCCCGGCCATCCCCATCACCACTACGATCCAAAGCAACGCATCGAATGCCCCAGAAAGGGTATCCAGCGCCAGCAGCACGATCCCCACCAGAAGTGTCACTGCCTTGCGTGCTTTCCCATCCTGGGGCCGGGGAAGTATCCTCCATATCCAGTCCTTGAACCGACTAGTGGAGAGGAGGATATGCCGCCTCGGGATGTTCATACTGAAGATGACGGACGGAAGCAAGAACTGAACAATTGGAGCGGCCCACTGGCCTGGCTCATTGCCCTTGGAAAATCCAAAGCCTTTACATTTCCTCTTGCAGTAGGCGTAGGGTACTCTGATCTCGGGAGCAGGCTTGAGGGTCTCGTTGTACATCTGGCCGCAGATGGGGGCCTCGCTGGAGACGATCTTTCCTGCGTCTTTTTTGATTGTGAGATTAAACCGATTGGAAGCAACGGCATCGAGGCAGCATTGAGACTCGTTGTAGCGGTGGACGGCTTCGGTGGATCGTGGCAAAATTCCTAGTAATAGGAGGCCAAGAGCGAGGAGGGTGAGCCTGGAGGTGAAGGCTTTCCGAGGAATGTCGACCATTTCGGTGACATTTGACAATGGGGGTTGTTGAAACCTGTTGTGAAGTGAGAGTATCTCTGGGCAAAACAAGACGAAAGAAGGCAAGTTGAAGCAAGCAAGTAATTGCTAAAGGACCTATCAACAACTCATGCAAACATCGTTAACAAAGTAAACAACGAAACAAGGGGGATACATGTACAATATTTAAACCTGTCAAGGCATCCATCGCAGCCTTACGTCCACATTCTTCCTAGAACATGGCTGTAGACGTCAGGCGTAAATGCAGATGGGTGAATGGCGGATTGCCCAGTCATGGGTTGTGCAACCTCACTGTCACCGAAGTCCTGGTTATCTGTCGAACTTCGCCCGTACAGTCGCACCCGCGTTGCTTGCCTAGAGGTATTGCCTGAACCGCTTCCTGCCCTCTTTCTTCATTGCCAAATGCGCTGACCGGAAAAGTGTGGCACCCCCCTTTGATAGATAAGCCTCGACAAATCATGTATCGTTACCACGCAGATAAAAGGGTGCCTGGGAGCTGAAGTCACGAGCAGGCAGCCTTGTTTATGGTGCCTGAGTGAACTTGGGGAACCTGGGGGGACATGGAAGGGGAAGTATCGACCGCGGTCGTTGCACACATCAAACAGTGTGGCGCAGCACCTCGCCAATACTCAACATGTGTATGCCGCCATAACATTGCAAATGAGAGCAGCCAAGTCGCTTGTATGGACGGCATTTAAAGGCCCGGCCTGCTGAAAGCGAGAGGTCATTGCGCTTGCTCTGTTGTTCTTGCCAAGAACTAATGATACAAATCAGGGCTGAAAATAGGCGGATTGTACTTGAGCTTTATCATTGTGGCTTGAATCGTTGACTCATCGACGATATCGAGAGCGAGTGATGTGGTGGGCTGGGGCGGCGCAGCGGGAACCGGTCAGGATTCGATCGCAGCTCGGAGCAATCCATGTCTTGGTCCAGGGTGGACTGCGTCATGAGGACATTTGGGGGTTTGGGGCCTGGGATTTTGAGGCCGAACTGAGTGGTCAGTCAAGAAGGAACACAAGTAGGTATCTCCAGGAGCAATTCGGGTTCGCCATACCTCTACTCACTGATATTGACATAGCAGCAGTTGGAACTTGGCTGAGACAGTGTCGGTAAGTCGTAGGAAAGAGGGAAAAAGGGCGGGGAAGCGAAAAGGTTTCACGGTTCCTTTCAAATTCCGGGCACCTCTCCCCAAGTTTGTTTCCCGTGTTGTACCCCGCATCCACATGTGGTCGTCCCCCAACCAAATCGGAGGCACACCACAGCAGTCCCTCCTCCCGTCCAGATGATTGTCCGTTCTTGAAAACGCAAGTGCGAGGGAAAATTCCGAGTCCGACAAGTGAGGGAGTACCTCTAGGTACCTCTCTGTATTGTAGCCTCCTGTTTCTTCAATTGAGTGTCTGCCTGCCTTTGCCGTCGTGGCCAGAGAATGACGGGAATAGGTACCTTAGGTATCGTCACCCCCACACCCCCACGATCCTTCCCCCCCCCCAGGAAGTTGAGGGTACCTCTAGGTACCTACCACCGCATGTCCCTAGAATCCATAAAAGTAGCAAGTGGTCAGGTACAGCCGAGTCCCGTATCCGATGCATGAAGCTCAGCCTGCCGCGCCTGCTACACAGGGCCCGTTCGGAGCCTGGAGTACATTCCACTTGAGATACATAAGCACATTTTGATGAACTGGCAGTCAGCCACTGATGATGGTAGCCCTGTACACGATGAAGGGGCGCATGTGAGGGTCCTAGATTTTTTATTTTGAAGGCAGGCTCTCCTCTATACTGCATGGATGTGTGAGCAAATACCTAGGTAGGTAGAGATAACCTAGCGACACGTTGACTTCTAGCGACATAACTGTCGTTTGTTCCGAAAAGATTCAGTCCATGGAACAACTCAAGAGGCATACAGGTACAGTAGCCTCTCATCAGGTCGTCAAATCATCAGCCAAGAGCATGCCTGGCCATATCCAGAGGCCTCCATCTCAAGCTCCTGGGAAACTACGGCCTAGTGTAGACCCAATGTGGCGTTCCTGCTGACTCTTAACGTGTACAACCTTTCTTCCACCAGCAAAGCCAGTATCCAACAACAATGCCACCGCCAAATCTCCATGCGAGTCTACCCTGTGTTCGAACCCGCTTTCCTATATGTACCACCCCTTGAGGCCCTTCGTCCTGTTCTCAATCTTCAATTGTATCCCTTGTTCCTTCAAGAAAAATCTTCCTATTCTTCTTGTTGCTCCTTGCCTCCATCTTTGTTGCGATTTATCCCTATTGACTTGCAGTCCCTCTCAGGTACCCTACATATACTTGGTCACCCCGGAACTAGAGCCATCTGATGGGAGTATTACTGCGTCTAAAAGTAGCGGAGACCACGCCTAGTGTTTTGGAGTAGAGGGGCACGGTCGCTAGGTGTAGGGGGGAAGGAGAGAGAAGAAGACATGGAGTCAGAATCCGCCTCGTAACCGTCATCGTAGAGGTCGGAGGTATACGAGGAATCCGAACTAGATGAAAGGTCGCTGGGCACCCTCTCGATGCCCTGATGCGAGACAGGACCGTCCGAGTTCGAATTTGATGAGCGGTCGCCACGGGAGTTGTTGTGCATGTACGAATGGGCTTCGCGGAGTGGGTATTCTCGGTAGAGGCCGGGGGAGTAAGGTTCCGGACCGTAGATGAAGGACTCGGAGGAGCCCGAATCATTGACATTGGATCCGAGGGCGTTCTCATGAGCGGCGGAGTATGAGGGGTCGTGATGGTCGTGGACACGGGAGGGGCTGTTAGAGGAGCCGCGGTTGGCCTCCAGGTCTTCATGGTCATCAGGGGGATTGCCAAATCTGTTGTGGCACTTGTGGATACGGCCGCACCCGTCGTAATCTTTTGCTCGCCGCCATAGAATGATGCCCGAGATGACGGTCCCAAGGATGGCACCGAGGATAATGGTCGACAATAGGGTTTTGGTGATGGCAACAGCCATCGGGGTCAATGTAGAAGAGGTAGTATGTGTGCCTCCAAGCAAATTCGGTGGGACGGTTACGAATAAGATGGCACCGATGATGATGCCACCGATGATGCAAAGGAGAATCGTCGACACAGTTATGATACCATTCGCGGACCCAGGGGTCATGGCTCTGGGGAAGGGCCGCATGGAGATGGGTATGTCAGTTGGGGACGGTGGGCGGTATGGATCCATGTTTGGTGTGATTCGGCTGTTGACAGGACAGGTGGTATCAAACCTCGAGATATCTGGGACTGGATTTTTCTTTGGGAAAGAACTGAATCCATATGACTCCAGTTGAAGAAGGCTTTTTTTGATGACTTGTCCTTTTTTATTCCTTTTTTTGCATGGAAAATCGCAGATGCCCGGCAATGCACCTCTTCTCCGGTATTGATTATTTCCATCTTTTGCAAAAAGTCGGGCATCAAGGCCATAGTGCTTTATGCATGCACCACCATACAAAGACTGGACTTTTCAAGTCCGCTTCTTGAATCGGTTGCGATAATTCCAACTCCCGCAGGCCGCTGCAAGAAACTCAACGCCTGGACCATCACCCACGTGCAACAATATGGCGATATTTGCGAACTCAAACGGGCGGACCCCGATACCCCCTAACTTCCCCTTCCCACCCCACCTTCGGCCACCCGCTCGGAAGTGTCGCGACCTTCGGCAGCGTATATCTCCCATTGCACCCATCTTTCTTGCAACCCTTGAGCCCACACAGCCCAAACACCTTGCAATAACACTCGGCCGCGTCCGGACAGTGAACGGCTGCCTTCCCAAAGATGATATGCCACGTGTACTCGAAGACTCTGCCAGACAAACCGTCGTCCAGCTCCGTGTTCAGCAGCCACTCACGAAGCCGGACGTAGTCCTTCCGCGATCGGCTGTGAACTGTTTCACGCGAGACGGCGAACTGGGAGCAGCAGGATACGCCAACGACGTCGGGGACAGGAATCCCCGGGAGCATCTGCTGGAAGGCGGTCCTGAAAATGTCCTTGAACGCCATTTTTCCGGAGGCGGAAACGTTCTTGAGATCCTGGACGTCTAGATTGGGGCGGACTTCTGCGGGACAACCGAGGACCCAGACACAGCGAAGGTTGACGTAGCCAGAAGCTCGGACGGTAGGGGGTTTGAAGGTGCCGGAGAGTTACGAGGGCGTCATAGTCGTGGTCGTCGTTGTGCCAGGCAAAGCGTTGCGCATGGACCAAGACGGTGGTGGAGGCAAGAGTGTCGTAGCGATCGATGAGGTGTCTGGAGGTTTGTCAATAGGTAACATTTTCCGGCAAAATTGCAAAGAGCACACGCACGTAAGATAGACCATGGCCTCATGGCCTTTATTCTTGGGGACTGTGAGGGGAGCATCATGGTCGTTGACCACGTAGATGCTCGCGGGCCAATCCGGCAGGTATTCGTGAAGCCAGCTGGTGTTCTCATAACTCATACTGGCCACTAAGTGTACTAGCTTGAGCGGGAGCTCTGAAGCTTTCTCGGGAGTGCTCGCCGGGGAACCGGCAGAGGGTTGAGGTGGCGAGGCCACATTGAAGACCCGGCTTCGAGTTGGCCGTAGACGTAAAAGGGAACAATAACACACGTGCAAATCAGGGCAATGCGCAGCGGAGAGACGTGAAGTTTGGGTGCTGAAAGCATGGCGATCCAAGCCCGGGCTAGACAGCGAACGGCGACAGATGTTACGATGAGCTCAAAGAGAGGCTAGAAGGCGGGAAAGAAATGCACAACCTGAGATAGAGAAAGGAAGATGACCAACCGCTTTCGCTAAAAATAAATATGCAAGGAAGGATTAGGGTTTGTCGAGATAGATGCAACATGAAGCTTACTGTTGGTTCGTGCAGTTCCAAGTCCACAGGACGGGAATCCCGTTATATCCAAGGTGTGTCAACAATACCACGCCCACCCAACGCACAACAATATCCGGCATGTGAAAGCGGCATCGGTAAAGGATGGTGCTGTACCGGGTATGTGCCCTTACTTACCTATCTTGCCTTATGCCGTTACCTGCCTTACAGACTATACCTTATTCAAGCACCCAGGCGCGGAACAAAGACAGCCCATCGTACATCAGCCCCTAACCTCCATCACCAGAACCGGCTCGAGCAATTGCTACGTCGACCAAGCCTCCGCCTGCGACGAACCCAACGCCGTGCCCTGTACCAACCTCAAATAGGGCGTCTCCAAAGCCTGTTGCCCGCGCCTGACCAGCTGTTCCGACGGCTATGAAGCCAGCGAGCAATTCGTCCGATGTAACATCCAGTACGACGACTTGTTCCATCCCACTGCCATTGTGACAGCTACACTTTCAGAAAGCGGGAAGGTATCAACAGTAACGCTGGGTGCTTTGTCGTCATCATCGAGCACGTCGTCGACGTCGTCATCCTCCAGCACGCAGTCATCGGTTCCTCCCGAGTCCGCATCGGCATCGACTCCTCTCCCCGGCATCCCAGTGCCATCGAGCACAACACCAGCTCAACAAGACCCCTCCACCACTCCAGAATCATCGCCAGCAATCTCCAGCGCCACCATAGCAGCCATCTGCGTCTCCGTCACTCTCGCATGCGCCCTCGTCGCCGTCCTAATCTGGATCGTCCTCCGCCGTCGTAGCAAAGCCGCAGCTAAAAAGTCCCCGGCTCCATCAGATAGCAACCAAAGTGGAAGCGACCAAGATACGGGCAGAGATGTGGGCAGTCCGCTCGTCGAACTACCGCATACCAGCACCTACTCCGAAGTACCAGGTGAATCTCGTCCCCATTCGCATGTCGTTGGGCAGAATGGGGTGGAGTATTACAAGCCGATGGGGCTGATGACAGAGAGGGTGATGCCAGGTGAGTTGCAGGGGAATGCACAGATGGGGGTGCCAGGGCAATGGCAGGGGCAGCAGCAGTATGAACCGTTTGATATCATGACGTATCCGAGGGCTGAACTGGCGGTGCCGACGCCTAGGGCAGAGTTGGAGTGGTCTATATGAAGCTGTGGTGAATTCTGGAGGACGTGGAGGAGGTAAGTTAATGCCAAAATAATGTGTATGTGCTAGTTGTAGAGTCGAGCGGGGACACCGAGGGGGACAAGCCCGGCACACCGCGGAAGAGAACACCCAAGCGTCTTGCTATTCCCACTTTTCTTTGCTTTCTTTTTCTTTTGTTTTCTTTTTCTTTTTCCTTTTTTTTTTTTTGGGATCCAGAGCGGCCGCGGTGTGAATGACAACCTGCGGCAAGGGGATGTGGAACAGCGTAATCGCCAGGCGAAACGAGGCTGCCTTCGTATTATGCCGCTTGGCCAAAAGGGCAGCTGCCGGAGCGGAATGGGGAGAAAGAAAACGAGGACGGGTTTGCAGGGTTGGGTAATACGCAGGTCAAGTCGGTTCTGAACGGGGAGGGGCCGTGAGCAGGTCTCAAGGCGAGGGAGGGAGGTCGGCGACGAGACGCTGTGGTGCGGTTATTTCGCGCTCGTATGGAGGACACGATCGAGAACAGAGACATACTGCGATTGAGAACATGAAAGACCAAGAGCCTTGCAGGCTCGGAACATAGAATCGCAGCCAGAATGGGTGGACATTGTACGCGGATGCCGGGATCGCGGGTTCGTTGTTTGGCTGCCTGGTGGTTGGATCACGCGTTGAAGGAGAGAGAAGGCAGTGGCCCCACGTCGCCGACACGATTGGAGCGGGGTAACTATGCGCTTCGCTGTTAGAGATCAACACTGCTCTTAACTGTTTCCTCGCTTACTTATGCTGGGATGTGTTGATGTTAGCCATTCGCACTAACACTTACATCTTTCCAGTACTGGTATCCCACGAACCGTCTCACCACTTTCTGCACCCAACATCGAAAGTTCCCTGACTGGTATCAACCACTGCGGCCATTACACCTGGCAAAGGATCATTTCGATCACGGACTTGCCCACAACTAACAAGAAATGCATTCATTGCAGATTGCAGTTTCCTTCGTACAACCGTGTCGGTCGAACAGATCCTTTTCCGTCAGACTTCAACTTGATCCAGTGATTCCCGTCCGTCATTCGTAATGTACACTAAGTATCTCGAAAATCGCCATCCCTCTTTCCCTTTTTTTGCCCTGTCGATGAACAGTTCTAGGTCAATCTCATCTCAACCCCTTCCATCGTTTTTTCAAGATTCGTCTCCTTCCACCCTTCCCGTACCCCTACAGCCATCCATCCATCCTCTCCAGTCCGGTTGGTCTCTCCCATTGACCCTTCCTCACACAACCTGCCCGTTCCTAACCCTCAACATCATCACGTCCCCCAACTCTCCCTTGGTATTATCATGCGTCAGCACGTACCGATCGCCAGGCTGGTTGAAGAATCCCTTGCGCTCTAGCATCTTGGAGGTGTAGAGTACGGCGCATGTGGCGGCTACGCCCACGGCGGTGCGGGTTGCATACTTCCTATTTTGGTTTTCCGGTATAACTTAGTATTTGATACCATATGGGCCAGTTGCCAATTGTCGGCGATACAGAACGGCGGGACAAGAGGTTGAGTAGTCGAGTATGGTAAGGACTGGAACGAAAGAGAGACGGAAGAAAGTGTGTATCGTATAGTAAGCCATGTTTAACAACGGGGGAAAAAATGACAATGAGAAACCAAAATCGAGAGAAAAGTGAGATAAAAGGGGAATATTACACCCTACAGCTCTTTCAGATCTGCTCTACATAGCAGAACCAAGTCGGACTTCTCGTCCCTGGACCGGGTACAGAAAGACTCACCGGTGAACAGCACTAGCCCAAGGATACAACTCCTGCCCACCCGGTCCACCAAAGTCATCTTCTGCCTCTTTCTTCTTGTGGATATTCCTCTTTTGTCCTTTTGTCGCCACTGGCTGGCGAGGGCCGCCGCGGGCATGGAGAAGAGTCAGGCGGGGCCGAAGCAGAGTCCGGGAGAAGAGGCGGGGTGATAACATGGTTGACGATTCTGGCCAAGTTTTGATCGATATGTACGTTTCAGTAGTGTGTAGTTCTTGGTCTTGTCGGAAATATCCCAATTCGCTTTTTTTTTGATGATGGAGCATAAAGGCAAACCCAGACTTGTTAGTATTCGGGCTATTATTGTTTTGTTGGTAACTAGGTCATGGCCAGGTAGATGTCATCGCCCCTTGAAACCCAGGAGTCAGCTGTCATGGTGACGTGAACTCTGTGGGACGAAGATGGGAAGGAGGAGTAGGAGAGGAGGACCGTGAGCATTAGGAGGTATGCTGGGTTGGGTTAAGTTTTGACAAAACTTCAAATTTCATCTCAAGGGCAGCAGAATCGACAACAACCGCATCCAACAATTAACTAAAAAAGTTGAATGAACCAAATGAAAACGAAAGAAAGGGAATAACCGACAATGTAGGTATTGCTGATGGCAAGTGACGTACACGGTTGGATAAAAAAAAGCTGAAAAAGAAATGCCCCCACGCGGGATTGAACCGCGGACCTCATCATACCGTAATTGCACTTTCCAAAGGAAGCTTACGAGTGATGCGCTCTACCACTGAGCTATACGGGCTAATCCTGTTTTACTTGTTGAGTGATAGTGCTAGAATAATCCTTATCAAGGTCAAACCTTCAGACGCGCAGAACACAAAACCGAGGGACCTCCCGCCAAGTTCCCCCTTTCAACCAACAAACTTTACACGTTTGGCAGTGAAGCAGCTTTGGCACAAATCAAACTCGTGACTAGATTAACGCATAAATTCCACATCGGAAATACCTTACAACACCAAGAAAAAGAAAGGAATCGATAATCCAACATGGCTGTTACAAAGTGGACCTTACCTATTCACCTACTTTACCGGAACCCTCCTCCTCCCCTTCTTCCATGTATCTCTGCAGCCCTCCCAGTCTTATCCCTTCCTGCACGATTTATTGGTTGATTGTCTCATCAGCCCTGTAAACTCGTCGGAACGGCATGACCTGCCCGGGGCGATGCAGCCTAGCTCTCGTGTTCAAAATCACGGACTCAGCATGTCCACGTCTACATCAGGGTGAATAGGCCACCAATGCTGCCAAACCGCGGGTGCATCCCCATCCCCCTCATCCTCACTGGGCAAGTATACCTCGGGGCAGTCCGCCGGTGCAGGCGCTGGCTTGGACATGACTGTCAGTAGATCGGGGTCCGCATGACCTTGAATGAACCAGTCCGGGCCGTTAAATCCCATCATGATCCACCTCCCGAGTTCCATCGGCCTGCTGAACCGTTCCAAAACCACAAACTCATCATTCTCATCGTAAGGGGGAAATACAAAGTCAAAGTCTAACCACTGCCCGTTACTGTACTGTTCACCGAGGCCTTGGTTCTGCCTAACAAGCTGTTTGTACTGGTCCATGAGAGCCTGCCACAGCCTCTTCGAGATGGGGTAGATTTTCATGGATTCTTTAATCCTCTCATTCTCGGTGGCAAAGAGCATGATCGAGCGGGCTTCGTAGAAGGAGACCCACTTGTCGGGTGCAGGCCATATAAATTGCCCGTAGGGCTTGGTGAACTCCCCGCTGACCATAGGCGGGTCGATTTTGCTCGGATCAGTGACATCAGGCGTGGCTAAACTGGCGTTGGGAGGCTCGTCCGTCGTGTGAGTCCATAGCGATGGATACCGGAAAAAGGCACCGGCAGCCCGGGCGTGCCGGCTCGGAAACCAGCGGTTGGGCAAGGTTACTTTGCTGTTGGTAGCTGTCGACGCAGATGGAGGTGCTGCATTCTTCCTCACGGAAGTTGACCAGTCGTACGGAAGAGACGCATGCATCAAAACCTCGAGCATGAAAAAGGGCCACAGGGCCGGATGACGGTGGAACTCGAAGAACCAGAGGGGTACGGTCCCGGGCAGAGCATTGGGCATACCATAGGGTGTACTCAGATCCCTGGCGAGGACCTTGAGCCAGGCACTGTATTCATTGACTGCGGCTTCCGCAACGACACGGTTTCGTTGAAGGACCGCCTGTCTGAATTGGTCAATCAGTCGGCGTAGACGCAAAAACGAGTATGGGGTTTTCTGCCAGTGCTTGTAAGACTGCTTGTACCAAGGTCGTAGGCTTTTCCACAGCTTTTTGCGGAACTCCATGTACTGGAACGTCTGCTCTTCCTCTAGCCGGAACCTCTGCATCTGGTCTGGTACTATCGGTCGGTGACGCATCACTGACGGTTGCACGTGTCCTCTGGCGTGGTACATCCGCACATGGCACCCCATGGTGAACCTCTGCTTACTGCGCACCACTGGTTCAGCTTTGAGCGCGCTTTGCCCGTATACAGCAACCTGAGAATCCCAAAAGCCCTGAGACTGGAACCGGGAACACCAGTATGTAGGTAAGGGGCTCATCTGAGAGGTAACTCTATCCAGCGCACCACGCAAGGAACCATCTAGTTCCTGTAATTCTTTGCCTTTAACACGTATTGACGGGTCATCAAGCCACGATTTTGCAATAGTAAACGCAGGGCCCGCCCGGGAGAGGAAGTCGCTGTCAGGCACAAAGACGTTCACAGGTCCAATTATTCTGACAGCGTCAAAAAGGGACTGTTCCTGTGACCAACCCAACTCTGCCGAGTTCTCATGCTTATAATACTGCGTGGCATCGAAGATTACTGGATTAGCAAAAGAAATACGTTAGGATGGTAACGTTCAATGAGTCGACTTACTGGTTCATATTGCCACGCGCCACAGGCAGTACTGACATAAACTTTTGCCTGCTGAAGTGCATGCTACGTACGCAACACGGGTTAGTCTACGACTGGAGAAGATTAGTCAGGAAGACGGGTTCTACTTGCCATAAACTCGTGTACTATCTAGAAAGCTCTCGTTAGCTTTAATTTACCTGCCCATGGGCTTTAGGGACGCTTAAGATCATACTTACTACGAGCGCCAACTGGAGCCGCGTGGTGTGTTTCGAAGCAACTTCTTCTGGAGTATTTGAGATGGAGAGCATCGCTTCGAGAAGCATGGTGTTGATTTTGATATCGGTAAACACTTCAGGGTCACGCGGGTGTGGAAGCGCATTGACATCGAGATTTTTCTGCACCGTCGTTCGCAGTGGTGCTGAGCTGCAGTAACCGGCTGTGACACCCCCCGTCTTGTCCGGTGACCCATACTTGTCTAAGTCCCGCGGATCAAAGAACGACCAGATAATCCACTCTGATAGAAGCTCAATTTGCTGCCATAATCGGTTGACGATCCGCTGGTCGGGCTGCTTGAGCCCTATTCCAGCCTCGCCGGGCGAAATCATCCGCTGGGGCACAAAGAAGGGATCAGTCTGACCTGGTTCGAGTGGGAGGACATTCGGGATTGGATCCGTGGATCCCTCCAGCAGTGCGTAAATCCAGTCGCCGTAGAGGACATGATGCAGTATCCTGTTGGCCATTTCAATGGCGACTCGCAGCTCACCCCAGAGGCCGTTGTCGTCCACACTCCAATCTCGAGTGTTTATAGGGCGGCCCTTGACGTCCTTTTCCAACACAACACCCCGTAAATCATACCATCGGCCGCGGCGGAAGGCTATGTTCCACTTGCTCTCGTCCACGTGGATAAGATCAATATCAGGGAATTGCTCAACTGTAACGCTGATATTGGGAAGCGGCATAATTGAGAGGTCCATCATCAAAACCTCTTGCCAGTAGCTTGTCCCTATGATACCCTGGTTGAGGGAAGGAAGCTCCCATGTTCTGAGGCCGTGGAGAGCGAGCTGCTGCCACCGTTCGGTAAAGAACAATTCGTCCAGCTCCACGCCCGAGGGCTTCGGTATGGACTTTGGCATCGGGTGCGTGTGTGTAGCCGCCTCCTGCAACGCTCGCTTATGTGCCCACCAAAGATCTTCAGCGAGGCCATACGGTTCGTCAACAGTCGGGAATATGGGAAGTAATCCAGAGGAGATGAAGCCGTTGCTGTCCTCGTGTAGCTTAACCCCCCATCGCTCGAACAGATGATCCCCACGGCGGCGCGGAGGAGGTGATTGTTGGTTTGTCATGATGGGTATCGATGCAAAGGAAGGAAGGAAAGTGATGTAGAGAAAGTGCGCGGAAGAAGTTGAAAAGAGTCAAGGTGACTTCTACACCGTACACGCCGGCCAAGTCGCTGGGAAATTGCGTACTTATGCCTGGATGAGCCAAGGGGCTTCAGGTTCGTCGCGATAGCTCTGGGTAAACAAAGCATGCCCGGATCCAGTAACTCAGTGCTAGGTACCTAAGGCTGTATAGACAAAGGCACTCCGGACGCGGATGCGGGTAGTGGTTTTGTTGTGTCCCAGCATGGCCTCATTCGGGGAGGTGCTACGCTAAAATTCCTTTGTCTTGAACCTGAGCTTCGACGCATCCCTGGCAAGCTGGCCGGGTCAAGGCGTTATCCTCGACACCACGAGCATGGCAAGCGCATAATAAGCAGCGCTCAGAAAGTACGGTAAACCCAGCGCCCACCCGCCGATCTTGACGCCTTGCACCCACAAAGCAGCCATGGTCGGCGCTCCAACCAGCAAGCCCACCGTCTTGACCAGCATGACGATTGAGAAAATCTGAGCTTCCGAAACCACAACAGTGGCATCGCCAGCCGTGCTCATCCCCGGCCCACTGGGGTCTGGCAATAATGACGGTGATTTGAGTAGCGAGTACGTAAACATGGGGAGTGCAATGCCCATGGCGTAGAGCAGCAGTGACGGTACCAGGGTCCAAATCGTCGAAGCCATGGCTATAGCGACGACACCCAGAACAGAAAAGACAAGGCATGTTTGAGCATAGCTAATGTTGTGTCCATCGGCCACCTTGTGGTCTAGAATCGTGAGAACGTCAGGGTCCGAGAGGCGTCGGGACTGAAAGGAAGATAATGGAGAGGACCGGGATCGGCGCCGGCGCAAGAGAGTAGGGATAATAAGGTAGAGAAGGAAAAAGTTGAAGACTGCCTTTCCCGATAGCAGGTAGCCGACCGAGGTAAACTTCCAGCCATATCGCTTGGATATGTACTGGGCCATGAGCTTGGTGTCGGAGCTGGCCAGAGACGTGAAGAAAAAGCTAGCGAGCAAGAATGTGAAGTTGGGCGGGTATCTGGTTGGGACCTTGAAGACAGAGGAGATGCGCCCAGAGATGGACTCTTTGAAGCTTGTGACGCTGAACGAGGGAGCTGGGCGGGAGGGAAGGTCTTGTGATAACAAGGGCGCAGTCGATTCTTGATCATGCTGGCGTCTAGTAGGACTGCCGGTGTTTGATGCGGGAAGGCCGGCGATGACGGGCACAGCGGCGAGAAGAAGGACGACGCCGGCACACAAAGGAAGCCACAGCCGTATGCTCATGGTGCAAGAGGCCAGAGCAGGACCAAGCTGGGCGGCGAATATGGCCGAGACTGCATTCACCTGGCCGAAGAAGGTAGCTCTTTGCACCCCGTCATTGGTAGCCGACGAGACCAGTGAGTACACGATCGAGTTGAAGACACAGTCTCCGCCAAGGACTGACGAGAGCGGGCCAAGGGCAAGGGCGGGCAGGGGAAGGGCGTGGTCAAAGTAGCTGACGGCAATGGTCCAGCAGAGCACAAAGACGCGAGGCACGATGTTGAGCAGCAGGACTTGGGCGTGGCCGTAGCGTTCAGCGAGCAGGACGAGAGGGATGGTCATGATGAAGTCGCCAGCAACCCAGCCCGTCTCCATGAGGCCCATCATGCTACCCAGATCCTGCTGGATGCCGTCCAGCTTGCACAGCTCCTCGGGCACACTTCCATCATGGCCAATTGCCGAAGGGTCGGCGTCGAGATAGAAGTCGCGGCAGAGTCTGCGTTCAATGACACGGTTGAGCGGTAGCTGGTAGAGACTCCAGGCAAGATTGACAAGGGCGGCCAATATCAGCAGAGAGCGAATCGAGGGAGACGCGTTGCTTGTGATGGCGGCGAAGGAGGAGGAGGAGGAGGAGGAGGACCGGGAGAAAAAGGAAGAGAACAGCGTGCCGGGCATCGTACTGTGTCACGTTGCGGTAATGGGCGAAGAAGGTGAACAGATTGAAGCAAGGTCTTTCTAAGGTGGAAAGATGAATGGACAAAAATATCTCATTTTCGGTGTCGTGGTGGTGGCGGTGGTGGTGATGGTGGTGGTCGACGCTGGCCTCGAGAGTCCATAAAGAGCAAAATAGGAGCAGATGTCCAAGTGTAGCAAGAGAAGATGGAAATGTGAAGTCTGGAAGAGCAGATCAAATCATGTCTACCTCTCAAAATAGGAGACCTCTAGGTATAGCTCTTCGGGTCAAGGTTGGCATTCCCGACGAGGCAAACATCTATCTGTTGCAAGGTGAAGTTGACTGCGGGGATGTTTCAACGGAAATTCCACGTCTAGGTCCTCTCCAGCGCAGAAGGGCTGCCCCACTTGATGCCTACCCCGGGCCCCGCTTGGACGGGAGTGCGTGCCCACTCCCTCTCACGTCCGGGTCCCGTCAGGTTGTCCGGCCAGTGGGTCAGCAGGCTCAAGCATCCCCTGAAACAATCCAAGACACAGCCTCGGCTGGGCCCGACCCTCCGCCGCTGATGACGGGAGATTGCCAGGGGCGGGCATGCCACCTAATAACCCGGGCGTGGGGACCCTCGCTTGAAGTCCAATCGGCGCATCCAATTCCGCCAACTCAAAGGGTTTCTCGAACCACAATTCAGGGGATTATCATCAGTTCATTCTTTCTTTGATTCGAACTCTCCATTGCCCTCTTTTCTATCTCACTACAAAACCTATCATCAACTTAATCGGACCTGGAGGTGGTTGCGCGCGCAGTCCCGTTCAACGCCCACACGATAGCATCATCACCTAATCTCTACGACAAGGTGCGCTCAGCTCCTCACAACCACACGCGGGACAGGCAGGATCCTGATTTCGTCGGCGACAAACAATAATTACATACAGTAAAAACAAAGTCGAAGCAAGTCGGCCGGGCGTGCGGAATACCTCCATAGGGACTACCCCAATCGATCCGATTCACCATCATCATGGCGCGAAGACCACACATAACGCTGATGCTCGTCGTCGGCGTCATTCTCTTTGTGTTTACGACGTACATGCTCTCCTCGAGTAGCTCCTCCGGAGTGGTACAACACTCAGAGACTTTTGATTCAGGCATCAATAGTGGTGTCGGAAACCACAAGAGTGTTGGTAGCGACAATGGCAGCAAGCCCGCGTTTGGCATATCGGACGACATCCTCAAGGGCGGCTCTATCGCGCCCAAGCTGGAGAATGCGACGGCCAAGTATGTCTACCCTGTCCATTGCACCGTACCATGCATCACACCACACCATGCGCCCTGTGGCCAAGCATCATTTCGCTAACTACAATAACTACAACAGAGCAGAACTAGGCCGCGCTTCTTGGCGTCTCTTCCACACCATGATGGCGCGCTTCCCCGAGAACCCGACCGCCGAAGAATCGTTGGCTTTGAAAACCTACATCCAGCTGTTCGCACGCCTCTACCCCTGTGGCGACTGCGCGTCGCACTTCCAGAAGCTGCTAAAGAAGTTTCCGCCACAAACGAGCGGGCGCAACGCGGCGGCCGGGTGGGCCTGCCATGTACATAACCAGGTCAACAAGCGCCTCAAGAAAGCGGAGTTTGACTGTAACAACATTGGGGATTTCTATGACTGTGGCTGTGGGGAGGAGGGCGGTGCCAAAAAGACAGGCGCTGGCGCTGGGGGAGAGGCCAAGACAGAGACAAAGAAGGGAGGAGATCTCAAGATGGAGTGATGGATGCATATAGGTGGACAAGTTAATACTGCACTTGTATGGTGGTGAGAATTATGCATGGACCCCAAGTGACCTTGAACGGCTTGTGCCGACATGGCTTATTTGGTAGACACGGGAATGTCTTTGGATATCGATTGCAGGCATAACATCCATGTCGACTGGTGTCCTATCGCAATTCGGATGAACTCGACCCGAGGGAGGTTTAGATTCCAGGGCGCTGTGGAAGTTAAAGTTGTCGACAACATGGAGTTGCCTGCTTTTGTACCGCCGCCAGCTCCGAGGCCCTTTGCGAACAAGACTGCGCCGTAGTCCGAAAATACCCACGATCGAAGTGGTTCTGCTCAATGAAAGGACATGGCCAATCCCTTTGTTGTTTCATTGACTATGCTGCGGTATTCACATATACCCTGGTTAGAGAATATCGCTGCGAATTCCGATTCAATTAATGACATTGCAGAGAGCCCAACGATGACGTTATCAGATGGAGTCGCGTGAACGAGGGACCGACAAGGGAAGAACGATAAGAGCATTATGGCGGCTATCGCACGTGATCCACCTGAAAGGAAGCACCGCCAAGCCAAGCCAAGCCAAGCCGCCTGCAACACGCGTGTGTTTGGAGCTGCCTTGAGCTGCCGAGGGGGCCTGAGCTTCCACTCAACTGGCCGTCCCGCCTTCTGATGGGCCCGCCTTCGTCGCCTTCGAGGTTCACCTGGAGCCCGTTGGAGCTTCCTTTCAGTACAACGAACAACACGACAAGCCATAACGATTTCACGACTCCCCGCTCAGTTGTCTTCTCAGTATACACTACCGAACATCGACCGACTGTTTACGAGACTGTCCAACAGCATCTTGATTGCGCGTTACTTTAAAAAGACAACCACTCAAAAGCCCCGTCATCATGGAATTTGGAACTTCGGGCGTGCTCAGCGAAGGTGAGCTACAACTTCCATTCGGCGTCGCATTCCATGTCCAGCCATCACCATCACGGCCTCACCACTAGCTACAAGTCAACAACCTACCAACCCTCTCCGAATCTCGCAACCCCATGCCATCTAACACCATACCCTCCTCCGTGGTTGATCGCAGACGACCCATGTTAACCGCTATACTATACAGATGGCATCCATGTCGATATGGACAGGTTGAAGAAGGGTGAGGTCAAGTAAGTACACCACACTGCGCGCCCACTTTTCCAGTTCCAACCCTACCTGTCATGTAGTCGCAAGTAATGCGCATGAACAAATGAAGCAGTCCGCTAACTTTCTTGTCTCCTAATAGCTTGGGTACCTCGATGTAAGCTTCTCCGGCCGTCTATCCCTCCTTACGACTTCAAGCCCCCTCGACGATGCGACATGATCCCCGGTATCCCCACGAGAAGCAGCAGCGATGTCTAACAAGCTTGATATAACTACAGTATGGCGGTCACATTCAAGGACGGTGTCATTCTCGGTTAGTGTCTTCCAGCCAACAGCACTACACACCCACGCTTGGATTTCGGAGACCGAATCATTGATCGCAGGCTGACACCTTCTACAGGAGCCGACTCCCGCACAACCACAGGCGCCTACATCGCCAACCGCGTAACCGACAAGCTGACCCAAGTACACGACACCATCTGGTGCTGCCGCTCCGGATCTGCTGCCGATACACAAGCCGTCGCCGACATCGTGCAATACCAGCTGGGATTGTACCACATGGTCAACGGCAGGCCCCCGACAACACAAATTGCGGCTGCTGTCTTCCAGGAAATTGCTTATGCCAATAAGGATAGGTTGACGTATGTTTTTGTGGCCTCCTTTCCTTCTCCTTTTTTGCGTTTCTCTCTTAGTTTCCTTCCGATCCCTTCACTTTCTCTTATCGTGCATATGTCAGACTCCCTGCTGACTTCTGGATTCCAACAGTGCCGGCCTCATTATTGCCGGCTGGGACGCTCGCCACGGTGGTCAAGTGTACAACATCCCGCTCGGCGGCTCCCTGCACAAGCAGTCGTATGCGATTGGTGGTTCCGGTTCCACATACATTTACGGTTACTGCGACGCCAACTGGAAGGAAGGAATGGAGGAAGCCGAAGCTGTGGCTTTTGTCAAGGAGGCGCTCAAGGAGGCGATCAAGTGGGATGGCTCCTCGGGAGGTGTCATTAGGATGGTGGTGTTGACGGAGAAGGGCGCGGACAGGCATTTGTATCTGCCGGATTCGGATTACAAGGTCAGGCACCAGTGATGGGATCTCGAAGAATGGGCTGGCGGGGCTAGGGGAGGTGAGGGTCATCTGTAGCCTGAAAGGGCACATGAAATGTGGCAGGAAACGAGCCAAGATTCTAGCCGCAACCTTAGCACTGAAAGGTACACCGGAGAAGGTGTGTTAATACGAAATGATACACAAGAAGACAAGAAGTTAGACCATGGTCTCGATAGATGATGAGACTTGAACTTAACTGTTTCCTGCATGCTTAATTGATACAGCTGGAAGTGGTCCCTCCTGTCCCTGAACAGGGAAATAAGTTTGTCTTCGATGCTGTATTGATGTTCATTGAGCGGGACTTCTCGTATTTGGGTAAGGTGCTGTTATGAGGTAGCATATGCCTATGATAGCTATGCCGCTATGCCCCACTATGAATGAGGCGTGGCGATGGAACCCGACAGGAGGTTGGCGATGAGTGGGTGTCCATGGTTTGGCGTTATAGTTGTGTGTTACACAAAGTAGAGCTAATAACAATGAGATGTCATTCTTTTGCGCAAAAGCTACCGGCATTGTGGTTACGGCTATTGATCTAGGAAGTTTCATACATTCCGTCCATGTTCACTTACCTAAAAGCCAGGCAGATCAAACTAGATAGCCTCGATAAGCGCCAGCGGAGTGAAAGCGGGGAGTTCTCCTAGGATCCATTGCCACATCACTCGCCAACGACACCAACTGAAGTCTTGCTGCACATCAGCGAAGTCGGCGGCGAGTCTGTTGCGTCAAACGCGGTTACATGAGGAGGAGCCCACTTCATACCTCAATGTTCTCATTAATACGTAGGCAACGATATCGATACGCGAGATACGTAAATTACCATAGATGGCTTCACTTATCGTGTACATAGTAGTACCGGTCGCAGGCATTGTCGTCCTTTGGCTGTTGTACGAGGGCTAGATACCTGCTGTCTTACCTCTGCCTTTCTAGACCGGCTTCATTATGGAATCGAACAGTGACGTCGGCGGGTAGTTGTCCAGGCTTCTGTTCCTTACATGTACCGGCTGCTGTAAGATTCCACGTTGAACTCTTCGATCTCGTATCTCCTTCTCATATCATAAAGAAGCCACAAGATACCTTGATATCTCACATTACAACCCAACTAAACCGCTCTTCAAGCCATCCACGGCGCTGGACGTGGCAGGCAAGCAGACCTACACCTCTACCTTGAACAGGCGAAAAGGTTGTTTGCTGGCAGCCTAGGTAGCCTCCCGTCTTTATCCTAAAGCTCCAGGGTCGAGCTGCATCATAACGGGCCTTGAATTCTGATGGGCTGAAGGGCAATGGCGTCAACAGTGGCAGAGTGGCAGGCAGACAACAACAAAGACAAGCAGGTGAGGTGAGTGAGCGGGATCGTGGTCGGCGGTCATCATCGGTCTGAAATGGGAGGTTGGTCAAGTTTTTCTTGCAAAAAGTTGAAGTGGTCAAGTTGTTGATATGGACCACATACCTACCTAAGTAGGTAATCTCGGAATTTCCTGTGTGATTTCCACTGCTTGTTGTACAACACACACCTAGCATAGCATGCATGACGCGCGCGGTATTGACGTTGACGAGGATAGGCGCATATTTGTTTTTCTTTTTTGTTGAGTGGAGTTGAGGTAGAGGTAGAGACGTGGAACGAAGCGTGTTATGTCGCGAGATGGTTGCATGTATTGCTGTTGTTTTCCTCTTCCATTTCTATGTTTACTCGACTCGCGCGCCCACGTGTTGATGTTCCGCTTTTGTGGTTGGTGTTTTGCCCGAGCAAGGGAGCATGGATCAAAGTTACGCCTAAGGAAGTTCAGCTGAGGACTAGGTAAGTGTAGGTAGTAATAAATGCTCCACTATCACATATGTATTCATACGCGTAATTTTCAATTACAATACTAGGATCCGGCCCGCGATGGTCAGACACAGCCCGCCCCGTAGCGACCCGTTGCGACACCCCGACCCAGGCAGTGCCCACAGGCAGTGCCCACCAAAGCTGAAGCCTAGGCACCGGGAAGGAAGCCCCCACTCTGGGGTGGGCGTTTCGACCTGATGCCGTCCCGATACCGATTAGTACCTTACCTTGGCAATTACCTACCTGGCCTACCTTACCTCATCATCCTCGCTCTGTGTTTCCAACCCGACGGACTATCGATCCAATTCATTTCGACAACTCATGTCCCGGTCTTGATTGCAGTTCGCAACGAACCTACCTACCGCCATCGCATCAATCCCGCAGTCATTGGACTTGGAAGAGAAGTCGTGACTGATCCCAGTCTGATTGCTTCGACACCGACCTCAGCCTCGACATCCCGCCGTCAATCCATCCATCCATCCATCTATCAATTCACCATCCAGCCAGCCAGCTCCGGACAACAAATCACGACCCGGTGCCTCCGATACAACTTACTTACTTAGCCTTCTCCTCCAACAACAACACCCGACCGCAATAGCATCCATCATCCGTCATACGACGACAGTTCCAATCGACGCCACGACCACAGGCAAAGCAATCACCAGTCTTGCAGAAGCCAGATAGACAAGAGACAACACGCAGACGATGCCAGTATGGCTGCTTTAATGGGTGACGTCTTTACCGATACTCCGCGCTTCCACGACAGGATGCACCCTCAACACTCGTCGTCCCACTATCAAAGCCCTTCCCTCGCCTCTTCCTCGCCAGCGACAACCACCTCGTCCGCGGCCGCCACCCGCCCAAGAACGAGCTCGATTCATAACCCTCAGTCTCGGCCGACCCCGAGCCCTAGGAGGCAGGCCTCCGCAATCGCTACTACTCCAACTCCACGATATACTCCCTCTACGCAGCAACAGCAACCGCAAGGCTGGATGGAGCCCACCCCAAACACCGATGACGCACAGGCAAAGCACCACCAAGAAGAGTCCACCGGAGGCGCCTCCCGTTTCCCTTCCCCACCTTCATCTGCTTCTCCAAACAGACCCCTCCGACAACAACAGCATCAACAACAACAACAGCAGCAGCATGGCGTCCACGATACAAGCTCCGTCCACGAAACGGTCCCAACACCAGCGCATGGCCCGTCTTCGGCTTCGTCTTCCACCACATCGTCTACTAGCACCGCAGCTACCGTAGTTCCCGCCGACCACCAGTCTGGGGGTGGGAGGGGTATCCCCTCTCCGGCTCCGGACGCCGACAGCAATGGTCGCAGTTGGAACTCGTTTGGCCAGCACAGCCACCGCACTGTTCCGTCCAACAACCATCTCCCCCCAATCGATGACCGACCCAACACCCCCACTGCTCGCACTCCTCACTATCAACAAGCTCACCAACTCCCTCCTCCACCCCAGCCCAGGGTTATCAAGATCCGCGACCTCCACCACATCCAAATGCTTGTTTTACAGGATGGCCACCCGCTCTCTGCCTCCTCCGGAACCGGCAATGGCATGCTTACCGACGACCTCCCGCTCCAACAAATGCGCTACGAAATCAGCGGGATGCCCATATCGGATATCATCGAAATGGTGGCGGCGCTGTTGACCAAGATTACGACGACGAATGACTTGCAACATGACGCATTGCAGAGGAATCAGATGCATATGAGGCAGGCGGAGGCCCAGGCGAGACACCAAGAGGAGCGACAACGAAGAGAGAAGGAAGGGGAGGAAAGTAATGGGGGCCGAGGCCGGACTGGGAGCAGCAGCGGAGGGCCAGGAACTGGGAATGGCGCAGGGAGCAGCAGGGAAATCGGACACAGTAGCAGCAGCGGACACATGTCCCCCCTTTCCTCCTCCGTCCTCGCCTTCCACGGTAAGAACGTGCCGGCCATCACCATCCTCAGCTACCTCACGCGCATCCACAAGTACTGCCCCACCACGTATGAGGTGTTTTTGTCCCTGTTGGTCTACTTTGACCGCATGACGGAAAGGGTTAACGACATGGTGATGAAAAGTGAAGAGGAGAGGAGGAGGAGACGTTTCGAGGAGCAACATGCCCGACAGGAAAGGGAGAAGCAAGCTGCTGCGCCGGCGGGGTACGAAAAGGGAACGGCAGATGATCCAGATGTCCCTATGCGGGATCCATCTGATGATGACAAGAGACATGATAGCGACGAGACAGACTCGGACTTGGCTGACGATGACGACGAAGAGATGCCAGATGAGCCAAGGCAGGGCGGTGGGAGCAGGAGGACGAGGGAGCAGGAAGAAGAGGACGAGCAGGCGACATATTTTGTCGTGGACAGCTTCAATATTCATAGGTTGATCATCGCTGGAGTGACGTGCGCGAGCAAGTTCTTCAGCGATGTATTTTACACCAACTCGCGCTATGCTAAGGTATGTTTGCTTTGCCTCCTTCTTTTCTCCCTTTCTTACCTCCTCTCACCCCATTTCAATTCAACGTATTCTCCACTTTCTTCCGTCCCTTTTCCACTCCACCTCCCCTCCTGTGCCTTTGCTCCGTTGCCCTTCCATCCTTTCATCAATCCTTTCATCCTTGTTCCCCACTTTTTAGCACAAACATTTAGCCCGCAAGTACTAACGAAAACGATGCAGGTCGGCGGCCTTCCCCTCCCAGAACTCAACCATCTCGAATTGCAATTCCTCCTCCTCAACGACTTCCGCCTGGCCGTCCCTGTTGAAGACCTTGAAGCATACGCCACCATGCTGGTGGAGTTCTATGCCAGGGAGGTGGTTGCGCAGACGACACGAGCACGACCTAGTGCTTCTGCTAGTTCCACGGCTATTGCTGGGTCGAGTAATGCTGGTGCTTCGGCAGCGGAGTAGAATACTGGTATTGCCGATAGCATGGCCGAGGTAATGAAGGGATTAGACCTTTCAGAGAGTAGAGGACGAAGAGGACCCGGAGGGTTCGAGGGTTGTTTGAGAAAGTGAAGAGGATGGGAGAGAGGGAACTACCTGCTCTTGGGAATTTGACGTTCACGAGAGAACTTGGTTCGAACAAGGTGGGAGATGGGGGTGGACATGTAGGAGGATTTAATTGCTGTTCGCGGAAGCGTAGGAGAGATGGATGTTGCCTTGCCAAGCGGAGAAGAGGATACTGGGAGCGTGTGTGTGGTCTGTCAGCATTTTGTTTGTGGTATTGTTCTTTCCGTTCTGTCGTTGAAGTTCTGTTTCTGTTGCCCAGCAGTGATTGTGTTTGCCGTCGGTTGTCGGTTGATGATGATTTTCGCTACTTCAAAGTTGTCTCTTTTTTCTGTCTTCTTTTTTTCTTGTCTGGTTCCGGACCTTACCTACCTACACACTACTACAGCTTACTCAGGTTTATGGATGACGGCATGACCAATTTTCAAACTCTTTCCATCTTCATACACTGCTACTTCTTTCGCTTTTGGACGAGTTCGCTATACATAGACATTTGGCTGGTCTCTGGTCTCTCTTTTCTCCCATTATTGCGCTTCTTCTTTGCTCTTTTTGGTCTTTTCTGCTTTTGGGCTGTTTCGTTTCATACGTTTTCATTGAGTCGTCCCGGCTTCCTTTCTGTTCATGGACAACAGCAAAGTAACCTATTTCTATGGATATCAAGGAAGATAGCGCCATATTCTTACCATGAGCGATGATGGATTTGAGTCACCTTCTTCTTCTCCTTCTCTTTGTGCTTCATGATACAGGGCAGGACTGATGTGATGAATAAATAGACGGTCACTTACACCTCGCACCCACGTAAGACATGTACCTTGCCTACTTACACCTGCGAGATGTCTCTGTCGATAACCTTAAAGTTCCCCAAAAATCTACCAGCCTCGAAACCTGAAATTTCCACTCTCTCCAACTGTCATGGCAACTTATCAAATTCCAATCTAGGATCCTCACTGCAGCAGTACGTCGACTACTTCATAGAGGTATTAGCCTTTCCCCGCCGTAGCATCGTCTTATGGCGTTTTCCTCAGGCGTCAGGGCGTCGGGTATGACAGGAATATAGAACTAGGAAAGAGTGAGTGGGCTTAACTTGGTGCCCGTTGGCGAGGCGTGGCGTAGTCGGTTGCCGTTCGGTAAAAGACGGAGACGGTAACGGGAACGGGTCGGGTGTCGCAACCACTGAGTCGGGCTTGGCCACCCACCCCTTCTTTTGGCAAGGGACGGCACCCAAATCGGTTATAACGGCATGTCAACCATTTCACCTGAATCTGGGGAGATGATTTGGTGATTTGGGTTCTTGGCGTTCACTTTCTCATCGAGCTTTCTTCTTTTCCAAGGGTTTTTTTTTTTTTTTTTTTTTTTTTTTTTTTTTTTTTTTTTTTTTTTTTTTTTAGGGGAGAGGGGGGCTGGACAGTTGCGTGCTTCGGAAGGATCGAAGGGAGGGAGACAGGCGTGCCCTTGCCTTATCTGCAGTGAGAGAAAAGACAATGACTGCGAGGTTGCCAGTGCCGTGTTGTTCGGATTTGGACCACTCATTGACCACTGCCTCTTCACCTAGAGGTAGTAGTGTAGGTACTTACTAGTTCGGATGATACTCTGTGTTGATCGCCACCACCACGGTCACCAACAACTCATGCCCACTCTCGTGCATCAAGGTGTGACACCGTTTTGATAAGGCTGCCAGGGCTGTTTTTGATGTACATATGCGATCAGAAGGAGAGAAACACAATGGCTTGAAAAGATACGGAAGCACGCGAGGACATTATGATGCTGAAGAAGGGAAAAAAGAAAGAACGCCTAGGATCCCAAGAACCCTGACTGTTTCTTGCACCAGAGGGTTGCAACATGAGATCCATTCAAACCATTGTCCTCAACAAAGAATTCGCCTGCTGCGACTGCCACCGTCGTCAGCCAAGGCGTTGTTTGGTCGTATGCAAGCGCGATGCCCGAGTGTTGTTTCTTTTTGATGATTTGATGGTTGGAAACTTCATAACGCCGTCCTTTCGAACTTCTTTGTCGCCGCAATGCAAGCCAAGGAAAGACAGATATGGACCAAAGAGGAAAGCAACGGCAATGGTTTTGCGCCAAGCGGGATCGGGCTCAAGTTGATTGGGGGCTAGACTACCTTAGTGTTTGGGGGATGTTGGTTGCGCCGTGTGCGCTTCCCTTTCGAAGTGCGCAAGCGTCATAGCAAGTGGCGGACGGGAATATCCAAAAAGGGGGGGGAGGAGGGGAAGACCAAGTTTCGTTGGATTTTTGTTGACCAACAGGCGCAAAGGATGGAAATAGTGTAAATTTTTACTGGGGGCTTGGGGTGTGAAAGATGGGGGTCAAGGGCTGCAGTGGGCTGGATCCAGGAGGTTCGCATCTCTGCGCAAATTAGAAATGTTTCTTGGGTGAAGATTGAAGAGATCAACGGTGAGTCCGAAATCATAACACATCCCGAATTCTAGAACGGATGAGACCTGTAGACCAAAATCTTGGGTCGTGGTTTGGTCTTTCGATTTGGAGATCGAGAGGGAATTGGACTGGAAGGAAGGGACTGAAACACTGTTTGAGAAATGTCGACTTAGACGTGCCTGATGCGCGAGGGGTCGGGCTTTCCACGAGGTCGATCGTGGTTTCTGGACTCTGTCTGGGGAAAAGGAGTGGCGTCCGAGATCAAAGCCGAATTCGAAGTTCGACTTGATTCTCACCTACAGAGTCCACCCATCGACAACGTGAAGAGTTCGAATGACGGTTGAGGCGTTGCCATCAGTCAACCAGCGTCCGCTCATCGAAATCGACCGGAATGACAGGTGAGGGGTAACACACCCGGAAGACCCCAAGCGTGCAAGTACGACCGATGTTTCGACCGACGTTGACTCTTCGTTTTGCTCACCATTTCCAGTCCACCCAAACTCCAGTGTCTCCAACTCTGAATCATGAAGGTAAGCAGAGCACAAAAAAAAAGAGAGCTCTATTCGCACGGGGATAAAACTCTATTCGCACGGGGATCTACTTTTACGTTTCTTAGTATAACTTAGTTGGAGCTTAGGGTATAAGGCTGAGAGTAGTATATTATTATTCCTTGATTTCTAACGGATTTTTTAGTATAATTCTTGGCTTGATAACACAGGATATAGCCTAAATTCTACTTTCTTAAATTTTGACATCAAAAAATCACTTAATAATTCCTTGTAATGCACTTTCTGTCTTTACGATTTCCTCAACCAATTTAGCACCTAAAACTCTAATAGGAATTGTATTAGATAGAGAAGAAAATAAGGAAAACTATAATATACCTTATTACTTTCTATTATAATTTTCAAAATGAAAAAAGATATANGGAATTGTATTAGATAGAGAAGAAAATAAGGAAAACTATAATATACCTTATTACTTTCTATTATAATTTTCAAAATGAAAAAAGATATAGTTAAGTTTTATTTTATTCCCCGTGCGAATAGAGTTTTATCCCCGTGCGAATAGAGTTTCTCAAAAAAAAACCTTAAACCCCCCCCCCCCCCAAAAAAAAAAAAAAACCAAAACGGGTCCCACATGTTTGTCCGATGTATGCAAGAAAGTACAAACAGGGACACAAGCTGATAAGTACAGAGCAAGTGAATCAACCTTCGGTCCAACAAAACCTCGAAAGCCGACAGAGAACAGTAAAGTGTGGAGTACCATATGGCTTGGTTCCTTGGGATTCCCCAGTAACTCTCCACCTCTCCACAAAGCAAATACCACCCTTCCCCCCCGTCCCCCGCATATCAACCCCCGAAAAGCTGGGGTCGGCTGCTGTGGCCTGCGCCAAAGGCCCCACAGGTTGGCAACCCAATGGCCAAAGCCGGTCAAGATCGACGACATGCCGAGACGGAGAACAAGGCAGTCCAGTCATTCTCTTCTAGCAAGACTCGGAAAATATGATCAGGGGTCAGAAGAATCACGCCAGCCGAGAACATTGGAAGCGCAGCGTCAATAGACCAGCCGAAGCGGACTGGATTTCCTTCTCGGTGGCAGTCTTACACAGTCCACAGTCAGGGCTACGTTACATTTACGGGCTACTTACTATGTGTGGTGGGCTGTGGACGGCCCAAGAACGACCACTCATGAGCCCATGCCGTCTCGTGGGCGTGGTACATACAACCTCTACCGAAGTGCCCACGTCGTACTCGTACAGTGTCCTCGAATGCCCTCCAAATTGTTTGCCGAGTGTACGTACCGATGATCCCTTCCTCAAGCCGTGTTGGTCTGGCCCGAGCCTACACAGTGTGCTGTATCGCAGTACGCTGAGTGAGATCCATGGCGAGCAAAAAAGATGGAGGCCAATGTTGGAGGACCATGGAAAGCGCTGACCTTGTTAATGGCTGGCTGGTCTTGAAGTCCGGGGACTGGGAGTGATGGGGATTGAGGGGGAAAATATATATATATCCTCCCCAGGTATCCCGGATCTGGTATTCCGTCTCCGTCACCTGTGTTATCCCCGTTTCTCTTTCTCCTTCTTTCTGCACTTCCTACCCCGACCCCAGCTGCCCGAAAAGTCAATACACTCAGGGGCTTGCTTGGTGAAAGTGACCAAGCGTTCACCTTAACCATGGGCCACAATTCAGACCGGGACAGTAGCGGCATTGCCGTGTAAGTCTTTAGTTCCACGAGACTTCCCAAGTTCTATCAAGACTTTTTCTCTAACTTACACCCACGCAGAGACCCCAAAGGTGGTCTCACGGGCTCGCACATTGAACAAACCTCGTCCAACCTCGAAGCCAACATCAAGCTCGAAGCTAAGCTCAAAAACCCGCTCGACGGCCTTTCCCGTACCGAGCTCCTCTCCCGCGTCGAGACCTTTTGCGCCGAAAAGAACCTAACCGAGCACCTCCCGCTTTTTCGTAAGGGAGCACTCATCGCCCAAGACCCGGACAACTATGCGTCCATCTCGGGCCCGGAAGCCTTGGACGACGAGGAGAAAGCAGTCCTTTTGAAGGAGGTCGAACACAAGTGGCGGTTGCCGGCAAGACTGTTCCTGACCATTGCGACTTGCTCGATTGGTGCTGCTGTCCAAGGCTGGGATCAGACGGGCACGAATGGCGCGAATATCTTCTTCCCGAACTACTATGGTATTGGAGGGGACACTGCAAGGGAGAAGCTGCTTGTTGGCTTGATCAATGCTGGGCCCTATATCGGGAGCGCGTAAGTTTCCTGTTCTTCGTGCTTTCCCGTTCAACAGCCATTTTTTTTTTTTTTTTTTTTTTTTTTTTTTTTTTTTTTTTTGGAGTGGTCGCTTACTGACTGACATCAAACAGATTCATCGGCTGCTGGCTTTCTGATCCCATCAACAACTGGATCGGTCGTCGTGGTGTTATCTTCGTCTCTGCTCACTTCTGTATCTGGCCCGTCATCGGTTCTGCTTTCTGTCACACGTGGCCCCAGCAACTGGCCTGCCGTCTGCTGATGGGTATTGGTATGGGTGTGAAGGCATCAACGGTGCCGATTTATGCTGCGGAAAACTCACCTGCTTCTATTCGAGGTGCGCTGGTCATGTCATGGCGTAAGTACTGCCGGGTGTTCCATACCTTACTACAGCCCCCCTCAGCACATACAAGGAAGTGATGAAAGATGCTAACACCAAACTTTTTAGAAATGTGGACCGCCTTCGGAATCTTCTTGGGCACCGCCTTCAACCTTGCCGTCTTCCACACCAGCTCCAACGTCAACTGGCGCCTCATGCTCGGCGCCCCCTTCATACCCGCCGTGCCTCTGCTCCTGCTCATCTATCTCTGCCCCGAATCCCCGCGCTGGTACATGAAGAAAGGCCGCTACCCAGAAGCCTGGAAATCCATGATCAAGCTACGCAACCACCCCCTCCAAGTTGCCCGCGACATGTTCTACATCCACTCGCAACTCGAAGTCGAGCACCAGCTCCTCGCCGGCTCCAACTATGCCAAGCGCTTCGTCGAGCTCTTCACCGTCCCTCGTGTGCGCCGCGCTACCCTGGCCGCTTTCACTGTCATGATTGCCCAGCAGATGTGCGGAATCAACATCATCGCCTTCTACAGCACCACCATCTTTAAGGATTCCGGCTCCTCTGAATTTCAAGCCCTGCTTTCCTCCTTCGGCTTCGGTCTAGTTAACTGGCTCTTTGCCTTCCCCGCTTTCTGGACCATCGACACCTTTGGCCGGCGCTCTCTACTTCTCTTCACCTTCCCGCAAATGATGTGGACACTGCTAGCCGCCGGCCTCTTCACCTTGCTCGACGCGGGTACCGCCCGGACCGGCCTCGTCGCCTTGTTCGTCTTCCTCTTCGCTGCCTTTTACTCGCCCGGTGAAGGTCCCGTGCCCTTCACCTACTCGGCCGAAGTCTTTCCCCTCTCTCACAGAGAAGTAGGCATGGGCTTCGCCGTCGCCACCTGCCTCTTCTGGGCCTCAGTTTTGGGCATCACCTTTCCCTTCTTGCTTGACTCGCTCAGCACCGTCGGCGCCTTTGGTTTGTACGCGGGCTTCAATCTGGTGGCGTTTGTTGCCATCTTCTTGGTCGTGCCAGAGACGAAGCAGAAGACTCTCGAAGAGTTGGATTACGTCTTTGCGGTGAAGACGAGCAAGTTCATGTCGTATCAGTGCACCAAGGCGCTGCCGTGGTTTATCAAGAGGTGGGTGTTTTGGCAGAGGAATGCGAAGTTGGAGCCGCTTTATGAGTTTGATCGGATCAAGGAGGCGGAGAAGGAGAGGAGGGCAGAAGAAGAGAGAAGGGCAAAGGAGACGGGAACGATTACCTCTACTGTTACGGGGGCGGAGTTGGATGAGAAGACGGGACTGAGTCATGTGAATGCTCCTAATGCTTAGACGGCTGGAGGGACGGTTCGGTTTGGCCGGTGTGTTGGGTCGGTCGGTCTTTGAGACTGCCGTGTTATTTCGGATGGATGGTTCTGTTCATCTGTGGTCATGATATCTCTTTTTCCTGTCTCTCCTTAGTCAGGTCCTCATGCGTTACGCTTTCATTTTGATACCACTACAAAAGTTTAGCAACTAAAGGAAACTTGATGGCATGTCGTGCATTTCGTACCGAGGCCGGCTACCGTGTAATATGTCGATTGGCGAGTTGTTGTGGTGGTTCCAGTCACGACAGGGTCTGACTGCCTTCGCTTTCGTTGACCTTATCGTCCACTAGTAAATAACGGGTAATAATTCCCCGTACCCCTCAGGTACGTCACTGTCAAGTGGAACCTTTGTTATCAACGATGTTATCAAGAACGCAGGACTTATAATAATACCTCTCTCTCTGTATGTGACGAGGCCGGCAGCTCCAACTGGATACCCTGGGAAATTAAGTCGTTCAGTCATCTTTAAAATGACCACCACTTCCTTGACCGGCTTCATCATCCTTTTCCTCGTTGTCCTGGCCGTAGGAGCTCATCTTTGGCTCCGTTCACCTCATCAGAGATGTACCTCATCATCGGCATCTGTCGAGGAGAAAACACTACTCCTACACGACAAGACTGTCAGTGGACAAAATGAGAAATTGGGCGATGCATCCATCGTTCCCTTAGCGGAATTTGACTGGCAAAAAACTGAACCGCTGAAGCTCCGACCCTTCAAGCCCAAATACCACATTACCATGGGTACCGTAACCTCTTCCTTCATCCGTGCTCCTTACCTATGTCCATCGCCAGCCACTAACACTCCATTGTCATAGCCCTCCAAAACAGCACCCCCTCGGATCTCATCCTAATGGACAACAACTACCTCTCCCGTATTCGTTCCCGCCAAGAGACACTCTCCCTCCACGCCTCCGAAGTCATGGGCCTTCTCCCCGAAGGTCAGGCCGCGGTCAAAGAACTATACACGTACCTCCTAGGCGAATACCTCCCCGTCCGGTATCCCACCATGTTTCGAATCGTTTCTCCCTATCCCAGTTGCTCCGACACAACTTTTCATAACCTGATCACCAACTCTTCATTCCCCTTGTCACCACCTCCCTCCGACCCCCTCGACTGTTTAAGGGTAATAGCCCAGACTGTAGAAGACGATTTCTTCCTTCTGCTTCCCTTCCCCAAACTCGACGCCCCCACCGAAGGGTTGGAGATGGAGCACAAGTGCGTCGCCTTCATGAACCTGCACCCTTCCGGCTTTTCTCCCTCCTCTAAACTCGGTCTGCCCCTTTCGCAAATCCACGCCCCCGTCCCCTCTTATGAGAAAATCGGGCCGTCAATGGAACGCTTCTTTGCTCGTTTGTCTTGCGACAAGCTCGTCAAGAGGATGAATTGGGCTATGCAGTTGCATCCCGACCTCTATTGTCCGGACGGCAACCACGTGCATCAGGAGGATTTGGAGACAATGGAAGAGGTGAGGGAGTTTGGGGACGAAGAGGCGGAGAAGGCGAGATTGAGGGTTGAGTTGCAGGGTGTTTGGAGACTCAAGAAGACGGGCGCGGTGGTTTTTGGGTTCAAGACTTATATGTACGGGCTTAGGGAGGTGAAGGGGGAGTTTCTGGAAATGGACGGTGGAGGGACGATGAAGACGGGCGAGGCATTGGCGCAGGCGATTGAGGGATTGGGAAAGGGGAATGCCCCGGGGATGTGGACGTATAAGGGGGCCGTGAGGTGGGGAGGTGCGGTGGTCAGGTGGTTGAGGAGTTGAAGGGAAGGAACTGAAGGACTTTTGGGAAGATGTGATGCCTTGTGTTGATGGCGGATCATCCTGGAGAAGGAAGAAGGATGAAGGGAGTGTAACGGAGGAGGGGGCAACGGCTGGGATGTAATGGGACCCGGACCGAGGGGCCGTGACTCGACTTGACTTCGGAGGACAGAGAGGTCGGGGTTTAGCATCGATCCGGATTACGACAAATTGTTAGTCCCCGAATAACATCACACCGGTGTTAGTCAGCTTTACCCGTCCCAACAGTTATTATGCAAAGAATATGGGGACATTATTTTCCCTCTACACTTCCAGTCTCAACCCCGAACTGCCCCCCCGATTTTGGGCTGAATGACAAACGGTCAAGCCGGCGCTAGGAAATGTCGGCCTATCACAACACGTTGGCCCCGGTGGTAGTAAGGATTGCCATCTTCGAGATGATCTGATAAACTACCTAAGATTCCGATCGCCCCGTGGGAAGGGGTTGATATCTGGGAGATGATCTGATAATCAACTACTCCCCACTACACTTGTTATTATTCTGTCGTCTTTCTACTCAGCTTTTCTCTCCAAATGTCCATGGATACCTCTAGCGCCGTGCAACAATCACAGACCGATATGGCTGCCAACGCACTCATAAACGTTGTTGTGGTGGGAGCGTCATATGTTGGAAAGGTGAGTATTCCCATATCACAAATTCTCAAGATCAGATGCTGACCATCACTTAAGACCGCAGCCCAAGAACTGGCAAATACCCTTCCCAAAACTCACCGATTAGGTCTCGCCCTCACCACATAAGCACGCGTCAAGATCCAAGCCAGCCAACTAACAACCTCAACCCTCCCCACAGGTAATCCTCATCGAATCCCACTCCCACTTCCACCACCTCTTCGACTTCCCCCGTTTCGCCGTCTCCCCGGACACGAACACAAAGCATCATCCCATACACCTCCCTTTTCTCCGCCTCTCCCCTTCCTCCCCCTCCCCACCCGAGCCTTCTCTTTCCAGGTCTCCACCACCTTGACCAAGAGCGACAACCTCCTTACACTCGACCGCCCGGTTCCCTTTCCCTCTTCTCCCTCTTCCTCTTCCTCTTCCTCTTTACAAGAGAAAACTACCAAAATCCCCCTTGATTTTCTAGTCTGCGCAACCGGCACCCGCCTCTCTCCGCCAGGCACCATCCCCCACGACACCAAACCTCCCTCCGTTGCTTTCCTACAATCTTTCCAAAACGCCATCACCCACCCCGAAACCAAACACGTGGTAATTGTCGGCGGCGGCGCAGTGGGGGTGCAAATGGCTTGCGACATCAAGGAGCTGTACCCCGCTAAGCGCGTGACGCTCGTGCACTCGCGCGAGCAATGGATGCCCGTTTATCATCAAAGGCTGAGCTACCTTATAGGGGAGCGGTTTGCTGAGCTAGTGGTGGAGACGGTACTCGGCAAGAGGGCGGTGGTGCCGGAGGGAGGATGGCCACTGCCGGTGCCTGGTGGAGAGGAAGGGAGGAAGAAAAAGACGGAAGTGAAATTGGTGGATGGAAGTGTGGTGGAAGGGGATTTGGTAGTGCAGGCTACGGGGCAGGAGGCCAATAATCAGTTTTTTGCGTGGGTTGGAAGAAAAGGAGGAGGGGAAGGGGATGGTGATTGATTCCAAGAATGGGTTCGTCAAGGTGAAGCCGACGATGCAGTTTACTTATGAGCGGTTTGCCGAGTTCATGTATGCTGTGGGCGATATTGCGAATTCAGGGGCGCATAAGGCGGCGAGACCGGGGTTGGTGCAGGCGGCGGTGGCAGCCAGGAATGTGGTTAAGCTGATTGAGGGCTAGAGGAAAGAGGGCGGAAGGGGTTGGAAAGCGTGGAGGTGCAGCCGGCGGCGGTACATATGACGCTTGGTTTGGTGAGTTTCCCGTATTTCTTGAGGTGATCAGGCCTTTAAGAGAGGTGAGTTTGCTGACTTTTTGCGGTGGGAAAGAATAAGCACATCATCTTCTCAAACCCCAACCCGGCTGCTGATCAGACCGAGCCGACGTACACGTTAGCTGATGAGTAAGTTGCCTTTCTTATGCCCAAAGACATGAAAAGTTTTGGAGAGCTGCAGCTAACTCATGAACGGTGGCGCTCCGGATATGGCCATTGAGCGGTTCTGGCTTTGGAACGGCATCAACGTTACCGGACCGCAGTACTGTAATCTGTCTGTGAAAATGGTAGTGCCAAGGGAAAATAGAGGGAGAAGAGAACAGAAATCTCAGGAGGGGACGACCGCAAGAGTTAATTGTCCCTAGTCAAATCAGCATCACCAGGACATAGAAGAAGGGCACCAATATTTGTGTCATCAAGATATCATTATACTATTGTATTTTCATCATCATAACATCAAAACCTCTAACCAATGTTACCACCGTGCTTCATGGCCGGCTTGTTCACAACCATCAAAGGAGCACATTTACTCGATCTTGATGCCGACCTTGCCGAAGTGCTTCTGGGCCCACTGTTTTCATTTGTTAGCATGCAGCTCTCTCTCGTCACAGCTTGGAAACCCTGGGGATAGTAACTTACCATGTACTCGTAGGCCTCCTTGGCCTGCTCCAAGGTGAAGATGGTCTTGTCAACAACGGGGTGGATGTCGTTGGCCTCAATGGCAGCGCACATTTCCTCCATGAGCTGCCTGCTGCCGACGTAGACACCGCGAACAGTGCAGATCCTGCTGAGGGTCTCGAGGATGCTCTCCTTGGGCTGAGCACCACCGAGGAAACCAATGATGGAAATGATGCCCTCGTACTTGATGGCAGCCAAGCTCTGGCCCAGGGTACCGGCACCACCGACCTCAATGATGTGGTCAACACCCTGGTTGTTGGGAGTGAGCTTGCGGGCGGTCTCGCCCCAGTTGGGGTCCTCGCGGTAGTTGATGACGTGATCGGCACCGAGCTTCTTGAGCATCTCGGCCTTCTCCTTGGAAGAGGTGGTGGCAATCACCTTGGCGCCACCGGCCTTGGCGAACTGCAGAGCAAAGAGGGAGACACCACCGGTACCCTGGGTGAGGACCCACTGGCCGGGCTTGAGGGTCTTGAGGCCGTAGAGGGCGTTCCACGAGGTCAGACCGGCGCACACGAGGGTGGCGGCCTCAACGTGGTCGAGGTTGGAGGGGGTGCGGACGACGCCGTCCTCGTGGAAGACGCCGTACTGGCGGAGGGTGCCGTCGAAAACACCGCCGAGGCCCGAGGTGGCGGCGCGGGTGTCGATGTCGCCGAACTGGTGCCACTGGTTGAAGAGGGTGGTGACCTTGTCGCCCTTCTTCCACTTGGAGACCTTGGAGCCGACGGCAACGACCTCACCGGCGCCATCGGAGGCGGCAACGACAGGGAGGTCGAGGGGGAAGGGGTACTTGCCCTGTATGGTAGTTCTTTTGTCAGTGTTCTGTTTCCTCATGTGACAAACTGGGGGACATGTACTGACCTGGGGGATGATGAGATCACGGTAGTTCAGGGAAGCACCGTAAAGACGGACGAGAACGTCGTTGTCACCGGGCTGGGGGACGGCGCCTTGCTCCTTGATGAGGCCATCGAAGCCCTTCTCCTTGCTGGTGACAACCCACTGCGTCTGAGTAGAGGGGAGAGACATTGTGAACTAGGTATTATGGTAGATCTGGCGTAGAGATGAAGAAAGACAAGATATCTGAGATGAGATTGATGATGGTGAAAGGAAAGAGCTGGAGAGAGCAGAGGTAGGAAGAAGGGTCGGGGTATTTGTTTATGTTCGCTACACTACTACTTGTTGATGATCAATCTCCCCTCCTCTCGTCCACGCATGGTCAGCGCTTAGTGAGCTGTATTTCCATTTGTAAACCATGATCCCCACCTTCATGGAGACAGCTCCGGTCGTGACCCCACAGAAGGACGTGGGGCCTTCCAGCGCGTCGTATTCCTCCCATTGAGGTATCCATCTCAGCTACCTCGTCTTCTCATCGTCCATCATTCTCGCCAGTCAACTATGTATTTATCGCCTAAAGGTGGGTTGTACTGCGTACCTGAGGGTCGTCCTGGACGTGTAATCCCCATCAGTTTATGGGATGAGCGACGTCATCATTCGCGAACTTTCGTGTCATCGGTTGGCCTCCTCCGGTGAAGTGTGCCCCGACCCCACGTTCGAGTGGAGTCGTCCCGGCTCTTCCTACCGAGCCTGCCGTCTTACATACATAATTGTACTTGCAACTGCCGCCGGTGCTACGGTACCGTCGTCTCGGCGCCGGCCCGGGCCTGGCCTGGGAGTTATCAATGTCCACGTGAAATGTTCACTCCCTCCCGCTTCACGGCTACATTGTACATACCAACATCTCGAAGAAGTCCCGTAGGTACACCTGGCTAGACAGCAGTTGGTACCAGCACGAGTCAGTGGGGCGACAGCATCCGAGATCCGCAAGCGCCCCGTTACATACATGTACACACCGCTCGGCTACAACCTTCAATGACCAGTATAGAATCTTCGATGACGCGCTTGTTGATTATAAACCAAGGCCCCGTATCTTCCGTCGACTGAATCGCGTTGTCGACGTTGATCGAACTGACATCCATTCGCGCCGATCGCGGTTGTTTCATCCACAGAATTCAAAGGCTTGGGGCACAGAATTCGGGGTTCTGTTGTTCATGTTTCAAGTGTCAGCACAGCGTCCAAATATAAGGTAACAACCATCGGAACAAGGACACTCACTTAGGCTCGCCAAGCTCCGTAGCCGGATCCCATCCCTCCGCCGCCAGGAACCCCTACCCACAAGCCCGGTTGTAAGAACGTCGTTGGAGATTTCGGGATCCGCTTTCTGTTTGATTTGCAAGTTTGTCAGCCCTATCGCGTGGCTTCGTGTTATCTTTTTCCCGGCCATCGACCATACCCTACCCTTTGGACCCTCCAATTCCTTTCCCCTTTCCCAGCCACTTCCCATCCACCTCCTGCAACGCCCACCCACTTCCTTGTTCTCGATAGAAGAAAGAAGAAACGACCAAACTCATAAAGGATTATCAAAGTTCAATCTCCTCCCCCTCGCTTCACCACTGCCCTTTCACTCTCTTCTCAACACCAACCAACATCTACCTTAACACCGCCCCCCACACCGGAGCTGCCAGCGACGTGCTTCCAATCTTGTGCCAATCACCAGCGAACCGAACCAGATAGTTATCACCAACAGCGCTGACGTCAGGATAGCTACGGCCTGCCTTATCGTAAACGCTGCTTCCGAGGCTGAAGTTGCGGTCATTGTTGATGGTAGAGTTGGTCGCAACCGGTTCGGATAGGTATGCTCAGAGGTATGCTGGAGCCTGTGAAGTTGAGTTGCGATCCAACTTGAGAAAAATACTATGCGACGGCTGAGACTTGGTAAAGAGAAAAAGGCAGACGGTAAGTACACTAGGTACGGTAAGAAAAAGATGCTGGAAGACCCCAGTGCCTCATCCCGAAGCGAACCTCGATGTGGCTCGTTCCCTCAACGAGCATCGGTCCTCCTGTGTGTTAGCCGTTGAGGTCGAGACATTCGGTTAAACACCAACCGCCAAGACATAATTTCGTTGTCGGTTAGGTTGATGTGCCTCGCTTTTACCTACCTACCCAGTGCGTGCATCTGACCGACGAGCACCCACATACGGACATAGAACTCGCATCGCGACTTACCTATCCGGGTGAACCACCCTCTTGTGATCGCATCCCTGGGGTACGAACCAACTTTACAATCACCCGACTCCCTAACCACGGTTATCCCCTGGAACCCCAGCTTCATGATCTCGGAGCATTGGCGCTGGAGGTGAGGAAGCCGGGAGGTGCCCCTTCGCCTCCGCTGCCGTACGAGATGGAGATTACCTGGGGTGGGGTTCAGTCGTATAGGCCGCACTGACGGGGTTCTTCGTATTTGGCGGAGGCAGGGACGGATGGATTGGTGAACGGTCTGGGGTAAATGGGGCCGAGAATAAGCTGGAATTTTCTCGCAATCGCCTGTTGTTTCCTTGAAGGCGGAGTAAGTGCAGTAGGAGCCGTCGAGGGCGACGCGGAAGGCGGTTGATATCGTGAATCAACGCTGTTCAAGATAGGTGCCATGTTCACGTGGGAGAGGAGAGGGGGACTAGAAGAGAGGAAAGGACGACAACTTGTTCCGGAACGCTTCAAACGAACGATATCTGCTGCTCCGTTTGGTCTGGTTGGTCTCATAGTACCTACTCGTCAATCGTCTGGAGCAAGGCCTTCTTTGGCGGCCAGATCAAATGGCCAAGCTGCTTCGAAAACCAGACTGGACTTGATGCCGTATTCGACGGAGGTCCGGGCACCAACGACCCCGTCGATGAGCTTTTTAACAGGGTAGGGGCCGTTGGGGAATTTCCTTGTCCATTGTCAACATCGTGTTGCAGCAAGCAAATAAGTTTGGCTCTTGCTCACGACTAAATGCTGTCAAAACTGGCATCTAGATTGTTGCCGTCGTTCCTCCGGGGATGCTGCACGGCGCTGGGTTGTTGTCAGTCAGTCACAGGGCTTTGATCATCTTTAGGAACTGTGAACACTCACCTCGTACACACTCCGGTCGACATACCTGTCACACACACTCTCATCCAACGGAGGCAGGACGTCAAATCCTGGACGTATCAACCCATGATGAGTGGGGCGGATTTACATTTATTGATCGGTACGAACATGTCGGCCTCTACGGTCTCGGGAGCGGGTGAGTACATCTCGAGCATTTCTTCGTCTGTGGTGTTGCCCATAGCTGGGTGAGTTGGGATCCGATCTAGATATAGTACTAGCAGTCCGTGGTACTCGTTTTCAGATGTCAAGCACGGAAGCGGGTGTTGAAGGACGACCATGATGACGAGACGAGAGGATCATTGGAGAAAGGAAATGAAGATGCACATAACACAAAACCCGAAGCTGGTGATGATTCTCGCAAAGCAGACCTCTGTTGGCGATGCTTGCTTGTCTTCGTAGACGAAACTAAACACAAGGCCTTCTTCTGCCGGAGGCATGTCAGACCAGGGACAATGTGCGTCCGCAAAGGTGATTGTGAGATATCCGCCCAAGGTGCCCAGGAAGAGTGAGCCAGAGGTGGTCGTTCCATGTAGAGTGGCCTTTGATGGCAGCGATGGCACCAAGGCGACGGCATGCCCGATGCATGTTGTCAGACGAAGAAAGTAACCGAAGTCGTCCCCGTGAAAAGCTGCCGGGCGAGAGATCACTTCCTGTAACATGTGCTACACATAGGTCGAAATGCGCTAAAACAGCGCTGCCCACTTTCCGTAGGCTTCCCGTACAACCCCACAAAACGTCCATGGCCTGAATTCCCTTGCCCCGCATCTCCACCTATCGCACCAGAATCCCTCTTTATCACCCACTGCAGCCTTCGTTTTCTTCCATCCCGTCCCGTCCATTGAACCATCACCAAATCCTCCGACTGCGCCGTACTACGTAATCCGCCTAGAAGAGCCCCCAGGCACCACTAGGCACCACTAGGCACCATCAGCCGAACATGTCATCTCAGCCATAGCCGACCTCAAACTCGACAGCTATAACAATGGCCTTCTCCTTCTCGAGCCGACCGGGCTCTCTCCCCCTTCCTTCTCGGCCATCATAAGCCCTCCCTAGACGAGGTCTTCGACAAAAGATAAAATACAAGGAGAAACAATGGATTTCCTTTACCGCACTCGGCCGTCCTCCGTCACGGAATCTGACCTCCTCCGCTCCCTGCTGGCCGACCGCGTTGTCGGTGCTCTCATTGGCTCCGCCCTCGGCGACGCAATCGGCCTCTACACCGAATTTCTCTCCGCCGCCGAGTCGCAGAAAGCCTACCCGCACAAGCGCTTCATCCTGTCCACCGTATCCTCCCCAAACTCGCAAGACCAAGTAAACCAAACACCCTTCAAACTCGACGACCACCACGCCCAGCATACGCCCGGAGACTGGACAGACGACACCGATCACTGTCTCCTCATCCTGCTTTCCTTCTTACACACGGCCAGAACACCCGGGCCCGGCGTCGCTTCCTTGAAACCCGTACCGATTTCTTTGGACGATGGTTATGGCACTACCTTTGCCGTGGCAATTGTTGTCCAACCGCTCCCCACCCCTATGGACCTCGCCAACCGCCTTTCGATCTGGGTCCAATGCGGCCTCCGGCCCCTCGACACGCTCCCCCTGGGTCTCGGTTTGCTCGTTGCTGATGTGGTGAACTCACCTGATTTCTTGCGCGACCCTATTCGCGTTGCGCGCGAGTATTGGGAACGGAAGACGGCTCCCAATGGTGACAAGCTGGCGCCTAACGGAAGTCTCATGCGGACTGCGCCAGTGGGACTGATGTGCGTGTGGAGGTCAGAAGAGGAGACATTTACCTTGGCGGCGGAGTTGGGGAGGGTGACGCATGCAGATCCTAGGTGCGTGGTGGCTTGTGTCATTGGGAGTGCACTGGTGAGGCGGCTGGTGAGGGGGGAGGTGGATTCGGAAGGGGATATAACCCATTTGATACAAAGGGGGCAGCAGTGGTATAGGTCGAGGGGGGTTAACATGGTTGGTGCGGTCAAGGAAGCAGGACTGGATGAACGAGAGCTCTGGAGGCATGTGGGACCTGAGGTCACGCTGAAAGACCTGAAGCTGGATGAAGAAGGGAAGATAGGCTATGTCTACAAGACGCTCGGTGCAGGAGTTGTACTCCTTCGCATGGCCATGAGAGAGAGGATGAAGGCGGATGGACCACGAGAAACACAGGAACGGTACGAACGGTTGATCACGCAGTTGGTTATGGAGGGCGGGGATGCGGATACTAATGCTTGTTTTGCTGGGGCATTATTGGGTGCGTTACTGGGGCGCATGGCGTTACCGGATCATTGGAAGGATGGGCTGAATCATGGGAAATGGTTGAAGGGGAAAACCCGGGCGCTCTGTCAGGTGTTGGGCTTGGAGGATGGGAGGTATAATGGGATGGATGATCTTGATACGTATCCGGAAGGGGGAAGGGGGGTCCTGAGCAGGGAGGAAATGAGTCGGAGATGGATAGAGTTGGATGAGAGGGTACGTAGAAAGATGGAGGATGCGTAGAGAAATGATGGGCTGAGTTTGCGATCTTGACCACTGTTGATTGGACGGACCGCTCTCATCATGCCTTGTCAGCCAGTTCTAGTCAGCTCCCTCCATTCCTGAGCTCCTTCTTCCATCTTCACCATTTGCTTCCGCGTTGCCTTTTGCCTCTCTCAATGCCCCCTCTCCTTATTCTCCTTCACCATTGCTTCATACTTCTCCCTTTCCACATCCAACCTCTTCACCACCCTCGCCGGATTGCCCGCAACAACCACAAAATCCTCCACATCCTTGGTCACCACACTTCCCGCTCCAACCACTACTCCCCTCCCAATCGTCACGCCCGGCAACACCACACAACTTCCCCCAAACCAACAATCCTCCCCCACCGTAATCGGCTTCCCCAGCTCCGGGCCCCTCATCCCGTTCCGCGTGATGGGATCAATAGGGTGCGAGGCAGAGTAAAAGTGCACATTGGGGCCGATGAGCGTGCGCGCCCCGATGGTGATAGGACACACGTCTAGTAAAGTGCACGAGGAGTTCATGTATACTGCCTTGCCTAGCTTGACGTTGCTGCCGTAGTCCATTTTGATGGGCGTGTCGATGTAGGGGAAGTCGTCGAATTGGTCGGCGTCTTGTTGGGGATCGTCTAGCTTGGGGGGTAGGGGGGTTGGGTCTTGGAGGAGACTGTTTTTGTTGTCAGTCTTTTTTTTTTTTTTTTTTTTTTTTTTTTTTCGTCGTTTCTTTATTGTCTAGTACCGAATGTTTATATCATTTTTCCCCCTTGTTTTAGGTAGGTTGATGCAGAAACACGATGGGCGAGGTAAGTGAAGAAGAAGGTGAGACAGGTGAATTGAAAGGTGATGGGGGATGAATGGTGAAACACTCACTCCATCAATAACTCGGCTACCCTCCTCCTTGACGTCTCCCCGTCCGCCGCCTCCGTGTTATACTTGAGCATGGCACTCTTGCATCGCGCTCTGCCTTGTACCAGGTCGGGAGTCCAGCTGTAGTACAACTCGCCGGCGAGCATGCGCCGGTGGTTCTCGGCGCAGTCGGAGGGGGAGGTGGGGTCGGGGCGGAAGGCGGGTTCGGACATCTTTTTGATTTGTGTTGTAGGCACTTTACAGATAGCGGTTGAAAGATGTGGTTTGATACATGCCGAAGGTGAGATACTTTTTGTTTACTTTTGACGATAAAAGCAATGGTGTCATGAAGCGGAGTTGGGCGGAGTTTGAGGACCTTGTTGGTTATGTAGGTAGCTGGTCTCGGCGGAGCGGGGTCCGTTTACTGACACCGAGGTCAACTGTCAGCGTGGCATTGGCGTTGGCGGCATGACGGTCCGGTATGAAGGTGTGGAACAAACAATTGTTGCTATTCCATTTCCATGAGCTTGGGGGAATTCATGTAGAAGCTTTTCGCTTTTTTTGGTCTGCATCCTCTTCTTGGATACAGACCATCGTGGCGCGGGGAAACATGGTGAACCCTTTACTGGAAAGATTCCCACTTATAAGGCCTACTACGAGGCCAATCCTTCATCAAAATCGGACCATATCAGTTCAATCGGGTATGGTGTAGCGGTAACATCGTTGACTCTCACCTCTCAGGAGTGACTGCTCTCTCAACAGCCCCGGGTTCGACTCCCGGTATCCGAGTCTCAATATGTTTTTTTTGCGCTCTTGATATTTCATTCCAATTGTGTCGTCCTTTTTGCACTCTCTTTTCCTTTTGTTGCTCTTGTCTTGTGAACTTTTTGTTCCTCCGTCCATATCCCGTTTGCGTGTAAAAACAAAACACATCTACCCTGTCTCCAATATTTGGCTCTTCAGTTCTGTGGACGATCATTGTTGGCTACTCCTTCCCATCGTTGTAAATTGTGGCCCCGACGTCGATGCCGCAAGTCATTCTTGCAAATTTACCCTCCTTGAAAATTTCACTTTCTTCCCGCAAACACTTCTCCATTCCCACAACAGCAACCTAACTCAGTTCAAATCCATCATTCATTTCCTCTGTTACTTATCGTCATAGCGCGTTCAGCTAATGACTGTTCGCCGCGCAATTGCCCCCATGTCCCGAATGCCGCCCTTTGGTGCGGTTGCAAATATGCAGCAAGCGATCAAAGCAGTTAGTTGACTATCGCCTGGACACCAAAGTTCACAGAGATCCAGTTAGGCAAACATCTTACTGACCTCCGATCACATTCTGTTCCTGGGGACCCTCCAATACTTGATCGCCCCCGTGTCGGGGCATATCTAGAGGTATCTCACTGGCCGGCATTTTCGCTCCATCGAAACCGCGAGGATGACCAGGCCGATCATGCTCCGATGATGCTGTCAGCTACACAGCGCCGTCGCCAATTAGGTGCCCTGGCTCTACTGAGTTACCTTAGTGCTTACGACGCTCCCAAGCTCAGCAAACGCAGCTGAAGAAACTGGAGCTCCTCCAACGTCTCGGACGACAAAACACCTCTCTCAGAAAAACAGCCTACTCCGGACCACCATGGACGATGCTCCTTCAGCTCTGCAACCCCAGACTGTGCCTTGGTCATTGTCGACATGGTGGGCAGAGTCACCTTCCTTAAGCAACACCCTGATATCCCGCGGGCCTCTTCCAGACACAAAGTGCGAACAGTGCGAGGCGGCCATCAACAGCAAACCGGAGTCATCTTTCCTTCTCCCCAAGGCTGTCTTGAGAGTTGCGCGTGCATCTCCCGATACCTGCTGGCAATGTCGCATTCTTCTGGCGCTGGCTGAAAGGAAGCTGGAAAGGCGCCTAGGCATTGACGAAGAGCTTGAAGTAACAAGTGCGAGGGACAATCCTCACAAAATCATAACCCTTCGTGTGCAGGAGGGTTCGAAACTTGGCACTGGAGATGAAGATGAGAACCGACTTATCAGTATCTCTTCGCTTGGTGGTGAGTGCTGTTGCCTCCGCTGAGGACCAGCTCCCAGGCTAACATTCGTCGTCTAAGCTCTTCCATGTCCCTGGAACACATTCGGCACCAGACAGCATACCTCTTCCGTCGCCCATATGCTAGGCTCCCACTCTTACAAGGTAGCCTCAACCTGGCTCAAGACGTGCGTGACCGACCACCCGGGTTGTCCTGGCATGGAAGAAACTCTCCTCCCGCGCCGAGTCATCCACATCGGCGCCAAGTATACCGACCTCCGTCTCGTTGAACACAGCTCACCAACTCTGGGCCGGTACATCTGCCTCAGCCACTGCTGGGGAGGAGCGCAACCTCTAACCACCACCACCCGCAACATCGCGCAACACCTGGAGCGAATCGAGTGGGACAGCATCCCCAAAACCTTTCAGGACGCCATCAAGTTTACCGCCCATCTCGACATCTCGTATATTTGGATTGACTCCCTATGCATCATCCAGAACTCTCCCCAAGACTGGGCAGAGGAGTCGGCCAAGATGTGCAGCATCTACGAGAATGGGTATCTCACCATTGCAGCCTCTGCTGCTTCGAATGGCAGCGGTGGTCTACCAACCCGCGACTCCTCCCGCTTCGTCCGCCTTAGCGGCACCACATCCGCTCCTGAGAGCAAATCCTTTGACATATTAGGTTACTTCGAGCTAGGCATAGGCGACCACCCCTCTCCAACCAACCATCGTACGCCTTTGTTCTCCCGTGGTTGGGTCCATCAAGAGATGCTCTTGAGTCCAAGGGTGGTTCATTTTGCCAAGAAAGAACTGCTGTGGGAGTGCAAGACGGTGGGGACGTGTCAGTGTCCTCAGCCGCCCACACTTCGAGGTATCTTTCTGAAGGAGGGGCACTACGAGGCGTTCAATTCCTCCAGACAGTCTGACGCTCGGTTAGCAAGTGATAAGCTGACCCAGCAATGGCACAAAGTTATCGAGTCATATTCCCGCCTCCAGTTGTCTTTTCCAGGGGACAAGTTCCCTGCTCTATCTGGACTCGCCCAACAGATAAGCAGGAGGCGAGGGCATGAAGTGCGGTACCTGGCCGGCCTTTGGAGTGACTCCCTCGTGACAGATTTACTATGGACTGCGGCGTATGTGTGGAGTTTGCATTCAATCGATCGTATCCTACAAGGCAAGGACGAGTGGCGAGCACCCAGCTGGTCCTGGGCTGCTCGTGATGTGCCTGTTATCTTCCCCCGAATGGGGACGGAAAGGGAAGGGTCTGCCTGTGAGGTCAAAGCACTGTGCAACATCATCGGCGCGGAGACTACGCTGGCTACTACGGATGAGACAGGCCGTATCTCTGGCGGGCGGCTGGTTGTCAGAGGTCGGTTACTTGATGCCAGTCTGTACCGGGACATTGAACTACCTGACTCGAAGGCCGGAATCACGGAAACCAAGGCTACCGTCACGTTGAGCGTTCACGTCCCCACGGACCCGATGGGCGGCGTCAAGACTTTCATCTCATATGCCTCCGAACGCGGAACCAGCTTCGTGTTGATGACTCACTTCGACGTCCAAGGGCTCAAAGGCTCGAAGCCTGATGAGCTGGGGACTTTGGTTAAAGAGGGATTCAATCCTGACTCGATGGCTGAGCTGTTGTCCATGAAGAGAAGCGACAGTAGGGAATACATGGGGAGTGATATCAAGGTATTGAGGATGGGTAGGGTGGGGAGGAGACTGCCTACGCCTGACGAGACGAAGTGGTTGGCGGATATGGAGTATGCACTGGTTTTGCAGGGCATTGACACTGCACCGACGAACACGAACGGTGCTGAGGCGGCAAGGACCTACAGGCGAATTGGCATCATCAATCAAGGTCGTGAGGGTTATAAGGGGGTGGAGGATGCGAGGGATGATTTTTGGAAGCGTTATCCGAGTTGCTTCGAGGTGGGCGGGAGCGAGATGACAATCATTCTTGTTTAGACTGCTAGCGCCGCAGCAGGATGGAGGAGAGGGATGCCACTGGCTCGCTTCAACTTCCCTTTCATACCTCCGCAGCCCAAAGCGGGAATCCTCTGGTGCTCTCCCGCCTCATGAGCATCACACGTTGTACAGCGTCGCGACCGTGAAACCACGAGATCCACGTGTTTGGTTAACGGTCGACGGGCGGTGTGTTCCTCGGCTGGGAGGCCCTGCGCGTGGCTAGTTCGAGGATACACCATGTTGAGGCGGCAATCTGTTAGTTTGGTCTCAGCGTTGGTCCAGACATCGATGGATGTCAATTGAACGACAGACGGCGTTGCACGCCTTCCTCTTCCGTTTCGCAGAATGCCATGTACACCAACTCTACAGGCATCTAGAGGTACCTTTTCATGTATCGCTCTGGAATTTCAGGCGACGATAACCATATTTGCCTACGAAAATGATCGGAATGTGTGCCCGCTGCCAACAATGAACCAGTCAAGCTCTGTGAAGTGGCCGTACCACGCTAACCCAGAAAATGTCGGCAGAGACACCAAGAATTCTAAGGAACTGGCAAAGATCGCCATTGTCTTCGCCTAGTCGGCATCTAGAAGACGGGCATTGCACGCTGATTGGCGTGCGCAATGCCTCGTGCTCTTACCAACCATCTTCCACCCGACCTCCAAGTAAGGTTCCCCCGCATCCTCGGTGATACCCTCCGGATCATGCGGCGACCGGGTCACGAACCCCCTTGTGATTTGCTCCCCCAACGACATATAGACCAACGGCGTAACAGGTACGGATTACCAAAAAGGGAGAGGTTAGGTCGCGGCTAGCATTGGTTGTGCTGCACTAATGGCATCCAACAACAATCCTACTTTGCCAGACACAGCAGATGATCATCACGGATGCTGCCCTGGTCGTGAGACCAAGACAACGGATTGGTCTACTACGCCATGTGAACGCATCATGTAAGGGATTGAAGGTGAAAGACATGGTGCAGCCGTCTGGAGGTGGGAGGATGCAATGCAATGGTGCAGATCAGATGCTGTCATTCGGTCTCTCCTTCCGTGCAGTCCTCATTGCAAACGGCAGATCGTCCAGTGACTCGAAGCGGGCAGTTATCTAGCTGGTGCTGCCACTTCCAGTTCAACAAGGGATACGAGATGCTGTCCTGAGCATCAGGTGCAAAGCGAGCGAATCACCATCACTATGATGCCCAAACCCGCCCTTGCGCTGCTGTCGCTCTTGTCGATAGCATCCGCGGAGCCTCTGGCAACATGCCCAGGATACCGAGCCACTAACGTCCGATCCGGGCCATCGTATCTCATTGCAGACCTGACTCTCGCCGGCACCAACTGCAACCTCTACGGCGAAGACATCACCAACTTGCGCCTGACCGTGGAATACCAGACCGGTAAGATGATTGTCCTCCTTCTTTGCTTCACCGTCACCTCAATGCTCCAACGCGGACCCCACACCTAACCACAGCGCACTTGCAGACACCCGCCTGCATGTCTTGATCACAGACCGCGAGCAAAACGTCTACCAGATCCAAGACAGCATCCTGCCACGGCCACTCTCACAAAATGCCTCCTCTCAAACCGCCAATCTTCGCTTTACTTACGAAGCCAACCCCTTCTCCTTCAAAGTCACACGCGCCAGCACCGGCGATGTCCTTTTCGATACTTCTTCCTCGCCCTTGATCTTTGAAACGCAATATCTTCGCCTGCGCACGCGCTTGCCTCCGAACCCGAATCTGTACGGGCTGGGTGAACACTCGGATTCCTTCCGGTTGCAGACAAACGGGTACAAAAGAACGTTGTGGAATTCCGAGGCGCCGTACATACCGCAGAACCAGAACTTGTACGGGAGTCATCCTGTTTACTTTGAGCACCGCGGCGGTGGTAATGGTACGGGAGGCACGCATGGAGTTTTCTTGAGAAGCGCAGCGGGTATGGACGTTGTGATTGGGAAGAGTGATGCCGGGGAGCAATACCTCGAGTATAATACCATCGGGGGAGTATTTGACTTTTATTTCCTGGCCGGACCGAGCCCAGGAGAAGTGAGCAAGCAGTATGCTGACGTCGTTGGCTTACCGGCCATGATGCCGTATTGGTCGCTGGGATTTCACCAGTGTAAATACGGCTGGCCTGATTTGGGGCATGTCAAGCAAGTTGTCAAGAACTACAGCGATGCGGGAATTCCGTTGGAAGCGCTTTGGGGGGATATCGACTATATGGACAACAAGCTGGATTTTAGTACGGATCCGGTGCGGTATCCCAAGGACCAGCTGAAGGCGTTTGTGGACGATTTGCACGGGAAAAATATGCGTTATGTGCAGATTCTGGATCCGGGGATCCGGTACAAGAGCGATTATGGTCCTTTTTCCAGGGGGGCCGAGAAGGATGTGTTTCTCAAGGCAGCTGATGGGTCTTGGTATCGGGGTCTGCAATGGCCTGGGGAGGTGGTCTGGCCGGATTGGATTGCGCCGCAGACAAAGGAGTGGTGGACGACCGAGATTCTGACATTCTACGATGCGAATAATGGGATTGATGCGGATGGGCTCTGGGTTGACATGAATGAGGCGAGCAACATGTGTGCAGACACTACTTGCCTCTCCTCAGCTCAGAAAACTCGCTCCCTGCCTACCGGCATCTCTCAACGCGCCCCCGGCGACGGCCAACACCTCGGCCTCCCCAACCGCGACCTCTTCACCCCCAAGTACCAAATAGCAAATCACTACCCCACCCTCTCCAGCCGCACCCTCTTCACCAATATCACCAACTCGGACGGCTCGACGCAATACGACACCCATAATCTTTACGCCCTGACCATGTCCTCCGCCTCTCGCTCCGCCCTCATCTCCCGCTCGCCCACCAAACGTCCCTTCCTCCTCACCCGCTCCACCTTTTCGGGATCCTCCCGCTTTGCAGCCCATTGGTTCGGCGACAATTTTTCTTCCTGGGCCGACTACCGCGCCTCCATTCGACAGCTCCTCAGCTTCAGCGCCATACACAACTACCCCATGGTCGGCTCCGACGTCTGCGGCTTCAACGGCCAGGCCCAAGAACACATGTGCGCCCGCTGGGCCGTCCTAGGTGCCTGGCAGCCCTTTTACCGTAACCATGCCGACATCTCCGCGCCCGACCAGGAATTCTACCGGTGGCCATCTGTCGCCGCTGCCGCCCGCAAAGCGATTGGTATCAGGTACCGACTGCTTGATTACATTTACACAGGTCTTCACTACGCCAGCAAAACAGGCGAAGCTGCATTAGTCAAACCGCTTTGGTTCTTGTTCCCCTCCGACGCGGCAACGTACGGCATCGACACTCAATTCTTCCTTGGAGATGCACTGCTGGTGTCTCCGGTGGTGGAAGACGACGCCTCATCTGTCACTTTTTACTTGCCCCAAGGGAAATGGTACGATTTCTTTAGGCATCGCAGGATTGATCAAGCCTCGGCTGGTGGTCGAAACGTTACTGTCTCGGGCGTAGGTTGGGATCAGATCCCCGTTTTCATTCGCGGCGGAAGTATCTTGGCCCTTCGCCTTTCCGACGCTTCGTTCATTTCTGGACGGGCAATGACCACCGCCGAAGTCCGCACGCGGAACTTTGAGATCATTATTGCCCCTGATCAGAACGGTAAAGCGAAGGGGAGGCTCTACTTGGATGATGGCGAGAGCTTGGATTCGAGTGGGAAGGAGAGTGAGATTGAGTTCAGCTGGAACGGGACAATGTTTGAGGCGACGGGAACATTTGGGTATGACACCAAGGGGGTGGTGGTGCAGAGAATTGTGCTTTTGGATGATGGGGTTAGTGGGAACGGGCAGCGGGAGGTGAGTGAGCGGTGGCCGTTAACGGGGGGTTTTACGACGAATCTTTACATATAGGAATTGTGAGGGGGGTGGGAAGATGGCTCCATTCACCTAGGCAGGGAAAGGGTGCTGTCTTTTTCGTTGCGTTGAGGGTTAATCTGGATGGTGATATGGATATTCTTTTATGGCAGATAGGAAGTTGATCTTCGTCATATCAATCTGTTGAAGTGACTTATCTCCGTTCACGTTGCTTCTTAGGTATACCTACTAAATAATATTCTGGTCCGTTTATGTATGGTACACGTCTTCCATTCTTGTCCTTTCCCCCGCCAAGTAGCCAGCCAATATCTGAGTCCGTCCAACTGATGGAAAAGCACGATGAAAGAGCAGAAAAGTCTCCAAGAACCAGGGAGAAGAAAGGACTCGACTGACGTCGACGATTACACTGAGCTCTTGACGCTTTGGCTTTCCATCCAACTCTCTCGCTTATGCACAACACCTTCTATAAATGCAAACTAAGAAAGACATATGATTGCCGAGCGATCAAGAATGAGACATGGAACGGGACAAAAGATGTCCTAGAACAAAGTGAGAGACCTCTACCAACAATACCAATGGTGAAGAGGTTAGGTACCAGCAAGTGAGCGCTGTTGCTAATCGAATCCATCAAATGTCTACTACCTCGAGGATCATCTGGGCAGCCCCATAATTGAAATTTTCGACAAAATTGACATGAAGCGAAACCATGCCAACGCTACCTCCAATGCATCCCAAAACGCATTTCATGAAGAAGTTGTGCGTATTCACGTTGAAGGCGGTCTTCCGCGTCACATACGTACTGCTGAAGCTGTCGGAGCTGTTGGAGCTGTTGGAGCTGTTGGAGCTGCTGGGGCTGTTGGGGCTGTTGAAGCTGTTGGACCTGTTGGACCTGTTGGAGCTGTCGGAGCTGCTGGAGCTGTTGAAGCTGTTGAAGCTGTTGGGGCTGTTGGATTTGTTGAACCTGCTGAAGCTGCTGGACCTGTTGGGCCTCTTGGGCCTGTTGGGCCTGTTCGTGAATAAGTGGTTCATTAACCACATTGATCCCCAGAAGCTCTCGGTGTGGTCGCTCCTCAGATAATTGCTGTCTTGCTGCTACTCTCTGGGGCATTCGGCCCCCTCCTCCGTGGGACATGGGGAGGAGCTTGCTACGGGAACTTTGGCGTCGACCTTGCTGCTCCTCTGGGGGCTGGTTGAATTGCTGGCGGCTGTGAGGATGGGAGGAGCTGGACGACTGTGTGGTCTCGCTTCTATCAGCTGAGAGATATGGGGCCTTCTGGACGGTTTGCTGGCGGTCACGGTAAGCATGTTGGTTTCCAGGCTTCTGGTTGTTGTTCTGGTTTGAAGGCTGAAGATAGGGTCGACAGTCACGGTCAGATGGCGCACGAGTGGAAACGTACGTGGACGGACAATTAAGAGTCCCATCCCTTTGTTGTTGAAGGACCCGGTCCCAGTCAACCGGAGGAAGGTCCAGAGGTCCCAGATCGGGTCTAGATTGTGGTTTAGGGAATGGCGGAGGACGTGGTGCTTTCGGAAATGGAATAACAAGAACAGTATCTCTCCATAGTCCCGGACTAATTAGACGAGGCTGAGGAGGGCTGCTGTTGGGAGACATGTTGCTGGGCTGAGGAATCAAAAGTGATGGCGTGTTCAGTTCCGAAATTGATGCTCTGTATGTTGATGTGACGTTACGGGTGAAGGAGTGGGAGAACGGGGCGTGTCTGATGATATGCTGGGTTGCAAGCCAAAAGTGTGTGATTGGCAGGCTCCTTTGGTCCTTAGCTTCCGCATGGTGGGTAGTACATCGCCATCATTGCTGTTTCCCATCGAAGACCCGAGCAGGGCATCTCGAAGGGAACTAAACCCAACCGCCGCCACCCGACCCCTAAGGACTGAGGCACTTCCCAGCTTTTAGCTTCAACGCTATCCACCGCGACTTCCTGCGTCCCACTACTTTTCCCAAATCGCACTTCTTTCTTCCCTCTCTCCGTTCTTATTGGATTTACCATAAGCTCCCCAACACTGCACCCCTCCTCCCGTGGCAACCTTACGACAAGGGAACTACTGTAGGATCTTTGGCCCAAGGAAATCGCAGTCGGATAGCAACGACTTGATGTTCTGTCAACTGAAAAGGACATGCACAACCTTTGTTTGTAGCATCGTCAAATAAGCAAAGTACACATTCCATTCAAACTTTCAACAATGACCCGTCTTGATGAGAATGAAGGCTGGTCTTGGCTCAGCATTGGACCTCTACTGCGATGCGTAATGATTTTGTCATCAAGATCAACCCGGATCCCAAACTCCACATCACCACGTGAACAACAAGCACCTACACCATCTACAGCCCCCCACTCGCTCGACTTCAAGCAGTGACAGCAGCAGGATTAACCTCCACCATAACCACCGCATCAACCCCCATCGTCCCCGCCTCCGCCATGACCGCCTCAAACTTGAGCTGCGCACTCGACACGTTCTCGGGCGCCGTCCAGTAAACGGTATTCGGCCCCCACCAGCCAACCCCTCCCTGTCCTGCATCCCCAGGATCCCTCGTATAGAGCGCCAAGTTATTGACCATCAACCCCACGAACCCAATCCCAAACGCATCAAAGTACGTGGAGAAGCTAATCAAGTACTTCCTCCCTGGGATCACCGACACCGTTGGGGAAACAAGGCGGGCAGAGACGAGGAACTCTTGGTTCGCAGGGTTCGGTTTCTGCGGAGAGACAGCCCGCCAGGCGTGCGAACCGAAGCGGTAGTCCGGGTTGACTTGACCGGGAAGGGGCAAGGTGACGACGCCGGCGGTGGCACCGGGGTCGGGGACTTGTTGTGTCCAGGAACCTAAACCGTTTTCGAGCTCGCCGCCGGGAAGGATGCCGAGAGGTGGAGGGGTGGACCCGGAATAGGCCGAGACGGGAGCGAAAGTGACGGTGTCAAGGAAAGAGGGAGGGCCGATCCACTCGATACGAATCTCGGCGGTGGTTTCAGACGCAAGAGATCGCCAGGGGGACTGCGTGAAGCGCCATCTTTCGCGACTCGGGCTGTCGTTGGCGTCGATGGTCAGGCCTGCGCGACCGTTAATCTGGACACCGATGAAGCCAGTTGAGCCGGTGCCGCCGTTGGCGTTGTTGGGGAAGAAAGTGGCGAGGGTGAGTTTGTAGTTGGTGTTTGGTGTAATCGGGAGCGGAGGACTGATGATGCGGGCGTTGGTGCACACGCCGGAGCAAGTGGACGGGCCGGTGAGAGAAGCGCGGAGGGAGCGGTTACCGGTGAAGCTGTTGCTCGTAGTGGTGGAGAGGGAGAAGGAGGGATCGAGGATTTGGACGGTCCAGGGGGGAGAAGGGGACGGGCATTCGAAGTCGCCATAGACTAGGCCGCCATTGGACGGGGTAGCCGAGGGACAGGCGGTTGCGGTAGCGGTAGTGGTGGTGGAAGAGCAGGTCGGACCGCATTTGCAAGCAGAGATGTAACGGTCGGGAGTAGAACCACAGGCGTTGGTGGCTCGGGTGGGATAATTGGTTGCGGTGGTGCCGGAGGCGGTCATGGTTGCGCAAAAGGCAGCGGCCACGGAGACGGCGGATGGGGAGGGACAGGGGAAGAGGGCGCGGTAGCAGCTGGGTACCTCTATGTTAGCTCGAGGGAAAGCTGGAGAGAAGAAGCACTTACTTGTCGGCACTGCACTTGGGAGGACCTCCTGTTGTTGTGGTTCCAAGGACGAGGAGTCCCTGGGCCAGAAAGAAGGAGAGCTTCGGTAGATTTTTCATGGTCTCTTTCTCGCCAATGTCTTGACAGGAGAGCTGGCGATGTTGTTGATGTTGAGAAGCTCCTATCTCCCCACAGCATCATCCGACATGTTTATATCTTCCTTGACGCCTCGATTCCTCATCCATCCCCTTCTCTCTGGGAGTAATACCGCACCGTCAGCGGATGGACATTGAGCCGTCTCATGACCCTTTCTCGGTGTCGAGGTTCAAACACAAATGTGAAAGCAGGAAGATGGCTTGCAGACACGATAACCCAACTTTTGTATTTTGGGCATGGCACAGCTATAAGACTGGCTGCTGCTAGCCAATATTCGCTTGACAGCTCCGAACCCAAGAGCGGCTGAGTCTGCTGAGGTGGTTTGGCAAGCCACGTGGAATGAGTGCCGTGTCAGCATGACCGAGTGGCTTACGCGGTTAGCTAATTTTTGCGGGGTGCCTCGGAGCATCCCGTAGAGGTATTCATGGCGATGGCTGGTGATGATGGTCTAATACTAAGTCATCCTCCACAGTCGTCGTTGAAGCTGGCTGGGCATCCTGACTGGGCAACTTAAAGCCGGCTCCAGAAACCATTAACCATGGCAGAGTCCTTGCCAGAGCCATGCTCTACGCTATGTTGACGGGGGTTGAGCTCCATGTTGATACCTCTACTCATGAACGAGTCATCCACTGTGTCACTGGTAGGAGGTGATGCCAGACGCCGAGGACTTAGCTCTACTGAAGAGGGCTTTTTGCCGGTGTATACCAGGACAGTCGCATCTCCATGTGGTGAACAGTATGCCTTCTGGAAACCAGACTGAGACAGACAGAGAAACGCAGTATCTTGTTTGCGGGATCAAGTTGTTGGTGCCGGAGAAACAATTGCGCACTGGCGACCAACACACGGAAGGGGTAAAAGACCGTTTGCTATGCACGACGCTTTCCGTCTCCCGTGGTTGGTCAGGTGACGATACCTGTGACCGTAACATACTGTCCTGTATGCTGCTGCCCACTCCTTCCACTGCTTTCCACCACCAACGAATCTTTCACTTACTAAAACTTCCAAGCAACAAGGGCAATGGTCATCGACAGCTTCCCTACCCAGAGGTAGGGACGGGAGTTATCCCCCATCATCCACTGTGCCCGAGCAATGTCGCCAACTTGAACTGCGGGACCGAGAGAACTGCCTTCCAATGCAACGCAAACGAGAAACTACAAGGCGACGCGTATAGCATGGAACCTTCCCAAGAAGCCTCGCGTCCACAGAAAGCCATGGCAATGATCCAACGGGAAATAAAGCATACGACCATGGCGAGCGAGATGCAGGCATGGACAAAATCCACAATGACTTTCCCCCTGGCGAACAATAGGGAAAGGACGCGGGAAAGAGGAAGAAGAGGGCAGGCAGCTGAGCCTCTTGTCTCTTCCCCGCGTGCCAACGAATGTTTCCCAACCAAGATCCGTTCCCGATGCCCAGCCAGGAAGTACGGGCATGTGCGTCCCAAGCTTAGATTCACCAAGGCTTTGTGGGAGCGTGGGAACATGGTAGGTATCATACAACTGAAGACATCATTCTAGGTCGAATTTCCCGCTTCTGTCCGTCGCACAGCAGACAAGTCTCAGACCCGTTGTCGTGCTAGAAAGTCAAGCACGAATTCCCCGACTGTTCGAGACAGGCTTCGCTCCAAGACCCCTAAACCGCAATCAATACAAAGTCAACCGACATGTGCTGGTCCCCTCATAGCCATCCGTCAAGACTTTCCCGGAAGCAGATCACCGGCGACATCGGAAGAGGGAGTGTGTAACTGAGTCGACCAACCCCGGACCCCGACGTTTCAGACAGCAGCCTCCATCAGCCACAAGACACGTCTCGTAACTCCACGATATGTCCCGAAATGCCTAACTCTGCAGCCTCTTTTGCGACCCTCAGACTTCCATACTCGACTCATCAATAGATAACAAGCAGCATAAGGACTGAGCAGGACACAACGAGGAGACAGCAACTTAGGATCAGCCGGTACAAAGGTTGTGGCACATGCTCTGTCGTATTGTTGACAAAGCTTTCTTCGTTCTGGTTGCGACCAAAGCTGTAGTGGTAGGTGACCTGTTCAAGCACCTTTCCATGTTTCGTATTGCTTTCCTCCCAGTTGGCTATCACAGGCCGTTGTCAGGGAGCTGTAACAGAAAATCTTCCCACCCACGCGCAATCTTTCTCTACAGAATTCCACTAAAGCATTCGCCTCATAGGAAACAAACTCTTCCACAGACCAACCCTGTCTACAGCAAGGTGTCAGAAGGCTCGCCGGCCCAACATCACACACGCTGTTCGCATACCTTGGCTGCCCCAACCGACCAGTCACTGCTGCAATTCCTCATGCGGGTCGCCATACAAGGGTTGGTCCAAACCCGAGCTGCAGGAACCATGTCCCCAAGGTCGGGGCTTATCGGGAGTTGAAGCGGCTACTGACATGGTTTCGCCGTTCTAGTTGAGGAGAGCCAGGCCCAAATGCACTGATAGCCATGCGATGCGAGGTAATATTCCGTTGTATTATGGACCGTTGTTGTTTACCTGCTAAGTCCGGTATCATGCCCCCTTGTATCTTGAAGTCGCTTTGCCATCTTCAAGCCAGTCCAGTGTTTAGTATATGATGATCGACGCCCTCGAGAGCGGAATGTGCGTAGTGCTTGTCAAGCTCATGAGCCCAATTTCCCTGTCCCAAGTCTTTGTTAATCGCCTTACTGTACCACACGCGATCTCCTTAGAACCATGTTCAAGCCTCTGGATGGACTCCTATGGGGTCTACTTCTGAGCTGTCTTGCCCACAGTACTCCACGAGCAGAGGCCAAACCGCACGTTCTGGAGGCTAGACAATCATGCAATACCGCCTCCAACAGACAATGCTGGACGAGCTCCTTCAACATCAACACGGACTATGAAGCACATGTGCCCGAGACCGGTGTTACCAGACAAGTAAGTAAGGGCCAACTCGGCGGCAAAATCGGCATTCCTGGCTGACGAGAGCAGTATACCTTGACCTTGACCGAACAAAGCACTCGGAGAGGGGGTGATGGGCGGTTGAAGTACAGCGCAATGCTTGTCAATGGTGAGTCTCGAGATAGAGCACTGAAAATAAGGATCAGGCTAACATGATCCAGGCCAATTTCCAGGTATTTTAAAGGTGTCACATGGCGCATGATTCAGTACCATGCTTACAATCAACTCCAAACATCGAAGGTCCAACCATTAGCGCAAGTGGGTGCCTCATTTCTCCCCCAGACCATCATGAGCTATGTAAGGTACTGACATTCGCCAGACTGGGGCGATCGACTCCAGATCACCGTCATCAATAACATGAGATCCAACGGGTAGGGCTCCTTCACATGCCCCAACAGACAACGATCTAACACAGCCAGCACCTCGATCCACTATCACGGCCTCCGCATGCTCAACGCCAACACTCAAGACGGCGTCAACGGGGTTACCGAACGCCCCATTGCTCCCGGAAGTAGAAAGACCTACACATTCCTCGCCAACCAATACGGCACAGCATGGTATGCCTCCCTTTCAAAGACATATCGACGTGCACTAACAAGCCAGGTACCACTCTCACTTCCCGCTCCAGTAAGGAAACGGTGTTCTCGGACCCATCGTCATCAAGGGACCCGCATCCGCCGACTACGACACCGATCTTGGACCACTCGTTCTCTCTGACTGGTACTATGGTTCCGTCTTTGAGATCGCCCACCGCGTCAACAATCCCAGCAATCCCTTCATTCCCAACTTTCCCGGCTCCCCTCCTGCCAGCGACAATGTCCTCTTCAATGGCCGCAACATCAACCCTGACGGCTCTGGCGGTACCTACACCCGCAAGACCCTCACCAAGGGCAAGAAGCACCTCCTGCGACTCATCAATACCTCCCTCCAAAACGCCTTCACCGTCAATCTCGTAGGGCACACTTTCCAAGTAGTCGCCACCGACATGGTCCCCATCCAGCCCATCACGCGCGACCATCTCTTCCTCGGCATCGGCCAGCGCTACGACGTCATCATCAACGCCAACCAGCCGATTGCCAGCTACTGGTTCAACGTGACGTTCTCCGCCCTACCCTGCGGGCAATCCGACAATCCGTACCCAGCCGCCATCTTCTCCTACTCAGGCGCCTCCTCCACCTCCCTACCCACGCAACGCGGCGTCGCCCCGCCAGATTCCCGCTGCGCCGCACCCGAACGCGATTACTCGCCCATCGTCTCCCGCTCCGCAGACGTCAACTCCTTCGCCCCCACCACATCTCACACCTTAAATGTCGATTTGGCAGTAGATAACTCCCAAGCCCGCGTCTTCTGGCCCGTCAATAATTCCCCCTTGCGCGTCAACTGGCAGGAACCCACGCTACGCTACGTAGCAAACAACACCCTCTCCTCCGTCCCGCGCTCGCGAAACCTGATCCAGATCCCGGGGTCTAATACTCTGACGTACTTTTTGTTGCAAAATAACTCGTCCATTCCGCATCCCATCCACCTCCACGGCCACGACGTCATGATCCTTGGTAGCTCCCCGCCCCTAGCGAATCCGCTGGCGGAGACGCAGATAAGGGAGTATAACCCCAATACGGATAAGTCCACCTTGAAGGGAAACAATCCCCCGAGGAGAGATACCACGATGCTGCCGGCTTGGGGATGGTTGTTGGTGGCTTGGAGGACAAATAATCCGGGTGTGTGGCTGTTTCACTGCCATGTGGGATGGCATGTTAGTCAGGGGCTGGGGGTGCAGGTGTTGGAGAGGCTGGATGCTTTGAGGGATGGGGGTGGAGGGAGTTTGGGGACTGTTGAACAGAACTGTGGGAATTGGGCGGGTTGGTATCCTGGAAGTCCGTGGAAGCAGGATGATGCTGGGTTGTAGTCTTGTTGTCTTGAGAGGTGGAAAGAGCAGAGATGGAAGGGGAGAAGATGTGCTGCATTTTGAAGGGTGTAATGGGAAACTGGACCAATGTGACTTGTTACTTGCGAGTATCTTGTGCAAGTTGGTTGGTGATTGATGACGCGACCCTAACCCTGTCGTCACAGAGGTGATGATATGATACCTTCAGGGGTTGAGGCCACCAACCAATAGTAAAGGCACGACAACCGATGTAGGATCACGTATCCGAAGGATTGTCTTCAGTCTAGCCGCTGTCCTTTTAGGGCTGTGCCGCACATCGGCAGTCCCGATGTCACCACGGCATCTTCAATTCGGCCTTAAGTGAGATTCTCGCACTTTCGTTTCCAGGCAACCAAACGAAATATTGTGTGCGACGCACAAGGCAACGAAATGAAGCAATTGATGTGTATATTGAGTTGCTGGAAAGAGAAAGAATCTGTAGGGAGGTCTGGAGGGCTAAAACTANGTGCGACGCACAAGGCAACGAAATGAAGCAATTGATGTGTATATTGAGTTGCTGGAAAGAGAAAGAATCTGTAGGGAGGTCTGGAGGGCTAAAACTAGTTAGGGGAGGCCGTGTATAGGTATGGGTAAATAGCCTAGAGTGTACGTGCCTCTAATACACCCCTATAGACCGAAAGACCCTAATAGTTGTAATATCTATATATATTATTTACTATATAATATATAATATAGTATTATAATACCTTAAACCTAAGGAACCTTCTTCTAATAAAGACTAATTAACTTAACGAATTTTACGTACTTATCCGCCTTAAGCAATTTAATTAAACTGTCTATAGGCATCTCTTTTCCGGAGATATAAATAACTTTAATAATCCATTATTCTATTTATTTTATTAACTATTTATTCTGTATATTGATATATCGGTTACGAACAAGGATATTCTTATTAAATGCCCTATCCCTAGTATTTACGTTGTCGGTGTATAGGATATTTCTAATATTATTAATATTATTAATAATACTTAAATTATTAAGTATATTAGTAATCCAATCTAGTGATTTTGCCGTTGGTACGAAGTTAACGAATTCTATTTCTATTATATTCGTAGTAATAAATTCCTATTTCTTTAATTTCTATAGGATGGGTTTTAATATAAAGAATACTATATACCTTATAATACTATGCTTTATTAGTATATTATCTATATACGAGGTATTTATATATACTTTAAATTATAGGTCTATTATTAGCGAAAGCTTTCCTCCTAAAATAATACTTAAATTAGGAAAGCTAATCAAATATCGCTAGAAATACTTTATAATAATAGTATACCTATTTATTAGTTTAGCATTTCCTTCGGCTAGCTTCCCGATAGTATATATAATATCGGGTCTTATATTTAGCGATATCTAATTTAATAATTTAATCCGTTTAATATATAGTTTTAATTTGCTTAAAAGTAGCTTACCCCTATAGATTTTAAAGTCCGGTGGTTATAGGGTTTTAATTGGGTATAGAGGTTCGTTAGAGGGGTTGAATTTAATAATAATTAATCGGATATATTGTTCTTATAATATAAATATAATATATTTTTTTCTATTTTTAACGATATTAAGGTTTAAGAAGGTATATATTAGATTAATATATTTAATAGTAAAATACTTCTATAATTGAAAGTAGAGATTATTAATAATTTTCTTATTAGGTGTTGTAATAAGGAAATCGTTAATATAAAGGATGAATAATACGTTTAAGCCTTTATAAATTAAGAGGTATATATCGCCTTTAATAGAAAAGAAGCCTAATTTCTTAAAAATAGGTAGAACCGTTTCGAATTAGTATAATAGATTGCGACGAAGGCTATAAAGAGCCTTAATTAGTTAGTAAATTAGTTTATTTCGAGGACTTTTCTTAAGATTTATAGGTTATTTAATATAATAGTTATAGTCGGTAGGAATAATAGCGTTTAAAAAAACGGTACTAATATTAAATTATTTATAATTTAAATTATAAATAGTTAGAATAGTTAGGAAGAGTTTTACGTTAACTATATTGGCTACGGCAATATAAATATCCTATATTATTTAATTATTTTTATTTTCGTAGTTACTATATACTACCTATCTAGTACGTATTAAGTATTTTTTATTATTAATATTATACTTTTTGTTAAAGACCTATTTTCCTAGTAAAACGGTTATATTTAGGGTTCTTTCAATTAGATAATATACTCCTTAATCTTTAAGTGTTTTAATTTGCTTCTCTATTATTAAGAATTAGTAAGTTTTAAAGTTGTAGAATTTCTTCGCCTATTAATAGTTCTTTAAGATAAAATAATTATTGTTAATATTAATTTGAAAATTGTAAATAGCTTTTATCACTATAAAATAATATTAAATTAGTTTCGTAATATATCTAACTTTAGTTGTACTGTAAAATAATTTAATATTATATTTAATAACGTTATTATTACTATTAATAATTAATTGGGTACTATATTTGAAATTAAGTAGTTTAATTGTAATAGATTTATAAGGTTTGCCTTTACATACCTTTAAAATTATAAACTCTACTATTTTTTTAAAGGGTTGGCTTTCCTTTGTAATTTATTAGATTGTTTATACCTATTATTACTTTATTACGGATAGCGGGGAATCTAAAGTTAAATTCGTAATATCTAATTAATTTAGTTCTTACTTTATAAAGGTATAGTTTAATATAAGGTTTTTTTTATTAAAGTTCTCGAAATCGATTAAATTGCCTTATCGTTATTCATCTTCCTCCTCTTCCTCTATTAATTATATCGGTTTATTACTATATTAAATTAAATAAATTTCGTTTAATTAAAGAGGTAGGGAAGGTTATATCGAGGCGATCTCTCCCGGTATTGGTATTACTTTTAGTATTAAGTAATCTAAATTGGAATAGAAGGGTATAAATAGTATTTTCTTTTATTTATTTTTACTATTATTAATATTCTAATTAGAAATTAGTTAATTCAAAGACTTAGTTGGGGATAGCTAGTATAAACTAATCGCAATAACCTAAACGGTTATACCGCTATCTACTACTTTTTTAATCTTTTAAATAAATTAATTTAAAAAGAATATTCTATAGGGAATAGCTTCAATTGCTGGATCCTTTGGTTTGTTGTTATCCTTAATAAATTTGATTGTATTAGTACGAATGATTATACTAATTTCTAGATCTTAGATCTAGTAGATTCTATTGTAATTATCGTTATAATTTATAAATTTACTATAGTAGGCGCGTTCTTAAAATTTATTTCCCTTAACGCGCTTTTTTAGTTTAACGAAATAATATGCTATATAGAAGAAAACTTTAAGGTAGTTAAAACGAGGTTTAATTTAGTTTATTAGGAAATTTAAAATCGCTTATATAAATATTTTATAAAGAGTTTTATTATTTAAATTAGATTTCGTTAGTATAATATTAAATATTATTATAATTGTTCAAATTATAAATAGTTATAGATATTTTAATATACCTAAATTAAATATTAATACTCTAACCTTAATTATAATAATATAGCCGGTTCGTTTAAATTTACTATTTATTTATAGTATATGTATTAGGGTTTTATACAATTGGACCCCTTTATTACGGGCTTATTCTACTAGTTTACTATTTTAGAATTTTATTATATTGAAATTAAATTTAGGACTTCTATCGAGGGCGATAATTTTAATTTTAAATCTAGTCTATAGCTCAATCTATTTTTTAAATTAAATAACAATAATATAGATATCTCCTTTATTGGTATAGAACTTTACCTAATAGTAGCTAGATATATTATAAATAAAATATATTACGTATCGAACTCCTATATATCCCGGCTTATTATGTGAAATTACATTGATTCGTATAAATTGAAGTAGGGTTATTATAATTAGGTAAGTATTTTTAGGAATATAGTCTATTACTTTTAAATATAAATATATATTATAAATATAATTATTAACGTTACTAAATTTAATACCCGTTTATTCGCAAGTTCTAAGAATTTAATCCTTACTTACGTATATTATCCTTTTATATATTATTATATAGTTAATTAAAATAAATATTATATATTATAGTATAATAATTATTTAATTAAAATTATTTGGTTGAAATACCGGTAAGGTTATTAGATTGTTAATAAATTTGTATTAAATAAATGTTTTGCTAATTAACGAAATTTAATTCGTCTTTATATTCTATTTTATATTGTAATTGAGAATAGTTTAGGTTGATAAAAGGTTGGCCGGTATAAATAGGTCGAATATAACGTTAGGTATATAGATTCTAATATTAATATTTATTATTATTAATATTATTAATTTAATAGTATTAATATAGTATATATAAATTGTAATACTATTACTAATAATATATTTTAAGGAATGAGTTAGAGGATATAATTTAGTAAATTACTTTTAATAATTAAAAATATACGAACTATAATTAGAGTTATAGATTATTAAATTCTTAATTGGGTTATTTATATTATATAATACCTTAAAAATTTATTAGTCTTTAATAAAATTACAGTTCGAATACTATAATTAATACGAATTAGGATATTTTAAATAAATTAATTTAACGTTAAATGTTCTACGGATTAATTTTACTATAGGCTCTAATAAAAACCTAAATTACTATTAAGGGAAGCGAGGTTGAAGCTAGTATTAAAGTTGGCGTTGTTAAATAATAAGGTTGAATTAATAGTAGTAGGATTAATTAATATAATATTAGTATTTCCTAACGCGGCGGTAATACTTATATTGTACTTACGAGCCTCCTCCTTATTAGGCTATATATCGGGTGCTTTATTGGATTTATACTACTAATAAATAGTAATTTTATTTAAACGGTAGCGGCTATAGATATAATAATTATAATCCTTCTAAATAATATTATTATAGGCAAAATAAATAAGTTTATTTTTATTCTTCTTATTTGTATTAAAATTATTATTATTGTTATTATTATTATTAGTGCCGGACTTATTAAAGTCCTTATCTATTTTAGTAATAGTTTTAATTTGAATAGTTAAATTAGATTAATAGGCTTCCGTATTACTAAGGGTAGATAGATAAATTAATAATTTGTTGGTAGTAAGGGTATTTTTAATTATATTGTTAGTTTACAATTTAGCGTTAGTAGGATAGTTATATTTAATTATATTATAAAGGGTTAAATATTTAATAGTATTATTGATAATTAGGCTACTATTAGTAATTTGTTTGTAGGCGAATTTATATTAGTTTAGAAAGTTAGTTATAGAATTAAAGCTAAAACGACGAAGTCTTTAGTATTATTTAAGGATTTTATTATATATTTTATTAGTAATTTTATTAATTATAGTTTTAATAAGGTTAAAGAGATATTTAGAGTCCTTATTGGATTGGTCCTAGCTATTAATACGAAGGGTAGTTAAGATTTTATTGTCCTTAAAGGTAGTATTAATAATTTTAAGTACGTAAACGCGACTAAGCTTTTATTTCTTATATTTATCGGGCTTATCTTCCTTATTAGGTTCGGTTACGGTTTTATAAACGTAATTATTAACTTTAGTAAATTCGAATTTAATATATAAAGTATATTCCTAATTATTAATATTATTTTTGCTACAAAGAACGATAAGCGATCCGTTATTGATAGTGGGTGCTATAATTATAATTATTTGTATAGCGATTCGAAGGTTGGTTATTAATAATTCGAAGGTCGATTATTGACGATTCGAAGGTTGGTTATTGACGATTCGAAGGTCGGTTATTAATAAAGAGGTTGACTCCCGGGATAGCTAATAAGTCTTTTATTAGTTTAATCGATCGGTTGATTAATTACGATAGCTTTAGAGGGTTTATAACCTGTGCGACGTACAAGGCAACGAAATGAAGCAATTGATGTGTATATTGAGTTGCTGGAAAGAGAAAGAATCTGTGGGGAGGTCTGGAGGGCTAAAACTAGCTAGGGGAGGCCGTGCATGGGTATGGGTGAATGGCCCAGAGTGCACGTGCCTCCAACATATTGACCTGCCGTTTGTAAGCAACTGTTAAGGAAACGACATAAAAAGACACAACTAGGTACTCACCCCAACGTCAAAGTCCAGTGTTGCCCCCAAACCAAACCCCCTTCTTCATCCCTCAACACCATGACCATGACCACCCTCACTGGCAAGACCATCCTCATAACCGGCGGCACCCGCGGCCTCGGCGCTGCCACCGCTCTCGCCCTCGCCCGCCTCGGTCCACACAAGACCTACATAACCGGCCGGCCCTCCTCTTCCGCCGCCGCCGACACAATCATCTCCACGATCCGCTCCGAAGCCGAGTTCAACCCCAACATGTGCACAAACATCACCTTCCTCCCCACCGACAACGCTTCTCTCGCTTCCGTCTCCGCCACCGCTCAAAAGCTGCTAGAAACCGAAGACAAAATCGACATCTTGATCTGCAACGCCGGCATCGCCGCCGTTCCCCTAGGCAAGTCCGAGGATGGCTACGAGATCCAATTCGCCACCAACTTCCTCGGACACGCTCTACTGATTCGCAAACTCCTGCCTCTCTTGCGCAAGAGTGTCTCTGGCAAGGGAAGGATCATCAGTCTAGGCTCCTACGGCTACCGCATGGCGAGCACCCTTGCTCTCGAGCGCGTGTCGGGAGACGGCCTGGCGAAGGACAAGGATGATTTTCTGGGGTATCAGAAGTGGCGAAGGTATACGGAGACGAAATTGGCTAATACGCTGTACTCGGCCCTGCTTGCGAAGCATTACGGCTCGGAGATCGTGGCGGTTACGGTGACGCCGGGTTTTGTGGAGAGTGATATGGTCAAGAACTTTGGGTTTGTGGAGTATTGGATGACGAAGTTGGGAGCGAAATTGGCGAGGGGGCAGACCGTAAGGGGATTGGTGACGGTGGAACAGGGGGCGGAAAATACGGTTTGGGCGGCGACGGTGGAGGAAAAGGAGTTGGTGAATGGGGCCTTGTATGATCCTGTGGGGAAGAGGGTAACGGAGGGGGAGTTGACTGTCGCGGCGAAGGATGAGGTTTTAGCGGGGAGGCTTTGGGAGTGGACAGAGGGGGAGTTGGGGAGGTGGTTGTAGTGGGTGGGGGATGAGTAAGTGACGCGCAGGATGGGAACTTGGGGAAGGGGAGGGGAGAGAGCTATAGGTTCAAGGGAGGTCTTATCTTCCACTTACTAACAACCATCAAATCGATAATTCCCCTGCTGTCAGCATCGATTACTCACTTTCCTTCCCAACAGCCCTCCGATATCCCTCACGTCAGCCAGTTAGCCACCCCTCTCATTCATCCCATTCCTCTCCATTCTATTCACTCCTTCCTTCGACAACAAATCCCCCACTGGCTGTCCTAGTCCTCCTTGCCCAACTTGTCCAGCAACGAGGTTATGCACCCCGTCTTGGAGGGTGTCTACTTGCTCGATGTTGGTGACCTTGGTCTTGGAAAGTGTATCTGTCGACGAAAGACAAAGTCAGCCCAACGGGCCTCGGTATAACACGGCCGGTAATCATGAAGGGAGGAGGGTCAACAAACCCTTGGTGACATAACTCTCTTTGTTGTCCTTGGTGAAGTAGCGGAGGTATATGTCTTCTAACCAGGGAACCCAGGACTCGTATTGGGCGTTGTACTGGGTTTTGGCCCATTCGGACCAGGTGGGTTTTTGGTCTTTGGTGATTTGGCTCTGCTCTTCATGTTGGGCGGGGGACATCTTGTGACTCGTAACGGTAATTTGGTCAAGGCGATACTAGAAGTGATAGGTCTTTGTTTCCTTATGAGGTATTGTAAGGTTAGGGTTATTTTGGTTTTGAGAACGGAAGCCGCGATGGTGTTTGCGGATGCACAATATTCTGTTGCGACAGTCATAAGTCATGACCCGAGCTTGAAAGGGGGACCCTTCATATTTCTTTGTTCATCACCATCACCTTTGTGGCACACAAGTCTAGCTTCCTTGATATCTTTCTAGCATCTTGCGAATCTTGTTGCCAAATGCCCGTAATGGAGGGGTATACGTCATACTTGGCCGTCGCCAAAATTCCCTGTTTCGGATATCAACTTCAAGCAATCACAAACAACAAGGAGGAAGCCTCAGACGACCGCCGAGCCTGAACGTCGACGGTTACGCCTGTGTAACACACCTCCTACCAAAGGTACGACAGCATTTGCAGGGGCAGGCACCGCGTGGTTGGGCTGCTTGGCTTGTTTGGAGTGAGTGGATGACCAGTAAGGTTGCTGAGACTGATCTGGTGTTAGCATAGGATGATTGTAGGTGGTGGCGCTGGAAACGCAGGGGAACTTACGCTGACATGATGTCGATGATGTCGACGTTGACAAGCAAGCGATAGTATGCGCTGTCGCCAGGGATACCGTTTCTGGGCGAGGACCAGTTGAGTAGGTGTAATGGTTCCCGATATCGTGTCTTTGGTGTAGCAAGAGTTTTGGTCAAATTGGTATTGGCGTGAAGATCCGAACTCGAGCGTTAGTGGGAAGGTATGTAATCTGGGAAAAGGTCAAGAGTTCCTTGCAAACATAAACAGGCGGAAGAAGCGGACTTAATATGACTTGAGCACCGCAACTTCACCTGCGACTTTGAACAAGCCCCTCCGGGTTCGGGTTCGTTTTGGCCCCTCCACTGGATCAGTGAATGGGCATGTCAGAATATTTCCAGGTTCTCAATCCACAGACCCTTGAATAATCGACTCGATGGGGAAAGGTTCGTACGCCAGGTTCTGAACAGATTTTCCCATCACCGTGGGATTGCTTCTATGTAGGGACCAGGTGAGATATAGGAAATACAGCCAGATGAATACGAGCATCCTTACCTACTCTATGCATATACACAAATGATATCTCTTATTGAGGTAAATGCAATGTCAAGTAGAAGAAGCAGTGGCAAGTAGACGGAGCTTGAAGAACCTCCAAGGGAAAGGGTTTATTGCAGCCCCGACGTAGTAGATAAGAGGTAGCCACTGGCTAAACGTCATGTTGCCTGCATGGACTACAACAGCTCTAGAGGTAGGTCTAGCCCTACAAGGTAAACTTGTAACTTCGAGGGACTTGTAGGCAACTGACCCCTACACCTAGCTCATCTTATGTAGGTACTTCTAGTGATAACCACGCTACCTAGGTACTTATAGGTACTTTTATTTCCCGCTCTATATGAAGACAATGAATGTTTACACCAGAAAACAATGAAACATAGACAGGGAACGCTTATTGCGAATCAGCGTTTTCCAGTTCCAGTCGGTACAGGTTGTTGCGTCTCTTCGAGGATTGCAGATAATTGCTGTTTCCACTGCCGCATTACCTCGACCACTAGGTACACAGTCCAAGGAAGACCTGATGTACCTAGAGGTAGGTAGCGTACCATCTAGACATATGCGGTAGTGGTGGTGGTGAAGGCCGTATTGAGATACCCCTATAGAGGTACCTCCAGAGGTACAGGTGGGACTCGTAACCCCGCGGTCCGTACCTCCCCACCTGTACTCTCGATATTCCTGCTGCTGGATCTGCCTGACTTTCTCCTTCATCCGCTTCTCTTGAACCCGGTAGTACTTTAGTTCCAGCCCAATGTTGATCATGCGCACTTTCTCCTTGCAGAGTTCCTTCAAATACGACTGTATCCGTCCCTCTATGCGCATGATTTCTCGTTCGCTCCCAGGAATTTTCTTTAGCGCGTATATTCCCCTTCGGAGCTCTATAATGATCATCTTCATGCATTCACGCCTCGCGTGTTTTGCGTGAAGCGTAAGTTCCAGAACCTTGGCGGTGGCGGCGACGTGTAAACGCATTTTCATGACGTCTAACATGAACAGTTCATTCCGAATTCTCTGAAGGCGTTCCACATGTTGCACGTTCACTTCTCGTGATGCGGCATTCAATGCCCGCCGCCTCTTTGTCGAAGATCGAGGCCAAAAGGTACACGGGAGGGACGGGTTCGGCCGGGTCAATGGGGCGGAGCATGGGAGAGTCGATGGGGGTGGCGGTGGAGGTAGGCGTTTTCTGGGCGGTTGAAGCGCTGGAAATGGATTTGGTTGTTGATACCGGGGCCCGGTGCGACCAGGATGCAAGACTAAACTCCATGTCTGTGTCGGCATTGGTGATGAGATGTTCGAGTGTTCTTCCATGTCTTTGCGGGTGGTGTTCAGTACAAGACGAAGTTGACTGTTGTGGAAACTGAACTAGGAGGTGCTGGTCCTTCCTTTTATACCTCTTACCCTCTATGAACCTTGTAACTGTGCTCACAGACAATTACTCAAAGTGAGAGATCTGTTCACTCCTCCGTTGCGCATTTGAAGGTGCTCTCTCGAGGATAACCTGTCACCATGTGCAGTATGAGACTGGTTTACATGCATTCAATTTTGGAACGCCTGCAAGTACTACCTCCAGGTAGAAGTGCCTTTGGGCTCAATGGACTATCCCTATGTACACCCGATGATTAAACACGTGTACCTATAGGCAAGTAGAGGTAGGTAGCAAGTACTCTGTGTGGTTATGCCCGATTCCTTTGGTTCACCATCGTAGGGTGAATATGCCTTGAATGAAACAAATGAACAGAAAGGGCTAAGTCGAGTACCACATGCTCCTACAGGAACCTGTTACAAGACACTTTGTAGGGACTTTGATGTTGGATGCCGATGAACGACCGACTTCCTCACATCTCTCTACCTTGCCCTGGGCCCTGGCTTGGCTCCGCGTCTCCTCCTCAGACAGCCAGTCTATGCACAATGCACGCCCAATTTCTCTCTGCATCATGAGGCAGTGCTTAATCCAACCATAAGAATGTCCTGCAAGATGACTCGATAAGAGGATTTCTGGGCCTTCTCTTGTCTTTCCTAGCTAGGTCTTAAAAAGTGTCGCCCCTTCTTTTGTTCGTCACTGAACGTTTTCTTCGGTTTCCTGACAAGCACGCTCCCAATAGAGTTCCCTGACCCTACCTGTTAACTTGATCACTCCAGTCGTGGTACTTTGTTTCAAACAAAGGTTCATGTATTTTCTACATGTGTCGAATCGAAGAAAACCTGTTTATTATTAGGTGATTTGATGACGGGGGGAGTATCGGTAGAGAAATGCCGCGGACAGCTGGTCGTCCAAGGAATTTGGAGGGGAGGGGAAGTGGAGAAGAAAGGGATGTGTTAGTGATAGTGCAGCCACTGGATTTTGATTGCTATAGTGTGTAAGCACCAACAGACGAACATCGTGCAAAACCCCAAGGTCTGCAAGAGGAGAAGGGGAGGAAAAAAAAAATAAAAAAAAGAAGAAAAAAAAGAGAAACAGGAGAAACTGTGCTGACCACAACAAGGAAGCGCTCCGCCATTTGGTCAGTGGGTTCGCACTGGAATTAGGGCCTAGTACGAGGCCTTATCTGGCGGCTAGAGGGGTAGAACTGAGGGATGGGATGAGAGGCGGACTTGTACGTCTATGTCTAGTGACAGCCGTCTTTGAAGCAGGGTGTTGATGTTGTGGTCGACTGGGGTCCTTTGGCATTGAGAGTCACGATTGCGCGGTTGTTCGAGATGGTCGCGCAAGAGGCCTATGAGCTTCGGGTAGAGAAAAGCTGGACAGGAAAAGTGGAAGTAAAACATTGACCTACGGCCTACCCCTCCCTATGTACGTACTTACTAACTTTCCGACATCCCGCGAAGTCATGAGCAAAGAAATTGGGGCTTTCTTTTCTTTGAGGAGAATTTTTTCAGTTGGAGGATGGAGAAGGAACGTTCACTAGATTGGAATGTACGTGTGACCCCACTGGACATCACTTCACCTCTTCGTTGCCACGCCCCGCTTTCGTTCTCTTCTCTTCAGTTCTGCTCCCCGTCGCGCAACTCTGGTCATTCGGTCTGTTTCCCATTTTTTTTCTTCGCTCATCCATCGCCCATCCAAGCCCTTCACACTTTCCTTCTCGTCACCATTCATTCATCGCACTCACATCATTGAACACCACGCACCTACCTCACCCTCTTCCTCATCAACAACCTCGCATTCCAATCCGTCATGGCCATCTCATTGATATACGTCGTCTTGGGCCTCCCTTTCTTCTCATCCGCAAACTTGAACTCAAACTCATACAACATCCTGGCCATGATGAGCTTGATCTCCGCCACGGCAAACTGTCTGCCCGGGCACGCCTGGTTTCCATATCCAAAACCGAGAACATTAGGGTGCGTCTGCCCGGCCATGTGCAGGTGCATCTGGTCGGGGGACTCGTGTCTCTTGCGGTAGAAGCGCATGGGATCGTACTCGTTTGGGTTTTCGTACGTCTGCGGATCCATTTGGTGCTCGAGCATGGGGAAGGCGACGCGGGTGCCGCGGGGGATATAAGTGCCGTCTTTGAGGGTGACGTCTTGTTGGGCTAGACGCTGGGGTCCGACTGTGTTCCTTCCGTTAGCATATCTCATCCATTTTTCTTCCTTAGAGGGACGAAGGGCAACATGAACATACGCATGATAGGCGGCTCTCTCCTCTGCGTCTCCTGAAAGAAACTGTCCAGCTTCTCCAACCTGACACACCACTCCTTGACACTCACCCCACCGCCATCTTTCCCACGACCCGCTAGCCCCGGCGGGCCCAGCTCCTTCGCAATCCCATCCACCTCCTCCTGCAACACCCCCCACCACTGCGGATGCTCGCACAAATCAAAAATCATATTCGCCGCCTGGCTAGCGGTCGTATGAATGCTCGCCAGCGTCAACACACACTGTCTAGCACTCATCTCCTCCACTCTAACTTCATCCCCCTTTCCATGATCCAGCATCCAATCCAGTAGTGTATCCTGCGCTTCCTCTTCGGTCAACGCCACTTCTCCCCTGTTTGCCTGCGCCCTCTTCTCCTTGAGGGACGCATGCTTGCGCATCTGCTCCCCCACAATCTTCCGCGCAGCCTTCAATTGCTTCAACACCCTCCTCCTGGCCGGGATCAAGGGAGCAATGAGAGGGTACATCCACGGCGGAAACATCTTCATGGTGAAACTGGCTGTGAACAAGTCAATACTGAAATCGACCGAGATGCCGAGCCAGGTTTCATCACGACAGGCCGGGTCGCCTAGAAAGACTTTGGCGGTCATGCGGGCGACTAGGTCCCGGACGGTGCGCTCAAAGTCGATTTTGACCCAGTCGTTTCCGTTGGCCGAGAGCTGGGCGTGGGGCAGGGACATGTCCCACCCGTGAGAGAGCTCGGAGGAGGCCGAGTCGATGAATTTCCAGAGCTCGGGCGTGAGTTTTTTGCGCAGGACTTCGACGTGGAGGTTGTTGGTGAGGAGGAAGGTGATGCCGTGGTATTCGGGGACGAGGTTCTGCCGAGCAGTGAGTTAGTTTCCAAACATGTGGATCTGTACATAAAAAGGGGAGAGACGTACGGCGACGTTAGCACCCTTGTTACTCAGCTTGCTTAGCGGGATCAAGCGTAACTCGTCCAGGTACCGGATGGGTAAGATGAGGAAATCGGCGTCGTAGCGCTTGAGGACAAAGGGCATGTTTGGCATCTGTTTCTCTTGTCAGTCCTTGGTCTTGTCCCATTCCTTTCTTCAGAGTTCATGTACCTTGGTATACGCTTCATGCACTAGCTGTCTAGCTCCCATCACGAACCGGGCCTGCAACAAGAGCGTCGGTTCGAACCACGAGCGATAACCCCATGTGGGAATGGTGAGCTTCTTGCGCTTGCCGTTGGTAAGCCATTTGGCCGTATTGGAGAGGAGCCAGGATGTGATGAGGATGAGGGCAAATGTTTTAGGGTAGTTCAGATGCTCGATCCCGTCTTTGATGGTGAGGTAGAAAGGGTTAGCATATGAGTTCGGAGGCTCCGGTGGGGAGGATCTGTTGTGTAGTGTGTTCATTGCGCTATTTCCTTGCGTCTTTGGGTTGTGGATGTTGGAAGTTGCGACAGATGATGTGGAATAAAAATTGAGGAGAGAAAGGAAAGTGGTCGTTGTCCTTTATGTGTATCTGACTTTTATTGACCGAGTCTCTTCTATCTTGTCTGAATATCAACTCGTTTTGGACCGCACGAAGTTTGATAGTCGAAGGCCGTGTGGAGGCCGACAAAGTTTGAAGCTATGACATCTGAGCTGGCAAAGAGTGAGCTGAAAGGCAGGTACCTAGACTGGAGTTCTAGTCCGTGCCGTGATGCTCACCAGTGTTGACTCGACACTAGGTTTGAAGGGAAAGTCAGAAACCTCCATCCCCACATGGCTCCCAATGTCTCTGCTCGTCACAAACCTTTCGATATTTTTCAGCTGGAGATTGGCTCCGTGCCACTCGGCTGAGTCGGGTTGAGAGTAATCCTTGACAGTAACATCGAGAATCCACTGCAACCACACATGTTGCAATATTCAACGGCCATCCGCCCAGATGGAAAGCTGAGCGGCTGATGTCGTGCATTTTAGAAAGGAAAAAGCAAGTTCGATCATACGTTGCTGTGGTTACTCCGATCACTTTTCACTTTTTCAGCTGCTGGCCATCAGTCACATGGGGCATTTTGATGTAATCAGTGGAGAGTTCGAGTGATGAAATCTTTGAGCCATCACAGCCGGATCAAGGTCGCATCTAAGACAAGCTAGCACATCATCATGTCCATTTCCCGCAGTGGATGCGGCAAGCACAGTGAAGTTTCATAAGCGCGATGCGGGAACCATGAGGTTGTCTCATTGCTGGGTGTTGACGCTGAAATGTTTCGGAGTTTCTTTGTGGCGAGCACTGTGCCGAAAGTTAGGTTGGTACCCTTGACGCGCTGAGACGGGGGTGGCAGGGACCTGGGATTTGCGGGAAGCAATTTGCAATTACAGAATAAATGTCCGCACGTGGTGATCTGCGAACTTGTCTCGGATGGATGGATCAGACGCTAGGGGAAGATGCGATGTGAAGCCGCCAAGTAGCGATGATATCAAGGCGCCCGGATCGGGTGAACCCCATAAAATGTCGTGGATCTTTTGAGTAATACAGCGACAAATGATAAGGTTTACAAGCGCCCACTACTTTGGGGGCAGTTCCGCGGCCTTTCACACCTGATACCGTGCCCGGATCATGAGAAGAGGACGGACACTGCCCTGGGGTTTATATCGGGAGAACTTGAGTTGTAAAAGGGGGTTTAAGAAGACATGCACTGTGCCTGAAGGAAACATGTGATTCGATTCCATCCATCGTGGCCCAAGGTACACAGTGGCGGTTAAGCTGCCCCTGATCCGTAGATTGTCACTGCAGTGGACGCTAAAGCAAGGGGACAAACCACTGTAAGTGCCGGCGACGTGAAATATCTTTCCGTCAAGGCGGCTCGAACTCCGAGCATGGCTTTGAGGTTGCAGATTCATCATGGTAAGTATTCAACTCTCCAGTCACATGAAAGCGAGCGTGGAAACCGAGGACTCGAGGTTTTTTTTGGTAGTGTGTACAAGGACGCGCGCGGCAGGTGGTGACTTGGCGAAGAAAAAAAGAAAGGACGGGAAAAGCTGAGAAAGAAAAACCCAAAAAAAAAAAAAAAAAAAAAAAAAAAAAAAAAAAAAAAACCCGATTCCTTCAATTGATGGGAAAGGAAAGTGGCGCTGCGTTTGCGCTGCAAGTGCATTGTAAGAGGTGGGGCAATAACGTATATTATCTTTTGAAGCCAGTTCTACCGCAGCACAATGTTAGGAAACGCTAAATCGCTATCCGCGTCCCACTTCGCTACAGCGTGTACATGACCCCTATGACCCCTACAAATCCCTCACCAAAAACCCTCCATACTGCAATTTCTGAAACACGCCCTCAGCATCATACTTTTCGGCAACTTGCTGGATCAGCCCGACATTCTCCTCTCCAAACCCCCGCAGCACATCCTGCCTCTTGTCCGCAAACGTCGGGCACACAAAGTCCAGCAACAGGCCCCGCTCCTCCGCCGCCTTCTTCACCTGCGTGTAAAGGCGATCCATGGCCGCTTGATGGACCGCGTCATCGGCTCCGTCCCGCGGGTACTCTAGCGTGAACACGCACCAGTTTTGCGACACCTCTTGCAGACCGAGCACATTGCCACCTGTGCCGTTATCACGACCCGCGCGGCCGGCGGAGGCGGTCACGGGCTGGATGGTGTAGTGCAGATCTGTGCCGTCACTCGAAGGTGGGAGCGTGGCGGTTATGTCTTGCCAGATTTGGTGGATGGCGAGGTAGAGGTCGGCGTCGACTTTGGTGGAGATGGTGAAGATGGTGCGTCTGTTTGTTGGACCCAGCTGTGATTAGCATCAATCGGGTGATGGTTGAGATGAAGACGGGGGAAATCACGACTTACTTCCCCTTGGGAGGGCGATGTCCAATGGCCTGCGCCAGCGTCGACAGCGTGCCATCCGTCTTCGGGACCACGGGCGCCATCATGCTTTCCAGTTTCCGGAACGGCTCAAACACCTTGGGTTCCTCCGTGGGCGTGTCGGCATACAACTGTCCAATGGCGACGAAATCCCTGTGGACGTTGGTAAAGTACGCCGCTTGGGCATCCGTCTCCATCTCCTTGTGCGCAGCTACCGAAGCCTCGATGATGTTGGCATAATCATCTGGCTTGTACAAGCTGACGGTATATTGCGTCTTCAACAACGGATACGTCTGCAAGTAGATCCTGGTAACGACTCCAAAGTTGGATCCGCCACCTTTCAAAGCCCGGTAAAGATCCGGCCGGACGTCGGCAGAGCAGTGGACAGTGTGCCCATCTCCAAGGACAACCTCAAACCCCCGGACCTGATCACACCCCATGCCCCTCAGATTCACAAACCCTGGCATCCCCCCTCCCAGCACAAACCCCGCCACACCAATCTCCTCATACCGTCCCCCCATGACTGACCTACCCTTTTCTTCGAGCCAGGTATACACCTCTCCCCAAGTGCTTCCCGCGCCCACGCTCGCTATCCCTGTCTCAGCATCAAAGGACTTGTCATTCAACAGCTGCAGATCAATAATCACGCCATCTTCACGAGTGCTGCTGAAGCCCGGGTTGGGATTGTGGCCCGTGGCGCGCACAGCGAATTTGCATTGTGTCTTGGTGATGATGGAGAGCGCCGTGCTGACCTCGGCTGCCGAAATGGGTTGGAAGTAAGCAGCAGATGGGAGGTGGCAGGTTGTTGACCTGAGAACCCAAGAATGAGGTGATCAGTAACAGGGATGAAGAGTGGGTGGATGGAGGAACACAAACCAGGGCGTTGTCAGAGCCACCATTGGCCTGGAGGTAGGGTCATCGGCGGTGATGACACGCTCTCCAAAGGCGGATTTGAGTAGGTCGCGAGCAGCAGCTGCTCGTTCATGGTCGGTCTTGAGGACGGGAATAGTGGAGTGTGGGCGGAAAAGTGAGTGCCTTGAGATGGCAAAGAGGTAAGATCCAGTGGACCTGAAGAGCTGGAGAAGAGCTGAAGACATCATCATGAAAGACGCTATGGTTGTCGTATTTTGCGAGTGTTTTTTTTTCGGTTATCGACTGATCGGCATCTCAAGCGAAGCATGAAAGTGGCGGCAAAGGGCCAGTACTAATAAGGCAATTGGATTTGGGAGCCATAAAGCTCTTCTTCTACACTACTACCCGACAGATTTCGGCTTGGGTTCATCACATGCAAAGGTGAGAATACCTCCCATACACAGGCCTGGTCAAGCTGAACGATCAACAACCACGCCATCAACTCTCGTGCGGTCTCGGATTCCGGGATATCATCACCATCACGACCCCGGAAGATTTGGTGTTTTACCTACTTACCTAAGCTAAGGTAAGGTACACTCACTACCTTACACGCTGAGGTGATCACCATCATGGATCCAGCAGCCTAACAGGGGTCCAACTTTTCAGGGCTGCATGGCGTGTTATCCCCCCTTGCCCCTGTCGGGCTGGGCACATGGCCCCAAGTGGTGGTGGAAATCGGGTGTGAAAGCCCGGCCATGGTACGGCTAACAGCACCAATCGGTGCGCATCCCATCCCTATCACACTAGAGAGTACCACCTCCTAATGGCACACAGTGTCGTACCCACCCTTCTGTCTAAGACTGCACTGGACGCTACGTCTACTGCGTGTACACCCTAGACTGAGACAGTGACGAAATGAAACATCTTTAAACTGAGATTTCTGCGAGGTACGTGATTATATCACACACGCCCCAAGCCGTCGGGGAGTTCCTAATTACACCACAACGGCCCCGATGGCAAAGTCGCACTGGGAAATACGCGGGCCGCCGATCCCAATCCACCAGATCCCCGTGAGAGATCTGTTTGGATCGAATGTCGTGCGTGGAAAGGTAGAGAGGTATGACCATCCCATCGTCTTTAACAAGCAAAGCGAAGCGAACTTAGGCGAGTAGGCCCGGAATGCTAAGGCCAGCAGGATCGTTATCGGGCCCTGGGGGCCGTGCGAGAACCACATTGATGCTCTCTTCCTTCAACAGATCATCAACAACGAAATCTCCTGACATCTCGGAAGCGGAGGTGGTGTCCAGATCCCGCAATTCTTGACCTAATTCAGTGGGTCGAGATGGAACATGTGCAGTCGTGCTTTTCTTTGCAATGTAACAGAAAACAAAAAAATAAAAAAAAAGAGAGGAAGAAAAAAAGAAGGGACTGTTGCATTCTAAAGGGTCTGTTGACTGCTGACCCTGCGTGCAAAAGGTTACTTTGCTCGGAAGAGCGGAACCCCGGGGGGGGGGGGGGGGGGGGGGGGGGGGGGGGGGGTTGGGGGCTGCAGCTGAACGTGCTGCTCAAGTATGGAAGTCCAGGTATCGAAGTCTCTTCTGTCAGCTTGTTGATCACCAACAGCCATGTCTTTGGCCACTTGCCACAAAGGGAGATTTTTTAGTCTCATGCGACCTGAAGAGATCCTGACAATCTAGGACAAATCACTCCGTGATGTGAATCGAACCATGGACCTTGGAGTCTAGTGGACAGCCCAATGGCGAACTCTTCAACACCGAGCCTCAAGCTCGCGGCTCGAAGTGATGTTTCTTGACCACAAGACATGAAACAAGTATAATACTCCATCATCTGTTCTCTCGTTCATCAACAAATCCTCTCTTCTCAGTTCACCACACCACCACACGTCCTTCACTCACTCGCAACCATGATGGATTCCACAACACTCCAAACCCAGATCGACTCTCTCATCTCCTTCCTATCCTCCCATTGCTCTTCCGGCAAAGGCCTAGGCACCATCTCTTCAGCCATCTACGACACCGCCTGGCTATCCATGATCCCAACCCCTCCAAACTCTACTGCCTCTAGTCACTTCCTCTTCCCCCAATGCTTCACCTACCTCCTCCGACACCAACTCCCCTCAGGCGGATGGACCTCGTACGCCACCCCCGTGGACGGCATCCTCAACACCGCCGCCGCCCTCCTCGCTCTCAAGCGCCACCACTCCCACATTTCTTCTTCTTCTTGTTCTTCTCCACCTCCAGATCTCCCATCCGCACAGCAACAAGAACTCGATCCCGAACTCGACAACTGGCCCCTACACCACCGCATCTCCCAAGCCGAATCAGCACTCCACTCCATGCTGCTCACCTGGGACGTCGCCACCACTGACCAAGTCGGCTTCGAGCTCCTCGTCACTCGCCTCTTGTCACTGCTCCAAGACGCAGGCATGCAAGGCCTCTCTTCCTTTCCTGGTTCTAGTACCCTGCGCGCCCTACACGATGCCAAGCTGGCTAGACTCCCAGTCAATTACGTCCACCAAGCCCGCTCGACGCTGCACCACTCGCTTGAGGCGCTGATAGGGTACGTTGATTTTACCAAGGCCGGCCATTTGAAGGAGGAAAATGGGAGTATGTTCGCCAGTCCGGCGGCGACGGCGGCGTATTTGATGGAGTTGGTGGAGCGGGGGATGTGGGATGAGGAGTCGGAAAGGTATTTGAGGGAGGTTGTCGATAGGGAGAGGTTTGATGGAGAGACAGAAGGGGAGCAGAAAAAGGGGGATGGAGGGGTGCCGTGTGCGTGGCCGACTGAAACGTTTGAAGTTACATGGGTGGTTACGACGCTGGCGGAAGCGGGGGTAAGACTTGGGGATAGGGAGGGGGAGTTGATTAGGGGGTATTTGGAGGAGGGGTGGAGGAGGCAGAGAGGGTTGTTTAGTTTTTGTGAGTTGCCTGCTGTTCCTGGTGCTGGAGGAAAGTGCTGACTGGATTGTGTGCAGTTCCCGGCGGACTTGTCGATGCAGATGATACGGCAAGAGCAATTATGGCGTTGAGACATCTTGGTACCAAGGTGGGCGTTGAGTCGCTGATCAGGACGTTTGAAGCAAAGGATCACTTCAGGACGTACGAAGGCGAGAGGAATCCGAGTATCAGCGCTAACTGCAATGTCTTGTCGTGTCTTTTGATGATGGATGATCCAACGGTGTATGCTCAACAGATTGTCAAGACGGCAAAGTTCCTTTGTGAGCAGGTGTACACTGATAGTGTGATGGAGAAATGGGTATGTGCTTCCCGTCCCCCTTTTTTGATGAGCGTCACTGCAGGGACAAGTAAACACTGACATGGAAGGTCCACTAGCACATCCACGAACTCTACTGGATGATGCTCCTCTCCCAGTCCTTGGCCACCCTCTTCGACACCATGGCCGTCAACCCCTCCTTCGAGGCAGCCATCTTCCAACTGGCTCCCGAACTCCAGGAGCAAATCCCAATGACTTCCCTCCATGTTCTCACCAAAGTTCTGGGCTCACAAGGCCTCGATGGCTCCTGGGCAAATGGCAGTGCTGAAGTCACGGCATACGGCATCCTCACGCTCTCGTGGCTCTCTCATCTCCGCTGGATCCAACAACTCGGTCGCATGCATGGCATCAACTCCATCACCGCCAGCATCGAAAGCGGCAAGGCCTTCCTCGAGGCTCACCAGCACGATTGGAAGAAGGGGCAATACCTCTGGATTGAAAAGGTTATCTATGCCTCGCCGGTATTATGCGAGGCATATTGTCTTGCTGCAGCAGTTACTCCTGTGCCCGACTTCACTGGCTCGACTGGTGTTGATGCAGACGGCCAGGTTGTGTACAGAACCAAGGAGCCGCTCTTCACTTCCGAGGGTTTGCTCAAGGGGGTGTTGAAGGCAGGACAGCTCATGTCTCTTACGCCCTTGTTCAGAAATCTGGCACCTCAGCTACTGAGAGTGGCAGAGATGCAGGCTTGTTATGCCCTTGGCTTCTTGCAGCGAAAACGTAAGGAGCTCGGCATCTTCCCCATTACCGGAGGGGACGAGAAGTACATGGCGTTCATCCCTCTGACCTGGACCGCTAGCAACGCTCTCCGCGTGCAAGCGACGGCCGGTCATGGCCACGGCCACAGTGGAGGCTTGAGCAGCTACGTCCTGCAAGAGATGATGGTCCTGTCCATGCTCAACTACCAAGTGGATGAGTACATGGAAACCGCAGTGGAGCGGGACTTTTTAGGTTTCTATGGTGGAAGTTGGGGAAGTTTGATAGCGGTTAAAGAAGCAATTGGGCAGGTGTTTGAAGAGTTTGATCCTTCGGGTAAGAGAAGGAGTATCTGGGGAGACGCGGATCATACCCCCACCAACCTGAAAGAGATTCGGTCCACGCTCTCTCGCTACGTCAGACACATCTTGCTGCATCCAGCTGTCAGAAGTGCACCGGCAAGTGTACAGGCTAGGTTGGCAAAGGAAATGCAAACGTTCTTGTTGGCACATGTTCAGCATGCTGCTGATAACATCCACTTCGCGGCATCGAGCCAAGCCCGTCAAGTCATTGACAACTCCATGTCTCGAGAGCACAAAACCGGCCTCCCATCTCCTCCCATTTCCGAACCCCGAGATCCTTCGTCCCCACCACCATCCAAACGCCGCCGTATTGCATCTGCCTCCTCCCTCTCTCCCCCTTCCTCTTCTCGTTATCCTTCTCCTCCACTCAAAACACAAGAGCAGCAACCCAAGATCTTCTCCCCCCCAAACTCCAGGACGTTCTACTCGTGGGTTCGCTCCACCTCCGCCGACCACACGTCCTGCCCCTTCTCTTTCACTTTCTACATCTGCCTCCTCTCCCACTCCCACCCTTACAACAGCAACAAGACCGAGAACTTGTTCAACAAGGACGCCAAGACAAGTTATGTCGCGGAAGCCATGGTTCGGAGCTTGGCGAGTTCGTGCAGAATGTATAACGATTACGGGTCGATCGCTAGGGACGCAGGAGAGGGGAATCTGAATTCGGTGAACTTTGCAGAGTTTCATTTGGCGGCTGGTGCTCAAGAGAGTGGCAAGGGCTGCAGCGACGGGGATCAAGATAGCGGAGAGGAACATGAAGAAGAGAAGACATGGAAGAGCAAGAAGGTCAAAGAGGAGCTCATGTGGGTTGCGGAGTATGAAAGAAGGGGATTAGAGAAGACACTGGAAGAACTGCGAGACTTGGTGGGGAACGGGGAGATGGATAAAATCCAGTTGTTTGTGGACGTGACGGATCTGTATGGGCAGATTTACATGGTGCGGGATATTGGTGTTGGGGTGAAGAGGGGTTGAAGTTTCAATTCTTGTACATTTCTGAAAAGCGTCTTTTGGTGTGTGCAATATGGTAAAAACAATTTTAATCAATCTCTTTCATTGGATGTTTCCATCGTATCACGATCTTCCACAGTTTCAAAAGGGGCGAGTAAACAAATTGCACCGTTCCCTTTTGACTGGAGTGGGCAATTATAATAAGCAAAGCAAAGCCAAATCGTTAACAAATCCGCAAGGTCAAGGGGACCTTGGCGCAGTTGGCTAGCGCGCAGGTCTCATAGCCTTCCTATGATCTGGTGAAATATCAGAGTAATCCTGAGGTCGGGAGTTCGAGCCTCCCAGGTCCCAAATTTTTGCAGTATCTTTTGGGGGGCGTTTCTGTTTTTCTTCTTTTTTTCCTTTTTTGGCGAAATGTCCTTTATCTTTTGGGTATGCTTGTTTGCTTACTTGTCATTTTATCGTCGGCTTTTTCGGTGGGAAATAAAACTCGTCGCAAACTAAACCATCATCATCTATGTGCGCTCTCCTTCTTTTTTTTTTTTTTTTTTTTTTTTTTTTTTTTTTTTTTTTTGATCGTCTCGAGACTTGGATTGCGCAGCACCGACTGTCTGTCATCAATGTCTCACAGCATGGGTGTGTCATTCGCAACCATCAGTGGGTTAAATTTCGGAGGAATATGCGGGGAAATACCGTAGGCCTTGGAGTTCGTTGCCTCTTCCAAGACATCGATTGTTTCACGGCGACAATAGTTAACCACTTCCGGCATTCCTTTTTCAGCTTCGTCTGCTTAGCGGAGAAGAATGACTATGCCTAAACGGCCGATTACGTACAGGTTCGAGTTTCTGTCTTGGCAAATACATCTCCATGAATCATTGGCATCCGACATGGCGTACATCTCGCATCAACATGCCGCGCAAAAAAGAAGGAGACTTCTTCAAGAATATCGGTGACCAACCATCCATCAAGCAATAGGTAGGACATCACAAATACACAAACTCGTAGAAACACCATAACCCTTCTTCCATCGGATTACCAAACTAGCTACTTGGGAATCCCAATCCCACTATCCTTTTCGGTAAATACCTCCGTCATCTGACTACTCCCCCCCGGACTAACCGGCGTCAAATCGATATCTGTGGGGCTCCCACTCCTATCCCTCCGCATGTGATTCCAATCCTCGTGGCCGCTTGGTGAGATCTCCACGCCCAAGTCGACTCCCCTCGGTGACATAGCAGCCCCAGTCATGGTTGCCACTAGCGGCGGCCGTGAAACAGGCACATCATCATCGACTGTCACCACATAGCCCGGGAACTGATTCTCCGGTACAGAATGTACCGCCCGTGATCGTGCTGCTGCTTGTGAAGCGCGAGCAGCTGCTCTCCGTCCGGCAGCCGAAGAGTTGCCGGGAATCCGAAACCTCGCCGGATCCGCCGCGTCCATGATCCTCTCCCCCCGCGACTCCCTCACCGCATCCTTCCTCCGCACCTCCTTACACGCCAAAATCGACAGCACAAAATTGATCAACAACATCATGACTGTGATCACCAGCAGGGCGACTCCCAAGCCATACAACCTCCCCTTTCGTCCTTGTAGTTTGCGTCCAGCCGTGCGGTACTTGGTCGCCAGCGCTTCGACGATCGGCGGCACCTGGACGTCGTCGGGCTCGAGGTTGAGATCGCGATCGGCTTCTTCGTTGGCTGAGGACACCCAGATGCCGACGTAGCCCATGGTGGCGATGCAAGCGAGGGAGATGCAGATGTGTACGCCCACGTAGGCGCCCGGATAGAAGGTGCGGAAGCGGTCGCGGAGGCAGAGGAAGGTGGTGAAGTCGAGGAAGTGCCAGATTAGGGTTGAGATGGCCTGTGGTGGAGGGGTTAGTACAGGTAAGTCAACTGAGAACAATGGGTGGAGATGGGCAAGATATGGGGAGGAGAAGGCGAGAAGGGGTAGGTATAAAGTGACAATAGGGTGGGAAGTGGTGATGAGGGCTAAAGTTTGAAAGTCGAAAGAGGACAAAAGAAGGAAGATCAGGCAGGGTTGGGGTTATGGGTAAGGTATGTGATGGGACGAACTGGTGGGTGTTGATCAACCAACAACTGTTGCACCACTACCACCATGGTCGTGAAAGAAAGGCCAGAGAGACCCTGACGATGAAGTGACACAGAAAGGTAAACAGACGACGGAGGAAAAAAAAAAAAAAGAAGAAAAAGAAACGTACCGTAATCCCCACAAACACAAGACTAACATGTGCAAACCCTTGATCCCCATACTTCCCCACCATATAACCGACAACTCCCAGGATGGCTATCGCCAGTATGATTGACAGCATGCCCAGTATTGACCGTGCGGTGGATAACTTTGCTTTGAGTGGTGCTGATGACGACGATGACGACCTTTGCCTTTCTTTCCCTCCATGTGCTGTCCCTGTTGTTGTCCCTGTTGTTGTTGATGGTGGTGGTGTTGTTGTTGTTGTTGTCGTTGTTTGTGTCTGGCCGTGGTACTGTTGCTCAAACCCTTGCTCGACATCCCTACTACTCGGAGCCCTATCTTGTAATATCCTCGTTTCCATTTTCCCAGCTGTCGATGTGAAAGTGGTCAAAAGTGCCGGGTTGGTATGGATGCGTGGCGTGTGATTGGTCACAAATGGCCCGAGATGAAAGTGGACCCCGAAGCGGTGCCGAGCCGGATGAGGTGAAGGAGGTCGAGACGGTGCGACGGCGACGGCGGTCCCGGTGCCAGGTCCAGGTACCGTCCGACGTCTGACGTCAATGCCGACACGGGCAACCGACCGACTTTCGACGGTGTGCTGTGCGGGGGGATTGTCCGAGTTTCCTATGCTCAAATGCGCCGTGCCGTTCCCTTGTGACGGAAAGTGCCAGATGGAATGTGGGTGACAGACTCCTCCAAATTCAACTTGAGATTGACTCCGGTCCTCTTCCCTGTTTTGCTTAGATTTTCTTCTTGGTCGGTAGCGGCGTGTTCCTCCGTTGCTTGTGCTCAAATCCCCTAATAATAACTCAGTGCAGAAATGCAATGTGCGCAGTGCTCAAAGTTGATTATCGTTATATGTTGTTAATACGTGGGTGTGGGTGTGTGTGTGATGTTGCGTTGTGGTTATGTCGATGTTGTATCCAGGAATCTGTGTTGCAGGATGGGTGGTGGGATACAAGAACGAAAAGGGGGAGGAGATCAACAACTTTTTGCAATCCGGAAAGTGACTGAAAGTGACTGACGGATGGACCCCAGAAATGTCAGACAGACAAACAGACAAACACGGAAAGAACTGATCAAAGTCTAAAAAGAAGGCGGGCGCCAGTCCGCCCTTTTGAACCAGGTGCCCGATATTTCTTGCCAATGCTGCCACCGACCTTTTCCGTTTGCCATGGATTGCCATGGCTTGCCATGCCCAAAGCCCAAGACCGCCCAAGACCCTCCCAAGGAATGGGCGGAAGACAAACGATAACGAGACGACAAATAAAAAAGCAAACGACGGGACTCACTGGAACAAGCCTAGGCGGGCAACGACCGGGACTCACAACGCCTGCCGCAACTTCCATAACACTGGACGCCTGACTGGATAGGTACCTAGGCTACCTCTAGCTAGCAGAGGGAGTACAGCTGCCCACCAGAGAACGCCCACAGGCTCAGGTGGGTGCTGTCGATTTACCTCTACGCCATTTTTTTTATTTTTTTTTTCACTTCCACTTTGCTTGGCTTTTTTCAGGTGGAAATGACGACGGGCCCTCCCTCCCCCCTCTGTCTCGCTGGGTGCCTTCCCCTTTGGCAAATCGTCCAAGCTGCTTGGCTCAACCTTGATCCATCCTTGGCGGTGATCTTGGCGGACTGCCAACCGTCAATCGAGCCTCCTTGGCGGTAAAGGGTTGCTTCTTGGCCACAGCCTGCGTGCGTGCTGGGCGTTATGCTGGGCGCTGCTGGATGCTGGGCAGATGATGGTTCGCCCTGTTGTCATTTCTCCGGTTTAGGCTTTGGGCTTTGTGATTCGTTCCAAATCCCTTTGCATGGAGGATGGGGGATGCCGATGCCGAGGCCGATACATACGGATGCTGTGCCTCTGGAAGGACTTTCCAGGAGTTGAAAGGGCAATCGATATACTAAAGTTCGATGGGTTGCTGAGTGTGACGTTGACAAGTCGTATTGATCGATCCGTGAGTAGGTATCATGCAAACCACTCCACCAAAAGAATTCGGCTAGAAAACCATCGTGAAAAAAAAAAAGAGGATAAACAAACCCTTCACATTGACAGCCTGCCGAATGACTCGTTCCCCGCCAAGCCCTGCTTCTTGCTTCCGGCGTGGAATTGGCGGGTTGTGTCTATGTAACACATGGCAAACCCAAGACCTTGGCTTTCGGTGTTGGCAAGTGTCTCGGGATAAAAACGACAATGCCAAGAAAAAAAGGAAATGGCATCTTCCCGACGGACGGCGTGTCACGGCACCTGACGCTATGACAGCACATGATGTTTTGTTGGGGTTTGAGCATAGCTCCGCTTGGGGGGTTTCCCACCCTAAGCATTTTAGTGTAGACCTAGTTCGCTACCGATGTCGCCCGAGACATCAGTGCCTGTTACTTGGCAATACATCTAGCTTTCTGTACTCTTCACTTTACATATTCTTTACTCGGAGATTACTAGGAAACTCCTTCTCGCAACCCAGCTGGACCCCAAGTGGACTTTTTCGAGTAAATTGCTGTGCTTGGGCTTCAAGTACGTTTGGTCGAGAGACATGTCTCGAAGAGAAAAGAGGTCTGTGTACTTCCGCATAAGGCAATTGTGGGCCAAATCTTTAGTTTGATTTCCCATGAGTTCACGGACTGGGCGGCTGTGGGCGGCTCTGGGCGCCCGGAAGTACGGCAGCTACACTAAGGTAGGGGACGCTACAAATGGTAAAATAGGTATAATAGGGGTAGTAAACATACACTCACTACCTACCTACCTTTTCCTTGCCCGCAGCCCCAGTTCCTTTTGACTTTTGAAGTTCATGATGTAGCCGGTAAAGGCGGAGAAGAGAGACAGATGTGATACTGGCCTCACTGATATCCAGGGCAATCCCTCGAGACATGTTCCCTCACACCGCTCACCTTAAGGCCCGGGTATGTATCATGGGTTCCTGGCTAGGTATCTTAGTCTTGCTGCCCTGCTTCACCTCCAGGTTCCCATCCTCATCATTTCCTTGTAGCTCCCGCCGCTTTCGCACCCCAACCAACATAGGGGCCATTGCTTAAACACCAGCTTCTTCTCTTACCGAAGTAGTGGGTTGGTTATCCGGCTATCAAAGTGGCCCAGTCGGACAGAAGGGAAGCGGGAGGGAAGTGAGGGCGGTCGTCGTCAGCATAGTATGATCCGCGAAACGGAGATCATGCAGAGGAATGTTGCTTCTGCCCATGCCCTTCCTGAGACACCAGGCTCCGGTCGCCGTTGAGCTTGTGTCGAAACTGGGTCTGCCCTCATTCGCGCGTTTCTGGATATTGTCACCACATCGATACCACGATCATCCCTCCACAGCTTGTTTGTGTAACACATTTGCTACCGCCTGGCGGGGTTGACGGGTATATGGGAACTTGAGAGGAACTCTGAAATGCGACAATGCACAAGTGAGAAGTCGATCCCACCGAAAGCTATGACCAAAGCGGAGGATATTCTGCTAACAAAAAACCCCGCCCATTCCTGATAAGTCGCTAACGCTACCTACAGTACCTAGGCTAAGTTTTGCCGCATTGACCGCCCGTTTATGGTTGGTTGCAATGCCTCCGGCAGTTGCAATGCGGGCAGTGATGCGGCTAAGTGGAATGGAAGTCACAGCGGCAGGCAATAGGGTAGTTTGACGCCAATTGAAAGCGGAGTTGCAGTCCGGTCTTTGCATTCGTTGTTGATTTGACTTCAATTTAGTTGCCCGCTTTTTGCATCACCCGGCAACCGATGACACTGGCGACGGCTGCAATACCACAGTTAACTACCTACCAAGCCCGTCACGACAGGCTGTATGTAGTACGTACGGTATAAGCATAGTACTGTAGTCATCCATCTCATCATCTTTACGATTGATGATTGCTTACTTGCTTGCCACCCGACCCCCCCCCCCCCCCCCACGTCCCCCCGCCCGACCAGCTCTCTCGTCTCTGGGTATATCCTGTCTAGTGCGTAATCAAATCGTCTTTGTCATCGGCGGACGAGAAAGCCATCAAACCGCATCCAACCCATTCGTTTCCCTTCCATCGAGTCTGGCTTCCCATTCTTCAACTTTCAACAACAACAACCAAAACAACAACAACAACAACTCCATATTATAATCATCACATTCTCCAACCGAGCACCATCACTCCGAATTCACAAGGCTCTACTGCCAAGTCAGTCCAGCATCACGAGCGATTTCCCCGACCTCCATCCATTCTTGTCACCGCCCAGACCAGCATCACTGCCGAGTTTACCTCGTTATCTTATCGCTTCATTACGCAATTCTCAGTCCACTCCATCTTCAAAATAGCCTACAATTACAATTGCGAACACAATCCCCACGCCAATTACGCATTTACTTTGTGACCCATACCAGTATTTACCAGGAATCACGTTTTCTGATACTCTTGACAACACGGATCCACCATGCGACGACCGTCGGAAAGCCTGACCGAACCCGCTCGGAACCTCGAAGAATCCATCGGATCCCCATCGCCAACTACCCCTGATCCCACCACCGATCTTTCTCTCCCGCCCCCCGAAGAGCAGATAGTGAGCCAACAGGCCGACGCCGACGCCGACGCCAACGTTGATCCCGCTACTGTCACCCCACCCCCGCACATTGCCGCCCGCCTCTTCATCCGGCCCACGAACCAGACCCGCCGCAAAGACAGTGCAGCTTCGTCACGTCGCAACAGCATCTCGTCCGCCCATTCCCGCTCTTCTCACGGCTGTGGTCGCGACATTGGTCCTCAGAGCAAGTATGTCGCCCAACACTTGCGCCGCGCCTCCATCCTCGAAGACCGAAAGGCCCGTCTGGCCGACCGCGCCGCCCATGCCGAGAAAGTCCGCATTCGAGCCGCCAAGGCCAAGGCTACCGTCAAGGATATCACACAAAGCGAAGAGAGGGCCATTGCGGCTGCCATGGCCCGCGAACGCAACCTGGCCGAGATCGCCGCTGCCTGTGCCGAGGAGGTCAAGAGGGCCAAGCAGATTGCAGAGACCATGAAGGAGAAGCGCGAGCAGGAGAACAAGAAACTCAAAATGCAGATGGAAGAACGTCTTGCCGAAGCCGAGCGGAGAAGGGAAGAACTCCGTAACCGCAACGCTGCCAAGGTCAAGTGCAGGGAGCGCGGTCAGAGCCTTGTAACAAGGAAACCCACCTTGGTTGAGGTCATGCCCGAGGTCAAGGAAGTCAAGGAGCGCGAGTCGAGTCCCATGAGGCCCGAGGCCGCCGCCAGTAGGATTCAGTGGTGGTGGAAGTCCATGAGTCGCAAACGGGCTGTAGCCGAGTTCAGCGCGCTCGGCCTCACCATCGACGTTGTTAGGGAGACGTCCTTTGATACGGTTACCAGCTTGCTGTCGCAGGAGAACGTCCTGGTGGCCACCTCTCGAGTGCTTCGCATCTGTGGGCTCAACGAGGGTGCGCCTGGGTCGGTGGAAGAGATGACGGCTGTCCGCTCGTTTCTGAGCGCCTTCCTGATCCTCGGCCACCCGTCCCAAGTGCTTAGCAATAAGGAGGGGACCGGAGAACCAGAGCAGGTTGGGTCCGCCCTGGCGAAACCAATCCCTCGTGATGATCTGGCTAACCCTCAGTTGCAGGAACTCGTTGGCAAAGCTGGTGACCTACTAATCTCGTTTGAGAACATTCTAGGCCGATTGACCGCGTCCAATAACTACACTCCGCCACCGGCCTTGTTGGAGTCGTTCCCCGAGGTGTACGCTACCTTTTACAATGCTTTCATTGCCTGGAAGGCCCGTGATTCCAGCTCTCTGGTTGAGCTCATGGTGATGCAGTTCGTCGAGCTGGACGCCATCTGGGAGTCGGTCAAGGACAGCACAGACGGGTCTGTCGATCAGGTGTACAGAGAAAGCATCCGAGAAAACCAGCTGCTACTGCTGGTTCGCATCAAGAAACTCGCCGGACCCGTCCGTGGCAAGCAGCTGGTCACTGAAGCCGTCAGGGCGGCCCGCAAGGCTAGAGTCAAGAAGCCCCGCGGTGATTTGAAGCCCCGCGTGGCAGACCAGTCAGAATCAGAGACAGGCATGGGCGTCCTCGGTAACGACAACAGCCAGGGTCAACAGACACAGACTCCCACGCCCCCCTCCACTCCGGCCAGACAGGGCGAGACCTTCAAGATCAGCGTCGTGCTGCCACACACCAAGAGCCTCTTGCCAGAAAACAGGGTGGTTGTGCACGAGCTGGCCATCAACAGGGACTTCCGTACCGAGCCCAGCGAATACCACGAACAACAAGCTCATCTGCTCGCACCCCTCTTCCAAGAGATGCGGGCAACGATGCAGGCGGACAACCAGGAAGTACACTTCATGCTGCTGCTTCGGGTCGCCGACATGATCCGCGAGAAGCTCCAGCGGCTTGTCAGACCTGGCAACCCCATGCACACGCTGATCGGCGAGCTTCTTGATACGGAAATGGCTCAGCGCCAGTTCGCTATGGGCAGCTTCTCCTACGAGAAACTGTTCCAAGCCATGGGAACACTGCTGCCCAAGCTCTGTGCGCCTATCCGCGACGACGAAGTCAAGATTCTTGCCGAAGAAAAGCTCGTCCAAGGCACGTACGTTGACCGTCTTGAGGCGCTGAATGCCTTCATCGACGTCATGCTTAGTGACTATGCCAACTACCTACTTCAACAAGCTGCGCCCCAACTCATCGAGCAGGCGCCCTCGTACGAAGCCAAAGCCTTCGGTGCCGATATCGAAGCCGGGCGCTACGATCTCTCGGCTGCCAAAGCCGCCTGGCGCGCCGCACGTGAGAAGCTGATGGGCGAAGTTAGCCGCCGCGACCCCGAAGGCGTGGACATTCCTCGTTCTCGCCCGACTGCCAACAAGATCTACAACCAAATGCTCGTGGACCTCTTCACCCAGCCGCATCCACTAAGCATTGACGAAATGCCTGAAATGCTGCGGCTCGATCACAAGCGAGTTGTCGAAGCAGGCCGCGTCACCAAGCGGATCATCACCACAGGTGCCATCCTCCTCCAATGCAAAAACCTGCTCAAACGCGATGTCCGCGGGCCCTGGCGAACCGAGTCCCAGCGCATTTTGGCTGTGCTGGAGCGTAGCGAATCATCCTCCGACCCCATCCCTACCGATCAAACAGTCGACGGGATCCTCACAGCTCTCGAAGCCGGCCGCTCCATGCCCGCTGCTACCAAGGTTCATCTACGTGCGTTTGTCAGCAAGCTTGTTCTCTCGGCCGCTTCTATCAATGGCGATAACCGTGAACCGAGCGATCCCGTCCTCCGCCTGCTGCTGAGCAGGTTGAGGGCCTATGTCCTGCAAAGACTGGCGGCTAGTGCGTCGGCGTCGGAGAACGTCAAGGCTACTAGTACCGCGGGAGAGAAGCTGGCGGGTTTGGGCCTAGCAGAATTTGTGGATAAAGTGAGGGATTTGGTGGAGATGCTTGGGAGGGTTGGGGAGGTGGATAGAGGGGCGCATGGAGGGTGGTGGGATCAGGTTGCTGAGGCTGTGGAGGCTGAAGCGTAGTAAGGGGAAAGTGAATGGGGTTGTTTGCGCGACGAAGAGAGATGAATGGAAGAGGGAAACGGGAAGTGATTGCATATATACCATGGCGTTTTTGGTCTTTTGTTTGGGTTTGGTTATCGTTGTCTGTGCCACGGCACGGCACCAGCGACGTTTTTTTTCTTTTTTTCCTCTGCTTTTTTTTATTTGTTTGGGCGTCTAGGAATCGCAATGAGCTACAAGGCTCTTGCAAGGAAATTGGGTTTCTATGGCATGGGATCGGATCTTGTCAGTTTGTTATGGTTTTATTCGTCAGGATGATTCGAAGCATCATTCACCGTCCCTGATCACTTGAGATGATCCTGAATGACATCTATGTACTACCAGTATAGGTATCTGCGTTTCCCTCACATTAGGTACTTAGCGTCACTGATGTGTTAGCGAATGCAACAAGAATGATTACTTGCCTACCTATCATTTTCTCCCTTTCACTCGGTGATAGTCCATGCATCCATCCATTCAGGTTCCCAGTTCCCATGTTTCAAGTCATTAGGGGCATCTAGCTCTCAAGCTCTCTCTCTCTCCCCTCTCCTCCCGTTACATTGATGACATGACGAGTTTACTGTACCGAAGTTTAGTGTAGGTCGTGCAGTTGCAGAAGAGATGTGATAGGCCGAAAGTCCGAACTGATATGGAGTATAGGGGGGGGGGGGCATGCGTACACCCTAGTTCTCGACTACCTACTAGTCTAGACCAAACGCTAATGAATCTACGTAACCCGAGTTCCCCACGCCATAGGTAAGGTAAGGTAGCGGTATTTGGGGAAAGCATAGGTGGGTAGAGTTACATAGGTAGGTAGGTAGGTATATTGACGTCTCTACCTACCTACCTAGGTATCTAAGCTCAACGAGCTAAGGTATGTTTCACACAGAGGGAACGTGACGAAGGTGAACACATGCAGACCGACTGGACCGTGTGCGGCCGGCGGCTACGCCGGTAGGTTGTAGTGTAGTGTAGTGTAAATAGGTATGTATGTCCAAGTGAAAGTTTCCGGTACGCCCGAGACAAGACAGGGAACGACTGGTGTCGATTTCCTTCCTGCATGTCAGCCAAAATAGACTCGAAACCTGATTGGGATTGATCAGGTAAGTTCGAAAAAGAAGAAAGAATAATTAAAAAAAGAAAAGAGATGCACGTGGAGGGGCCGGTCCGCGCGGGAGGGTGCGTGCCGCTCGGTGAGGGTTGGAGAGTTGAGAAGTTACCTAAGGGTGTGAGGGTGTCATGCGAAGTAGATCGAGGCTGCCTGACTTGTAACTACAGGTAGCATCGCCGATGGGACCTGGGGTGGCCTGAGGTCTGGGGTTTGGGGTTTGGGGCCTGGGGTCAGGTTGCAATCATAAGTTGCAACTACTGCAACTACATACCGCGTGTCCCACTATTTCCCAGGCATGTTGCAGTGGTTGCAATGGTCTAGGTACCTGCTGAAGACTGTGCTGAAGAGACAGCCTTTGTTTTGGGTCTCAACCACAGCGTGAAGTATGTGTGTGCGTAGGTGAATCATGTCCCACCTGCGAGTGATTGAGTGTGCCTTTTTCACTGTTATTCTGGGAGAATGGGAGAAAGAGTCGATTTGGGAGAAAAGGCGAGATGTGGTGTTGCTTCTTTACCTCCAAGTTTCATAATAGGTACTACTAAGCTTCTGTGGGGAGCCTTCATGCGGATCGTTGGTACGAGTGATCGACGGGCGACGACGGGGCCGTCCGAGCTCCTTTGGTGTACACCGCACGCATTGATGGGTTTCATCACACACCTCTCCTCACCTTAGGAGGAAATGTGATATCAGCCCAAATCTGGTAAGAGATCGAATCAACAGACTAGGTAATGCCGAAGAGCTAGACACCTACCCAGGCTGACGACGAATTCGTGGAAGGCATTTGATACAGGTGGAGGTGGAGGTGGAGGTGGAGGTTCGTGGTGAGTGTGTGATGCATCGCCGATGTTGATTCGTATTCGAAGTTCGATAGATGCCTTACCTTACCTTACCTTACCTACTGGGTGGGGATCAAGGATCACAGGGAATGTTGTTGCTACCTATAAAGATGGCATGGAGGAACTTGTCTGTCGTATACCTTACTACCTACCTACCTACACCTCCAGATCCAGGACAACAAGCAATCACTCTTCGAGCTTCTAGCCTTTTGACTACATTACCTACCTGCCTCTACAGATATTCAGAGGGAGGTAAGGCAAGAAAGGCATACCTCTGATCTTCCAACTCTCCACAGCCACCACGATCATCATGGCGTCTCACTCGGAGCGTTCTTCCTCTGTCTCTTTGGACTTGCCCTCAGAGCCCTCGGCATTCCACCAGAACATGAACTCATCCGCCTCATTCGGATCACTCACGAAGCCCCCTTCATCGCCTCTAATGGCCTCTTCCCCCCTTATGTCGTCCTCCTCTTCCTCCTCTTCCTCCATGGACTCATCCCTCATCCTACCTCCCTTCTCCCCCATTGAGCCACCCGACCTACTGGACTTCCCCACTTCATCTTCTTCCTCTGGCACAAACACAGCCACCACCCAACCTCACCAAGAACGAATCCTCATCCTCGGCGCAACCGGCAACCAAGGCCGCGGCACCATCCACGCCCTCCTCTCCTCCAAACACCTTCTGTCCAGAACCAACTTCCAACTCGCCGCCCTCGTCCGCGACCCGACCTCCGCCGCCTCCCTTTCCCTCTCCCTCACCCCCTCACCATCCAGCGGACTCCCGATCCCTCTCCTCAAAGCAGACTACTCCTCCCCCACCACTCTCTCCTCAGCATTCACCGCCTTCCGCCCCACCACCATCTTCTTCCCACCCATTCTCTCCGACGACTTCACTCTCGACCTATCCTACGCCCAAAACGTCATCTCCGCCGCCCGACAATGCAGTTCCGTCCGTTCCTTCATCGTCAGCACCGCCCTAGGCACCGATCGTCGCGCCGAGTTCAAAGGGTGGGGCAAGAACGGCGAGTGGTATCCCATGGGCAGCTACTGGCGAGCCAAAGCGGAGATTGAGCAGCGAGTCAAGGAGGCCGGGTTCGAGAGCTGGACTATTATTCGGCCGGGGTGGTTCTTGCATTGTTTGGTGCCGCAGAGGATGATGGGGTGGAGTTATCTGGGGTTTAGGGAGACGGATGAGGTCAAGACTATTAGGACGAGTTGGAGGAAGGGAGCAAAGGTGGCGTGGGTGGATGCGGAGGATGTGGGGGTTGTGGTGAGGGCTGTTGTGGAAGATTCATGTGAGGAAAATGGGAAGAGGTATAGGAATAGGGGGGTGGATTTGGCTGTGGAGGCCGTGACAGTGGGGGAGCTGGCGAAGAAGATGGCGAGGGTGTTGGGTGAGGAGGTCAAGGTGTTGTATGCCGAAGAGCAACAGGTTGGTGGGGAGGCGATGACGGTGACTGATACGTATCCGATTGCGATCAGTCAGAGGTGGGCGAATGAGTTTGACACGACGTATGGTGTTGATGCGGCGAGGGAGTTGGGGTTGTTGGGGCAGTTGACGACGATGGATGAGTTTTTGGACAGGAACAAGGGGTTGTTGTGATCGATGTATTGCATACCTGCCACTACCTAATCCCAGAATACCTTAACATGTGAGAAAGACTGGAAGCAGGGGAGGTCCAATTATCTTGTTCCATATTCGTCATCATAGACCTGTACTGTACGGTACATACCAGTGGAGCGGAAGCAGACACGGACTCTGTCAATCTTGTTCAGATTCTTCCAAAGTGAAGAAGAATATCGTCTGGCAATCATCAGAATAAATCCAAGAAACCGATCTCCTTGATCGTGTCTCAAGCAAACTGATGTGAAAGACTTATCTCGCAGTGCCATGCATGAATTAAACAAACAAGCAAAAAGCAAGAGCAATGACGAAAGCCAAAAGGAAAACGTCGAAGACGAAAGGAAAATGCTGAGACTCCTCCTAAAACATGCCTGTCAATGCCACCGCCCCCATCTTTTTGCACTTTTTCCTAGCCTTGTCATCACCGATAATGGCCAACAACCATTACTCAGACATCGACGACAAGTTAACGTGTCACCAACCGAAAGACAACTAGGCCACTGACCAGAATTGAATGTTCCATATCCTGGGCTGTCTCGTAGACGATGGTCGGCAGGCATCCGGTAAGGAGCTCCAGAGCGATGACGCCCAGAGATCAGATGTAGACAGCCGCAGGGTTTCTGACATACCCTTCGCGGAGCTGAGGGAAGATGCGAATGCATCTGGAGCGATGTACGCCTCATCTTCGGCGCGGCGCTGTCCTATCAGGGGGTAATGCTCGTTGCTGGCTTAAGTAGCAGTGGTAGCGCCTGTGATGGTGGTGGACGAAGAAAAAGTTCGTCAGGCAGACGTCAAGGTGGGAGGTTGTCCTGGATCGCACAAGGATATGCCGAGGGCGAACGTCGCGGTGAACGACTGGACGTGTTGATCGTAAAGGTACATCAGCGCCTTGGAAATCTGCCCCACAACCATACAGGACTCGTGACAGGTGAAGGGCCTGCGTATACCTTCCTCCACCATCGATCCCAGCTCGCACCACTCTGTGACCAGCATATACCGCATGATACTACGGGGAACGAGGAATGTCTCAAAGTGCGTGATGATGTGGGGCTGAAAGGACGACGATGGCTAGTAACTTGGCAACAGGATAGGAGTACATGCAATACAAGTCATCTTACAGCCTTTTTCACTTGAGCATCGGTGGGGATCGTGGTCTATTCACTCAGCAAACGCTTTTTGCTCTTGTCAAAGCTCTTAGCAGCGTAAACCTTCCACGGTCTTCGTGAGGGAGGACATCATGGTACTGCCAGGAGTAACTGGGGTCGCAAAGATCCATGTCTCTGAGGGCCCCGCTCGTCAAAGTCGCAACTCCAGGCGCTGGGGTCGGCGGCGAAGGCCGAGGGCAGGGAGACGGTTCCTCTGTGGGCTGAAGTGGCTCAGCAGTTTTCGAGGCAGAGGCCTTGAGGTAATCGATTGCTGCCAGGTACTCGTCCAGATGTTGGGCATGGTCGAAGGCTTCAATGGTGATGTGGAGAGCATGTGGCTGACGGCCGAGGAGGGGATGGACGCGCTGGCCGACAGGAACAGCCCAAACCGGCGCTCGGGGAGAGTTCTCTCCTATACAATCGTGGACCGTACCTTGCACTGTCTCCGACTCGTACGTCAAGGATGTGCCGCGAGAAGAGAAGATCTTGGCAATGAGCTATTACCTGAATATCCCTCGAGGCACTACCGGCAGGCAGGCAGGAACGGAAACCTCTGAAGAAGCGGCCGTGGTGAATGGAAGTTGCCCGGCAGACGCAGGATGCCTGGTGACAGCGGAAATCAGAAGGCACTGGCGATGGTTGGGCGGACGGCCTTCGTTTGACACACGGATCAGGAAGGGACGAGAGCCGTTGAGTGGATAGATACCTCTAGGTGAGCAAGTACGGATGTACCACCGAACCTGCCAGTAAAATACCTTGGAAAAGGGGAAACGGAACCTTGCCCGCAACCTTATGGATTTCAGTTCCCTCCACATGCCCTAGCTCCTACAGCCCCTCAAAGTGGAAGTTCCCTACCTGATTGAGCAAAGTCTTTGGGCTGTACTATCTCATGTCAGATCTTGGTTATCTGAAGAAAGCCTTCGGATCTATCAGTATGTTTGCGATATACCTAGTACCCCTAGTTATGGAGAACAGCGATACTTGGGAAGACACTTGCTAACATGGAATGGTGTGGGAATAAGTTTTGTGGAGCAGAAAACCTATGTAGTATCTGCTTGGTAAATGCTTTGTCGGCTTTGGTACATGAGGTTTTGGACGGTAACTTGGACGTGATGTTTGGTACATGAACAATAAAGATTTGGGAATTCGCAGGTGACTCCTAGGATATCGTAAGGTGCGGGAAAGGTTTTGTCATGAAGAAACAGGAAATCAGAGCTGAAACAGGTTTTATATGTCGTGATTATGGGTAAGGACTGTCAGAGACAAGATACATGCGCGCAATAGAAGTGTATTCCCAACATTTTTAATGCAACCTCCATTCCTGTATAGATGCTATCCGATCCAGGCGTATTGTACCCTATGGCTGGGAGCCTGCCTTCCGTCTTCCTTTTCTCCATATCCGATCTGACATTGCCAGAGTTTGCTCGATCTCACCATCCTTGACTTTCTGTTATACTTATAGGTAGGCACGGCAAAGCTCTGGACGACTTAGATCTTCGTGGAGAGGCCGGGGGTGTATTTCCCAAAAAACGCACTCCCGATACTAATGCTTGCGGCGGGCAAATGCCGAAACCCATCGCGATTACGTGACAAGAGGGTAATTGCCACAGCTGCCTTGGTATGTGTCGTGGCATCTATACCTACCTCTAAGCAGGTACCGAGACCACTATGACCGTGACGGGACTGCTCCTACCAATTCCGCCATCTCGGATCAAAGATCAGAGTTCGGACAAGGGGAAACAAAGGGACACCGAAGAAGAAAGAAGTCCATCTTCAAGGAAATTTTGGCTTGACAGTATGTGCACCCGTTGCTCGCTGTCATCTAAGTACTTGGAAACTCTCGAGCCTCGCCTCAACTTGCCCCCCTAATATGGATTGATGCCGGCACTCACAATTAAATCCGTAAACGTCAAGTCAAAGTGCCGTAACGGGTCCACCCACCTTCCCTTTCGTTGAGTACACTAAAGAACGCCAGTCTTGGCAGGGGAAAAGCCGGGGACCGGAGGGCGTGTGAGGAGTACCATAGATGGTTGGGGTCGGTAATGCTCCCGCTGTATACACTACTTCCGCTCCTTCACTCTTTCTTTTTTCAATGACCTAGACGTGTAGGCCTCTGGAGTTCAGTCCGTTCTGGTCTGGTCTTGGTTGGTTACTACGACGAAAAAGGTCAGCATCATGATCCTGGTAGTACGTAAGTGAAATGTGGAAGGGACGAGCCCCAGGTAGGTACATACCAAGTTCCAACACACAGGATGGAAAAGGGCACGGGCCCCATCTTTTAAGCGGCCTGACCTAGGTACCTAGGTAGGTAGGTACCTACTGAGACCATATAAGGACTACAATGTGAACCTTTTGACACGGTCCAGTAGCCTATTATGTGGTAGTGCGCTGGGTCCAGAAAGTGTGTGGTATTTTCGTAGGTAGCCACTTGGTCGGTCGTATCCTCCTTAGTTGCGAGTTCCATCCCGATCTTGCAGGGCCGAGCTTTTTTTTCTTTTCTTTTTTTTTCTTTTTTTTTCTTTTTCTCTTCTTCTTCCACCTCGAGTATCGTCAATTGCGCACACCTTTTCCTTTCTTTGTAAATCAGTCCCTTAATCTGAAGTTGGATGGATACTTGGCAAGTACATCTTCTGTGAACACCGACTAGAAAACTGTCTGGGCATCTCTCCTAGGGAGGTAGTTCATCTGAAGAATAGGCAACAACAACAATACTATCATCAGATCTTGGTATCAGGTGCCTCGACAATTTCAACATCAAGTGAATCATCAAGAACGCAGGGACAACTAGGTAGAAGTCATTTACAACAACTCGCACTCATATGCCCACCAATACCCTTCGCCCCAACGAGCATGATCACCACCCATCATCGAACTCAATCAACATCATCGTCCCCACCAGCACCCGCTCCAGCTCCTCCAGCACTTTCACCTCTAACACCTCCCTTTGGACCCTCATCCTCGCTCAAGGCAGCACCCTCCAGCTTTTCCTTGCCCTCCTCACTCACCATCTCTTTCTCTCCACCACTAGTCCTAGCAGTCGCCTTCAACGCCTCGGGCTTGAGCGTGCCGTCTTCATTTATCATGTCGTTGGGGTAGAGGGTGAAGAGGATGACGAGGTAGGGTTTTTGGGTGACGCGGTTGCGGAGGACGTATCTATCCGTTGTTGGTGTAAGTGTTTGGTGAACATAACAGTGACTGCCTGTAACAAAAAAAAAAAAAAAAAAAAAAAAAAAAAAAAAAAAAAAAAAAAAAAAAAAAAAAAAAAAGGGAAATAATAAAAGGAGGAGGAAGAAGGGAGGAAAGCAGAAAAGGGAAACGAAAAGGACATACCTCAACCCAGTCTCGCCATCCCAATACCTCAACACATTGACCCCAAAACCCGGTAACTTGAGCTCGCACTTGCCGAAATCAATATACGGATTATAGAAATCAACGGCGTACGTGCGCCCATACTCCCACACCCATTCCTTTTTCGCATCGTCCTTCAACGCCCACTTTTGACGTTTCTTGGGATCGTTACCGACTCCTCCAGAGCCCTGAAGAACCTCTTCTCTCCACTGTTTACCCGACTTCTTCTTCTTCCTCCCCTTCTTCTCGTTCTCGTCCCCGTCGACATCGCCATCTTCATCAGAACTACTACCCCCCTCCTCAACCCACAACCCACCCCTCTCCTCATCTACCTCTCCCCTCCCCACCCTCACAGCATTAAAACTCGACAGCGCCGGTCCATACAAGTAAGGCTGATCAGCATACGCATCCCCTTCTAGACCGGGATCAATCCACCACTTGAGGATGTTCATGGCTGTGTTCACGCCCGGCGGGAGGTAGTTGCGAATGGGGTGGTCAAAGTCGTTGCCGAATTGGAGGTCGGCGGCGGGGATGCCTTCCTTTTCGTTGTTCCCCTTCTTCTTCTCGTCGTCCCCGGCCGCAGGCTCACTAGAGGTATCTCTAGGAGGTTTAGTCGACGGCCCCTTGGGCGTAAACCTCATGGCAATACTATACTGATCCCTATTATACCTATGCGGCTCCCTGTCGAAATAGGGAGAAGTAGAGGGGGAGTTCCTAGGTAATCCGCGGTGGTAGTTTTGGATGCGCACGGTTAGGTCGATGTCCATGCTTGCTTCCGCGGTTGAGGAAGAAGATATGTGGGTTAGATGGGGAGAATTGATGGGGACCTCGACGTGGGTGGACAGGTCGTAGGTTGGACCGGCGGTTACGCGGAGGGTGTAGTCTTCTGGCTTTTTTGGAGGGGGTGCCATTTTGAAGGGTTGGCTATGTCCGCGGTGTTGTTGTCGTTATTATTGCTCTTCTGGTTGGTGAAACTGACTGACTGCGTGGTAGATATGAAGATTGAGGCCGGATATCCTAGTGTAGCATGAAAGATGAATGTAATGGCTGGAAAAAGGAAGAAAAAAAGTGAGGAGAAATTTCGAGGGAAGTCGGGACTACCAAGTAAAATGGAGTGAAGTTCAGATGGAACTTGTTCGTTTCAGATCTGTATCGAAGGTACCATCAAGGTTCAACGACCACTCAAGACAAACACATGAAAACTAACGAACGAACGACGTCGTCATCGCTGCCAAGAAATCGATACGTTCCACAGCAACTTGGATCTGGACGGGTCGATGACGTCGCAGGGGATCCGCTGGTAGGGCTCTGGCATGTGATTCAGAGACAACGGATATGTGTTGGTCTCTTAACTGACGACGTGCAAGATATGCTGGGGATAAGTTAGTGTAGTAACCCTGTGCTGATCAACAGCAATGGTCACAAGACAAGAAGGGGGAATATCACTTGACTGAATCAGTTCTGAGGTAATATAAACAGTCCGAGTATTGTGATCGCTGATATACTCAACCTGGCGGTCGTGATGCCACCCCCCCCCCCCCCCCCCCCGGGGCCTCTTCGTCTCCGTGTCCATCGCAGTCATTCACCACCATAGCACTAGCGCACCGGCTAGACACACCATGACATGACATCAATGCCCGTCTATTGATTCTTCACCCTTTGATCATTTCACCCATCTATCTACTTCTTCGGCTTCCACTCAGACGTCTATTCTTCTTCATCCGCCTCAGCATCCGTAAAGTACTCAAACTCCGCCGGCGTCGGCGCCTGCTCATCACCCTCGGCGTCCTCGTCAACAGCATTCAGCACCGCAGCAGCAGCCGCCGCACCCGCACCGCTTCCAGCCGTGGCACCAGCTCCAGTTCCACTTCCAGCCGCAGCACCCCCAGAACCGCGAGCTCTGCTCTCCCCAAGTCCAGCTGCAGCATCCTGCTCCATACGCTGGCCAAGCTGCAGCAGCTCGCTGAGTTCCCGCATGTTGGACCGGTTGAAAGCGCCGGTTCCTTGGAGCTGGCTAAGGAGGGATTGCGCCGCCCCACCAGAGAGACGGGGGGTTCCGTCGCTGGAACCCGAAGCCCCGGCGCCGGCGACGGGGGCGCGCTCCGTCGTTACCTTGTTAAGCTTTTCCTCTACGAGGGACTTGGGCTCCGAAGGTTGGGTATCGAAGAGGAGGAGGGGACCACCGGTAGGCTGGAAGCAAACTTAGTTAGTATACAGGATATGAGTTGGGTCGATCAAGTGTAGGGCAACTCACCTTCTTGACTGGCTTATAACGCCCAGCCGGGAAGCTAATGTACTTGAGCTGACCAGGTAGAATACGAGACATGTTCTCAATCTCGTAGCCAACCTTCTCCTTCTCCGCCTTCTTCTTGGCGTCGGTGGCGGCAGTGGCCTCCTTGTCGCCAGACTCACCCTCCTTCTTCTCCTTGGACTCTTCAGGCTTAGCGGCGGCCTTCTTATCGTCGTCGATATCCATCTTGTCCTCGGCAGCCGGTTGGGAGGCCGTCTTGGAAACAGCCGGCGTGTCAATGTCCATGCTCTCACGACGCTGCGCCTTCTCCTTCTTTTGGGCACGACGCTTGGCCTGCGCCGTGGTTGACAGAACCGCAGTCGTGACCAAGGCGGGTCCCTCCTCCACCTTGACCTCCTGCTCTGGTGGGTAGTCGAACAAGCTGGGACGGGTAGCGCAGTGGAACTTGACGTTGGGGATAGCAAGATCACTGTCGAGACCAATGATGGACGTGGGCACAAAGCTAAGAGACAGAAAGTGGGTAAAGGGGAACCAGTACCAGTACTGCGTGAACACAGCCATACCCACGATGCCCGCCATGTTGAGGTTGCCTGTCTGGGTCTGGAGACCAATGGTGCAGTTGCGGCCACCGGCGTCAATGATACCGAGGGCAAGCGCCGCACCAAACTTGGTCATCTGCTCCTCGTGACGGTCACTGACAACCTTCTTAAGCGTCTTCCTGATGGCCGCAACCTTGGGGTTCATAACCTCGTTCTGCTGAACCAAGATCATGGACAGAGCAATGAGCGCACCCTGGCGGACAAAGTCGGTAGGGTCCTTCATCATGGGCTCGAGCAGGTCAATCGCTTCATCCAAGCCGGTTCCGGCGCACGCGATACCGAGAGCCATGGCCGAACCGTAGCGCACATGCGGGTTGTAAGACTCGGCGAGCAACTCGACCATGCGAGGTACGCTGCCGGGCTTGCGGAAGAGGATGAATCCCAAGCTCATGACGGCAACACGGCGGACGTCGTCGTTCACGTCGCTGACGGCCAGGTGAAGCAGCTTGCGAATGGCCTTGTTGCTACCGGTACCGCAGTAGGCCATGGCGAGCGTGAGGACACCACCATAGCGGAGGATGGGGTCGGGGTTCGCAAGGAGAAGCTGGATCGTCCTGTCGGCACCCTCCTGCTGCCCAAACATGATAAGGGCAATGCCCAACGCGATACCGCGGACAATCTTCTCGTGCTGAGTCTCATGAGCGTAGGTGAACATGGCATCAATAGTGGCGGCATGTCCAGTTCCTAGCATGATCAAGCCCATAGCCGCACCAACGGCCTCACCGTTGAGAGCCGAGTCCGAGTAGAGAGCCTCCTTGAGATCCTCAATGATCTTTTGGTCGCCAGTGCCCATGCCGGCAATACCCAGACCCAAAGCGCCACCGTGCTGAATGACCTCCTGATCGGCGTCCTTGAACTGTTGGTGGAGGTAGTCCAGAGCATCAGCGCCGTGGTTGGCGTGAATCAGACCGTAAGCGTAAAGGGCACCCGCCTGACTGTAGACGGAACCCGTACTAACGCCAGAGGGGCGGGGTAGGTAGGGCTCGAGGAGCTTGCGAGACTGGGTGACGTTGCCACGGTGCAGGACACCGAGCGCGGCAGTCGCCGTGAACTTGGACCAGTTGACGGCCCTTCCTAGCCACTCGAGGTTATCCCTGAAGAATCTGTCGTTTGTGGTGCCAGCATTCATAAAGGCATTGCAGAAGGTGACGGCGCTGTGGAAAATGGAGTTACGACCATCCAAGCTGTCGCGCACCTTGTTGAGGATGCTCATGTCGGCGTGGTTGTTGCGGTACAGGAATTCGAGGTTGAGCTTGATGACCTTGCTACCGTCAAGAATGGTGCGAATGTTCTTGTAGACCTTGGCCACCTCCTCGGGCAGTTCCTCCTCGGAGCTCTCCTGGCCTTCCAGAAGAGGCTCACTCTCCGCAGCCGCGTCGCTGCTTTCCTGGGCAGGCTTGGGCTTGGCTGGCTCGCCGGAAGGCAGAGCCTTGATGACCTTGCCCAAGAACTCCTGGGTGCTGTTGTCGTATAGATCAAAGGCGATCTGGTAGGCAATGGCGATGGAGTCCTGTTCTCCCTTGGCAACCAGCTGGCGGAGCATCCGGGACGCCTCCTCGTCCGAATCAAGATAGACCACGCACTTAGCGATGGCAAAGTAATCCGGGTTAGGAATGTCGTTCAGGAGATCGAGAATCAGGCGTAGGATCTCGGTGCGGAAGCCGCGTTCCTGGACAATGTCCATGCAAATGCTAAGGGCATAGTCCATGAGCTCCTCAGCCGGGCCCTGGCTGCCTTCCTGCACCTTGGTCTTGCCGGACTTGACATCTTGGTTGGCGCGCTTGATGACGCGACGCAGAACATCTAGGTTCTTGGCCTCAACAGCAATGCCCACCACCTGTCTGTATTTGCCCTCCTTCAGGCAGCTCTCGAACAGGCGCTCAATGACGTTCTGGAGCGCAACCTGGGTGGCGGTATCGTGAACCTGGGCTATCGAGGCGGAGCGAGTCTCCTTGGTGGGCTGGAAGGTGGGATCCAGGATGGTGTTGTCGTCGGACGATGCGCGCGCAAGGAGGGACTTGGACGGGACCGAAGATTGCGAGAAGGGCGTGGTTGGCGAGATGAGAGCCGAGCTATCAATGGCACCGCTGCCGAGATCGGTCTCGAGGGCGGGCAGGTCCTTCTTGGAAGGAGCGTGGTGGAGAGACGAGACGGCAATGTACTGGTCGATGCACTTGGAGATGATGGTCTCCTCGAACTCACTGGGGGCGTCGAGCTTGAAGAGGGGGCCGGCAGCCAGGGCAAAGGTCATGCTCTCGTTGTAGGCTTGGAGGTGGAAGTAGACCTTGGCGAGCACGAGGGCGGCGAGTTGGCGCTCGGGGAAGGTCTCGTCTTCGTAAAGGGCCTCACTGGAGAGAAAGAGAGAGAAAAAACAGACAGGTCAGCTCGGTTGCCCAACTGAGCATACTAACACTAAGCAGCTGTCAGGGAGCTACTACTCACATCTGGGTCAAGGCGCCAGCGACCTCGGTCCAAACAGTATCGATATCATCGTTGAGGGTCTTGAGAGCGAAGACCTTGAGCTCGGGCTCCTCATCGGCGAGGAAGGCCAACACGCCGGTCGCGGTGACGAGGCCGGGCATCTTGGTGATGGTGAAAAGAAGTGGGATGGCGGCGGAGCTTCGCGGTGGCGGTTTTCTGTTTGCTGTTGTCTAGATTTGGATGTTTATTAATGTCGGGGTATTGTAGTAGAAAGCAGCCAGCGTCCTCGTGCGCCGCGTGGTGGTGGTTCAGTTGTGAATGGGAGATGGAGGCGGTTGGATTGTTTGCTGGGCGAGGAATGCTGGATCAGTTCAGTTTGTTGTTCGTTGCCGTCAAGGTCGAGATAGGTGCAGTGGTGGCTTCAGGTGGACAGTGCAGTGGGCAGCGCCCGATGGAGCTGGCGGGCGCTGGAATGAGAGGTTCTGGTTGGTCGGCTGGGCCCTGCCGAAGGTCGCAGTGACGAACTGACGGCCGAGCATCCACGTCAGGGAGCTCCTGCCTTGAGTGGGTCTCATGCTGAGAGGTGGATGTACCCAAGTACCTTGACCGTGAACCAATGAAAGCATGGACGGAGGGCGAGATTTTCCATTCGGGCACTTTTCTCTGGAGTCCCCCCGTCTGGACTGGAGTCTGGAGTCTGCAGGCAGTCTGGAGTCTGGACAGCTCCCGCCAGGAGCACACGAGCCAGGTGGGACATGCAGCTGAATGAGACAGACCGAAAGCATCAAGCATTCAAGCTTCGTTTCATGCTTCTCTCCAGTCCCAACCCAAAGACTCTCCAGACTCCAAAGTCAGTTTGGGTCGCGACTCATGGAATAGGTACTTATAACATGCCACCAAAAACATGAAGATATCCTTCTTATGTAGCGCTCCCAATACTCTCGTAGGAGCAAAGTAGTTCCTAGTATACATACTAGCAGTTTACTTGATTCAATATTTCCAGGAATCCACACTGTCATCTATGTCATTGACTTGGATGGATGGATGGACTCAAGGTACAAAGGTACATTCTACATACACTACTTGCACATAAACTGTACCAGTGGAACAAAGTCTGATTATCTGTTCCTGAACTACACTCCGTACTCACCCTGGCTTCAACCTGTTTTCGGATTTCATCTGTACTCATTCTCCCTTCGTAATCCATATGACCCTAAACCTGATGGCTATGTTATATAGAGGTACCTTGATTGCCCGGTCTCCCGCCAACATTTACAACCTTGGTGGACATGGACCTCTAGCCTCCACTAACACTTTCCCACTTTATATGTGTGACATAAAGATAGCAACAACATCAGTGCTACACTACACTACACTACACTACACTACACTACACTACACTACACTACACTACACTACCTTACTTATACACGGCGCCCAGCTTCCTGACTGACATGGTACTAGCGTTTACGCGGGACAATCTAATGTCATGATGATACTCTAGCCTCTATTTTTTCCCCTTCCTTTGGTCCTTTTTTTTCTTCTCCTGGTGCAACACTGCACGGTCATAAGCTTGCCCTTGAACGGCCGTCGGTCCTCTCGTCACTTCTCACCACCATTCGAGACAGTTCCCATAAGATTCAGCATCCCCACACACATTCGCGACATGGGATAGGGAGGAGCTACTGTAGCTACCTACCTTGTTGTTGTTGAACCTACAACAAACATACCTACCTACTACCTACTCAATATCTCGTCTCTGTCACCCAGCGCCGACATCATCAGCATTCGCGACCCTCACATTTCTCCAAATTGCGCCCTCGAGTTATCCGATAAAGAAAGACCTCTCTGCAAACTGCGAATCGATTCCTTGTTAGAATCATTCCCACGACACCAAGTTCCTTGTGCCCGCGACGGTCCACCCTCTCCTTGTTGCGACCCATCGAGCAGAGTCCAGACACACCCATCGAACCCCAATTCAGCCTGTCTGTATTCATTGTCTCTCAGCTCTGCCCAACAGTTCGAGTCCTGCGCCATGACGATGTGATGTACCCCAGTCGCGACACCAATCCATGATCAACGTCCTCTATTTTTTTCAATCGAGCGCACCGATCGCGATTCGAGCCCCATGCGCGACGACACTGCTGCTGCCGCTTCCACATCCGTCCCAAGTTGCCGCGATTTACACAAAGGACACATTGCGACATACACTCGACCAACATAGCTACCTAATCCTGAACCTTTGTCCATGGTCCACGGCAGAGACAAAGATTCAACAACCGAAGCAACGTGTGAGAAAGGAAGCGCAGCGCCGACCAAACAAGAAGCAGGTTAGGGACGGAATTACAGGAATAGTGCCAACGAATAATAGGAATCGCCAACATGGACTTGAGAAACGTCCTTAACGACAGCAGCAGCAGCGGTCCTGTCGCTTCTCGCGCAGCCGCCGCGTCTACGCCTGACCGACCACCGCCGCACCGGCAGCTGCAGCAGCAGCAGCAGCAGCAGCAGCAGCAGCAGCAGCCACCACCACCACACCCGCAGTACTCCCAATATCCTCCTCCCCAACATCCCCAACCACTGCTCCAGCGACAACAGTCGTATCAGCAGCAGCAGCAGCAGCAGCAGCAACACCAGCAGCAGCAACATCACCCCGCATATCCCCAGCCGCCCACTACACCCGGTCAGGCACCACCACACCCACAACAGCACCAGCAGTCGTATATAGACTTTAACCACCAGACCCGGCCCTCACCCGCTCGCCATATCTCGCAAGACCCGAACTACGGAAACCAGCGCATGCCCCCGGGCGCCTTCGCGTCCTCTTCTCCGTTTTCCGGACCCCCTGCCACCGGCCCGAGCCCCTACGCGAACCGACCTCCGCCGCCGCCTCCGCTACAGCAGGTCCCGGCCCACGATCCCCGGTCGCCCAGCCTTGCATCCGGTCCCGGCCCATCGCCGTACCGTCACACGCCCACTTCCTCGATTAGCGCTCAGAGCGGCGGTTACCCCTTTCCTCCGTCGGCGCAGCACACTCCCACCAGCCCTGTGCAACGACCTTATAACCAATATCCTCCTAGCAGCGCAGGAGCCGCATACCCCTCCAGGGAAGGCTATCCTTCAACGCCGGGCGGCTCCGTGGGTGTCGCAGGCCCACCACCACCACCACCACCACCCGGATCAGGAGGCGCTCCTTATTTGCAGGGCCCGCCGGTTCGTGTTCCCCAAACACCCCCGATCAACACAGCACACAACCCGTATCTCCAAGGGCAGCGATCGCAGTCGACGCATTCAGCACCGACGCCAACACCAACGTCGGCCCACTCACAGGGCCCGCCAGGACATTCGCATTCGCATTCGCATTCGCATTCGCATTCACAAGTGTACGGAGCTCCATTTGGTCGGGCAAGTCCGATAACAGGGCCGCAAATAGGAGGACCTCAGGGTGGCCAATTCGTGGATCCCCAGCAGCGGCAGTCATCCCAACCAGGGACTCCAGTTGCGGGTCCGGGGGGTCCAGGGGCAGGTCCAGGTCCGCTAACAGCTTCTACAGGCCCTGGAGCAATTGGAACACGCCCATTGCCCCAGGCAATTGTGAGCCAGGCCCAGGCCCAGGCCCAAAACTTCAACCACTACAGCCAACCGCCAAGCCCTTACCGGCAACAACGACCTCCTCCTTCCTCTACTTCTGCGTCAACACATCATCACCTCAACCTCAACTCTCCCCGGTCGTCTCAACAGCAAAAGCAGCAGCAGCAGCAGCAGCAGCAGCAGCAGCACCATCACCACCACTACCAACAAATTTCCTCTCCCCATTCCCAACCTGCCCCTCAGCAACCGCCACAACCGCCACCACCACCCCCGCCGCCGCCGCCGCCGCCGCAATCTCTGCCCAGACAACCCAGCGCACAAATCATTCACGACGCCCGCGAACGTGAACGAGAAATAGTACGCGAAAGAAGCATCAGCATCAGTCCCAAAACCCGTGTTCCAAGTTTGCCAAGCAGCGCAGGTCGTCCTGCCACGGCCACATCCGTCGTCTCGAATCCCGAGTCGGAACCCCCCCGCCTCAACAATCATACCGCCGCCGCCGCGCCAATGGCACGATACAGAGACGAGGTCCGCGACGGTGACCTCGGCCACAATGCCGCCGCCGCCGTCAAGCGAAAACTCGATGACCGAGAATTGAGACCAGACGAACTCGAAAGGCGAGACGTTCGTCCCCCACCATTCGAAAACAAAGCCCGTCCGAGCCACACTCCCAACAAAACAGTCAAGAGGCGAGCATACGACAGCCCACCTCCTTGGGCGCAGCAGGCCACCCGAGGCACCACACTGAAGGAGCCCAACTTTGTCCTTTACAAGCCCGTCCACGCTCCAGGCCAAGGCCCCGTACAAATGAACGGCCATAGCCGCCATGCCTCGCCCGAAGAGAAGCGTCCCGTGCCTCGAGCACACGAGAGTCGACTCAATGAACGATCCGCGACCCCGGGCGCACAGGGTCCTCCCCCCGAAGCCCCGGCTAAGTGGGGCCCTCTTGGCCCATGGGAGCCCACTCTTACGGGTGACGTACCCCAGGACACCATGGCCAAAGTCATGGCCGACTTTTTCTTTCACTATATCGTACTGAACGAAAACATGGGCGAGATCCAAAGCCGAGGTATCCAGTTCGAGATTGAGGCCAAATTTGGGGAGCTGATTGATCGCAATACCAACCAAAGGATCGACCTTGGAGTGCTGTCCCCTACGATACTCAAAGAAGACGATTATGTCTATCCTTTCCGGAGCATCATGACCGAGGTAAGCCATGTCGCTGCCTTCTCTCCAATGATACCCTCACTAACCAATGCCTGTTGATTAGGCACAACACCGATCCTATAACGAGTATCTCAACCACCAAGTCGTCGTCTCCAAGAACCCCAAGTCCAACATTGGTCGTGAGCGTCCTCGAGTTCCCATATCGTACGAACACAAGTACGAGATCGACCGGTTTTACGCGATACCTCCTCAGATCCGCGACAGACACCTCCCCGTCACCGTTGCCAACCTGCTCGCATCCAAAGGGCGTGACGCCAAGGTCCGCGTATCCTACAAAGAGAACAAAGATGGCAGCAGGGAGCAAATTGCCAAGATTGTCAAGGCCCGTCTAAAAGACCTTAGCATCCATTTTCCGGAACACCGCCTGGATTGTCGCATCAGCATCAACCTCGAAATGCCGTGGGAGGGCCCTCTTGAGGAGCTAGAGGCGTATGCGACCAGTGCCAACAAGGGACAGTCTCCGGACCGCCGCAAGAATCGACTGAGCTATGGTCATTGCAGCTACCAGTTCGATCTGACGCAAGTGGTGGAGAATGTTAACGTGAGTCGATGTACTTACTGTATTTGTTTTAACTACAAGACTGACCGAGCAATCACAGGGCCGAGACGAAAAGAAACACGAACTGGAAATCGAACTCGACCCCAAGGCAGTCCTGGACCAGGGCCGCAGGGCAAGAGAGGGTCAGCCCAACCAGTACTTTGATTTGGTAGAAGGTTTCCTGAACAACATTAGGATAATGGCCAAGATGTGCGCCTAACTGTGCCATTTTGTCATTTTCCCATCTCATTCGACGCTACCGACACCCACGTACGCAGCAAATGTTGTCCTACCGCAGAGAAGATCGGAGAGACTCCACGGAAATATAAAAGGCCACAGGCAGAGGTCACGAAAGCATGTCATCATCATGTGTTTATATATGGGCGGGGGAGGAAAATGTCGCTTTATCATTAGCTATGGAGTTTTTGGTGGCCAGCTTGTTTTACCAGTAATTAAACGGCATCATAGCCAGCCATGTCGAGTGGACAGCAAGCAAGTTATTGATTGGAATTTTTCTGGTTCCAAAAGGGTGAAGAGAGGAAGGAAGAAATCTGTGAAGCTGAACATACCTACCTAGTATCGCAGAGGCGCAGGTTGACTTGACTTGTTTACTCTACCTCTCGAGATTTTTTTTCAAGAGTAGGTATCTACAAACAACGCTTGTCTGAAGGGCGTGGTGGTATCGATGCCCATCGATGGAGCAATAATCATAATAATTGGTTGATGTATCGTCTGGTTTCTTGTGTTGCACAAACTGGCCAAAGTACCTACCTCCTTGACTGTCCGTCACTGAGACATCGTCAGATAAAGGTCGATATCGTCACCCTTGACCATCCATACATAATCTTCACTGAACCCTCGAGACCTCACAAGTACTACCGCCCACGCCAGTGAGTGAGTCGATGAGAATCCACGAGCTAACTTCCAGAAAAACAACAAGAACACCACCAACAGCCAAAAACAACCCACGTACCGGGATATTGGGTTACTTCCTGCCGAGGTGGTTATTAGCCTGTATGTACGTAATAAGTAAATTGCGTGTAAGTCGTGAGCAAAATCTGGATTGCTACGATAAATCCTTGTCCTCACATGTCAACCAGAAAAGTCATTGATGTGAACAATGGAGGTAGTGATGAGCTGGCAACCAGCCAAACCAAGAGCAAATTGATGCCTCGGGAACCACCTACCAGATATTCGACGGACCCGGTCCTAGACCCTTTCACTTCCCATGCCTTACATCTACACCTGCCTTTCTAGATCTACTCGGTGTCATCGAATTTACGCGAAAGTAACTTGTCCCTGGCAATGTTTACCACATCTAATTCAGGATTGTAGAAAGAAACATTATGTAGGATAAAGGCCTACCTTCCACTCGGGAAACGTGGCAGCAAGTGCAAGGCGGAGTGGTATGTCACCTACCTCTACAGTACAGCCAGTCTACCCTCGCTTCCATAGAGCTACCCTTCGATATTGCGGCTAAACACTGAATGGAAGTGACGCCAGGCAACGGATGGTGGTATTACCACCGAAATAGCGACATGGTATGCTTGGCTTACTTCATCGTTCATGCGTGGGGGGGACGGTCTGCCTTCTGGATTGTCTCTCTGTCTCTCAATGAGTCCAACAGAATTATTGACAAGATAAAAAACATATAATGGACATCCCGTCCAACACACATGGCTCCAGTCTTTGATCCCAGCCATTGCAGGTGCAAAGACCTCACTGACCCTCTTCGCCATTCTTCATATAACCTCTATTCCAACCTTGTGGTTAGACATCACGAGTCCCAACCACGGCACCTTGGAGGACAGCCCGGGCAACCCGAACTGCTTAACCAACCAAGCACACTACAAGACAACCACCTACCTCCACTACTAGTACTCTAGGCAATCAAAACGGGCAGGAAAGAATGAAGCTCACAATCTCCCGCTTCCTCCGTCTTTGGCCTCTTGCCCTTCTCATGACTGGCACCGTCGCGCAAGTCTGCGAATGGTACCTCAACCCGGACGATTGCATCTGCATGCTCTCCACCGACGGATCCCTTTTACGCAGCCAAACGGCTTCATGCTGCAAGAAACTGGGGTATAAAACGATGAATAGTGTATGTTTTTTTGTCCTGTTCTTATATGCCCGGTTATAGCCTGCATGACCATCACTTCTACCCTTCCAGTCTATCCCTTTCCCTATGTACCCCTTTCCCTAGGTAGGTATCCTACCTACCTCAACCCACATTTTCCCTACCTACCCACCTCCCCCTACCCTCTTACCTTACCCTTCAAGTTCCTGCCTCACCTATATCTACCTACTCTACCTGCCTCTAGTCTACCTACCTACCTCGTGAATCAACACAGTCCAGTCCAGTTTCTAATCAGACGAACTTGACGCGCAGATCTGTGGTGTCGACCGCAAGAACAGACAGCTGTTTAAGGATTGTTGCAAGGGGTTAAACCAGGAGAGCGTTATTGGGCATTGTCGTTAGCTCCACCCGTCCTTACCTACCTATGTTCCTAGGAAGGTAGGAAGGTTGAATTGAACCGACAATTCTAGTAGTTGGGGGGGTTGCTGCCACTTGCACGACAGGACGGGAGGACGGGAGCGGGGAAGGTGTTACCGGCCCGGGGACATGCACGGAACGATGGCCTGGCCTGGTTTGAGGGACTGGATGCAGCGGGCGGGCGGGACGTTGAAGGTGATGTCGATTATGATGTTGCTCATGCTTGCTGCCAAAAAAAAAAAAAAAAAAAAAAAAAAAAAAAAAAAAAAAAAAAAAGAGCTGGATGGGACTGTTGTTGGTATCGCATTGCATCACATGCCAGAAAGGAGACGGTGGTATATGTCGAAGTGTCGAAGTGTCGAAATGGAGTTGGAAGAGAAGGGGGCACGATGGATACACCCTGAATCGGGTCCTACCTACACCTTAACATGAGAGAAAGTAGCGTATGTAGTGTATCAAAAGAAAGTTTGAGAGCGAGCGATCGAGAAGACATGTGTGAAACTTTTTGAGTAATCGAACTGGTGTGTTTAGAGAAGGAAAAAGAAAAAAAAGAGAAAAAAAAAAAGAGAGAGAGAGAGAGAGGAGGTGTCGGGAGAAAATATTGGTGGGTGTCAGTCAGGCGAAAGGACCTTCTAAGTACATGTGATGTGAATTAATCGACTTCAGATCGAAGGATGTAAAGGAGATGACCTGCCTACGTGCCTACCTAGGAGAAGAGAATGAATACTGTACAGCTCCCAAGACTTTAACATGGGGAAGCCACTCAGTCTTCGTTAGATACCTCCAGGTACCAGAACTCTCATCTTGTGGCCTTCCTTCCATCTGTGTATCTCTTTCTGTTTTCCCTCACTGTATCTGAGTGCTCTCTGGTATTAACAAAGTGTACCTGCTACAGAAGAAGAGGAGCGTGAAGTATACCTTTGAAAGAACACTTTGTAGCGAGTACTCTTTGTAAAATCATCTGCGAGAAAAGATGATGTCTGGTTCTTGTCACCTCTACCTACAGGTCTGAACACCAGGGTTAAGTGTCGACCACTTGGCGCTTGAGAAAGATTGCTTCCCGTATCCGTCAAACTGTCCATCAGGGGGTGGTGAAGAATCATATGTTCAAACGTGTTTGACGGAATGTTTTATTAGCTTGTATAGGTATGATAGGTAGCAGGGTTGCTGAGTGGTTGTATCTCTGTTCCTCGCTTGCTGGGTCGTAACCCAAGGTATTCCTGTCGTCCGTCATAACTTTCCATATCCATTACTCCATTGTCCATCACCCTATTATTCACAACTCTCCATCATTACCTCCAACTGTTGTCCCCAATCATAATTGATCATCTACCATCCAGCACCCATTACTCCCGTCTATCGCACTCCTGCCCTTGGCCATTACGACCTCATCTAAACAATCCCGCCACCCGCACCCATCTCACACTCCTCTCTTTCCCGCTCTCTCCTACTTTCTAAAACCTTACTTCCACTGGCTCCCTGTAACAGCCGGCTCAGCCATATCAATCAAGAAGTTCTTGCCCTTTGCAGCCTTCACCATCAAGCTCGGCACCCCCCACCCCAGAATCTGTCCCACGCCTCCATCGGGACCGATGGGCACCAACAGCGTTCCAGCCAACTTGTTCTTGAATGTCTTTTGCTTGAGGGGAGCGGGTAACTTGGCACTACTAGTCTGTCCTTTAGACTGGAGGATCTTGGCAGCGAGGTCGGCTCCAACGCTAGAGCAGACGACGGGGACTTGGAAGTTGGTAGAGATGAGCGTGTTATCGCTTCCGGAGACGACGTCGCCTACGGCGTAGATACCGTTTGTCGCCGCTTGCGCATCGCTGTTTTCCTCCGAAGTGCCGCTGCCGCGTACGCGGAAGAAGGCGTCTTTGGTGATGACCCTGGAAGAAGCGTCGAGCCAGGTTTGGGGCAAAAACCCGTCGGCGGTGCCTGAGCCGCCTGTGGCGTCAATGTACAATCCTACGGTGCGGGTGGTGCCGTCGCTGAGTTCGACCGTGGTTTCGGATTGCTCCACTCCTCCTTCTCCGGAGACGGAAACGACCTTGATGCCGTGCGTTACTTGCACCAAGGAGCCAAAATTCTTCTTAAGGTAGGCCTCTGCTTTGCGGCCCAAGTTCTCGTTGCAGTTGCGGTTGAGCAGGCGATCGGAGCCGGAAAGCAAGGTGATGGTGACACCTTGGGTTTTTCCCCCGGCTTTCAGTAGGGTGGCAATCTCCCCGGTCGTTTCCACTCCCACGGGTCCGCCGCCTGCGATCAGGATTGAGTGATGCGGGTGCGTGTCGGCCTGCAAGTTCTTCAACTTGGTCCTGATCCCTTCCCACTCGCGCTTGGTCGCATCTTCGGCTGCCTGCAACCCGTCCGTTCCGAGGCCGGGCAGGGTCCACAGCGCCGAGCGTGCTTTGGTTCCCGTGGCGATGATCAGGACATCATAGCGGACCGCGGAGGTTCCTTCGGAATCGGGAGGTGAACTTGGGTCTACATGCTTGATCTTGACCTCCTTCTTGGATGTGTCCACGTCGGTGGCATAGGCTTTCACGAGCGTCACGAGTTCTCCATACTGCTTCACGGCGTCGGACAAGTTCCTGAACACCTTGGCTTCTCCTCCCGGCAAGAGATCAGGGTGGATCAGCGCGCGAGGAGAGGCGGGTTTGAAAAAGAAGTGGCTGTTGGGAGTGATCAGGGTGATTTTGTATTGCGGAGGAGATGGTTGAGACGGGAGGCGCTGGAGGGCGGGGATGGTGTGTCGGGCGAGGGTGTGTAGCACGCCCAGGCCGGCGTGGTTGCCGCCGAGGATAACGATGGAGGTTGGGAGGGGTGTGGTGGTGGGACTCGGGGTAGTAGTGGATTGAGGTTCGGTGGGCGCCATTTTGGAGTTGGTTGGTATGGCTGGATGATTGTTGGTCTGGGTTGAAGGATGGTTTGCCTGGTAATGAATAGCTGGCGAACTAAAAGGTAGAATAGTGGTGGGTGACCAAAAAAGCGAGATGCTGAGTGGTGAGGTCGCACGAGGTGGTCGCGAAGAGGGAGGGGAAGGATGGAGGAGGTCGGAAGCGGGAAGCAAGAGGGAAAATGTCAACACGGGGGGTTAGCTTCCTGATATCGCTCCCTTGCCTTTCAAGGTCGCACAAGAAACACGATAAGGTTCAACACGGGCGTCGCAAAGTCAAGTTAAAGCCACAAACAAAAAGAAATTCAGTCCGTCCCGAGCACCTTTATCCAAGGACGGGAATCAAAATGAGGTCCCGTCCTCACTGCCTGTGTCCAATCTCCCGACCCGTTCCAAGTCAACAAGAGATCCCGCCCGCATGAGGGACGTACCAATCACGGCATAGTTTCAGGGCCCATCCGCTAACAAATACCCCTAACCCATTATGCCCACCACCCCAAAATAAGCTCAACCTCAACGGGGTTTCCCCAACATCCATCATGAGCCAATCTACGGGCATGGACGATGGGAACCTCGGGTTCAACCTTGATATCAGCTGACAACGAAAGTACATTTTCTGTACTCCTAAGCTAGAAACGCTTTGTTATGTGTTCGATCTAAGCCTACACCTCAATGTCTAAGCCCCCTACACTGCTCATGCACCAGTCTGGGATACTTTGGGCCAGGAAAATCATCAACCTTACCTGGGTAGGTACCTGCCAACCACAACCTCTCTCCTCTCACCGATTCTCCCCATCCCCATCCCCAACCCACATCTAAAACTGCTTCTGAAACTATCCCTGAAACCACGTCCCCTCGGCTAGGTTCGGTCTAGATGTACATAGGAGAACATGCGGTTTCCCATAATTGAACCACATCATCACCTCGGCTCATTCCACTAGTGTACAAATCGCTAAACTCCCTTGCCAGCCGGCCGCGTTATCAGGGCAACCGACAGTGTGGTAGGAGTGAAGAGTTTTGTAAACTTGGAGCTTGCAGCTATTCTGATCAGGTGATTCCTTATGAGTCCCAAAAAGAGAAGAGAAAAGGGACAGTCCACGATTGGTGGGTACCAAGGTCCAGATAATCCACCAATGTGTGCCCCAACCATGCACGACAGACGATCTCTTGGGGACTGTGACTAAAGACAGTGTCAAGCACAATACCCCCTTGTGTAGTTTTCCGGCCTTCCAAGTAGCGAAGCTGCAACCTAGCTATATGAACGTATCTAGCGACTAGTCTAGTTGTGTGGTCAACATGAGTAGTGTAGAGTCCCAATGAGATTGGCGGCCGCAGAAGACGGTTACCCGCCAAGGGGGCATTGAGAAAGCCCTATAAGCGGCAACCAATTCGTGGAGATCGACATATTACAGATTTTCCATGTGGCATTGGGGCCTGGCCAACCTCTTCGGGACCTGTGACAAAATTCAACCCTTGGGCAGAAAGCGATGAGGCAGGAGGGAAGGAAACTTCTACTGGGGTAGGGCAAACAGCTCCCCGGTCGGGTCTTGTGACGAACATGTCAATTCCTCGAAATCTTGATTGAGAGGTGGAAAAGTGTTTCCAGGTTGGTAAGAAGGACGGAGCTGAGGATGAAGAACTCGCTTGTCTTGATCCCTCTTTTCTTCCACGACACTGCTTCGTGATAAAAAAACCTACTCTCCGTTTCCCCGGACTGGATCGAGCCAATCAAGAACCTGCGCCAGAAGTCGGGCCTAGTAAAGCCGTGCCTGCATTCGAGAGTATATAGACTACCATAACAGCCGGCGTGAAGCGGGGGACGAAAGTGGTATCCGGGGAAAGCAAGAACAAAAAAAGAATGGGTACTCCTAGAACGTTTGATCTCCTATGCGACACCAAATACCCATATTAGCCTGTTTGGCCATCAGATCACACGCCTGGCGATCATCCGAATCAACTCTTCGCAGTTTTCTTATCCAGAGTGCCAAGACGATATATTTCGAAGCAATGTCTGGCGTCCGCCTCAACAAGCACTCGCTTGAGAGGAAACGCTCATGGCTAGGGTAGCAAGCCCCTTGTTGTAGATGAAGAAGCTGCGGGGAAGGTTCCATGCTGTAGACATCACAGAGCCGCCAAGGCGGCGAACTACCATTCCACGGTCAAATGGGTATGGTTCAGGCAAGAACAGTGCATCCGAAGGATCTCGCCTTGAAATGCGATAGCTTTACCGTCTCCAAAGTCCATGGCCTCGGCAGATCAATAAACATATAAGACGAGACATAGTGATCGATGATGGAGGTCAGAAACACTTGTCTCCCACTTACACATCTCACCAAGCAGTCACCATGGTCCACCTTTGCTCCGCCCTCTTGCTCGCCAGCGCGGCCTTCGCCGTTGCCGCTCCGGCTTCCCACATCTTTGAGCGCCAATGTTCCGTGGCCGGCAGTTATCCCACCGCATCCATATCCAAGCTTCCCGACCCCTTCACCACCGCAAGCGGACAAAAGATCACGACCAAGGCCGACTTTGACTGCCGCAAGGCCGAGATCTCCAAGATCCTCCAGCAATACGAACTCGGCACCTACCCCGGCAAGCCCGACAAGGTCGAGGGTTCCCTCTCCGGCAACACCCTCACGGTGCGCATCACCGTAGGCAGCCAGACTATATCCTTTACAGCCTCCATCAAGAAGCCCTCCTCAGGCAGCGGTCCCTACCCAGCCATCATCGGCATCGGCGGCATCTCCATCCCGGTCCCCAGCACCGTAGCCACCATCACGTTTCCCAACGACGACTTCGCCCAGCAATCGGGCACCTCTTCGCGCGGCAAAGGCAAGTTCTACACTTTGTTCGGCAGTTCGCACTCGGCCGGCGCCCTGACCGCCTGGGCATGGGGCGTAGACCGCCTCGTCGACGCACTCGAACAGGTCCAGTCCTCTTCAGGCATCGACCCCAAGCGGCTGGGCGTCACAGGCTGCAGCCGCAACGGCAAGGGCGCCTTTGTAGCGGGTGCCTTGGTGGACCGCATCGCTCTGACCATCCCGCAGGAATCTGGGGCAGGCGGCGCCGCGTGCTGGCGCATCAGCGACTCTGAGAAATCCGCGGGCAAAAACATCCAGACGGCGTCGCAGATCGTGACGGAAAACGTGTGGTTCTCGCCTGCGTTCAACTCGTACACGCGGCAAGTGACGACTATCCCGGCGGATCACCACTTGCTGGCGGCGCTGACGGTGCCGAGGGGACTGATTGCGTTTGAGAACGATATCGATTGGTTGGGTCCCGTGGCGACGACGGGGTGCATGCAGGCGGGGAGATTGATTTACAAGGCGTATGGGGTGCCGAATTACATGGGCTTTTCGTTGGTAGGAGGGCACAGTCATTGTCAGTTCCCGACTAGTCAGCAGAGCGAGTTGACGAGCTACATCAATTATTTCTTGCTCAAATCGGGAACGGCGCCGGGAGCGGTGGAGAGGAGCTCGGCGAAGGTGGACTTGAAGAGCTGGGCGCCGTGGGAGGTGCCGGCTTTGACGTAGGGTGTCTCAGGATGGATGTACATAGAGTATGTACAGATTTTGGTTTGGAACGCCATTTGAAAAGGGTTTCGGGGTGTCTTTCTGTGGTCAAGCTCCCACTCGAGGAGGGAGGGAGGGAGGGAGGGAGGGCGTGTGTCGCCTTGTTTCGATGTACACTAGTTCTACATAGCGTGTCGGGAGCACCATCCTATCAAGACACGACAGGGTCGCCAACGAGATCAGCGCAAATTTCGTGATACATGATAAGTATGCCAAGTCGAGAATGGAATAGTACATATGTACACTACTGTAGTGGTGGAGCGGGTCCGAAGCCATGTCGCGACGCTGGTTGTTGGGTTGGCCGTCAAGGAAAAGACAAGCGGACCGAAGCCTACCTCTTCGGAAGCTCGGAACTCAATGTTCCCCTGACATGCCCCGCTGACATGGAATTGTTTGCCGGTGCTTCGAGCCGTGATCGGTGTGCACTTGTACAGTGGACCTGGGAATAATCGGGGTTAACTAGTTTGTGGGGAAAATGTGTGGTTACATTGGGTTTGTCTGTTAGTGTACACTACACTAGTGTCCACATCAGGGCGCTTAACCACAGTACGTAGGTAGTGTAGTGTACGCTACCTCTACACTACCTCTATTGGGCACTTCCTTGCCTTCCATTGTTGTTCACGGGCAAGGAGGAAAACACAATTATCTGTGAATTGAGAAGGGCTTTCACCGTTCTTACCTATGTGTATCTACTTTTCAGTCTTGCCCCCATTTCCAAGTCCTATGTAGCGGGCATGTTCCATGTTCCAGATTGAGACCTCCAAAAGTTGCGTCACAAGGCCCCGGATATGGACGATATCTGTCAGTCAGTACCTAGGTAATTCCCATCCAACGGGAACTGCATGCGGCCAGAGAAAGAGACTTCACACCTTCACACAGGAATCCCATGCCCGACAACACCAATCATATGGCACAGCCAAACGTGTGCCCAGTCAAAGTGTGGCTTCGGGAATAAACCTCACCGTGTGTGTCGTCCCTCTGGCGATCTGTGATACGGCCCCCCCCAATGTGGTGAAGTCTGTGAACAGGACCTATCCTATTCCTTCCCGTCTTTTCTTTCCTCTCTCATCATCTTCTGACTCGATCAAACATCAACATTACTAAGTAAAAGTCAGGGGTATCTCGGCTTCGGCACTCAACACTCAAAGAGGGTGGGTCTTTGCTAAGATAGACCAGACGGGTAACCATGTGGACAGCCAAACATGTCCAGTCCTAGCCTTACAAATTATGTCCTTATTACACTAGTGAAAATAGTGTATGTAGTGTACATGGTGGGTGTAGTCAACCATACACTACAGGGCAGCGTTACATGGTGCCAAGCAGCCAAAGTCTTTTACCATATCAAAGTCTTGGCCTTGGGGAATGCCTGCAAGACGAGCTTCCGAAAAAGGCGTTCCGTTGGGAGGACGAAAGGAAAGGATTTTCCTCTTTGTTTCCGCATTTTTTTGCCGAAATTCGGAGAGATGGAGCAGGAGACTCCTCTTAGAGCCGCGATATCGCCCTCTTGGACTCCATCCATGTCTTCATTTTTCTTGTTATCTCGGACCGTCTGATCCTAGGCCCTGGTCTTTGGTTGACCGCCTTTGGGGAAAAAAAAAGTCTTTCACTTTACTTATTTGTTGTCTTCACCTCCTACCTACCTACCTATGGAACGCTTTGAAGGTTGACGTGTTGTGTTGACGATACCCCTTTATTTTTCTTTTCTTTTTTCTTGGCAGAGTTGGGAAAGGATTGTCCTGACAGCACATCCTTCCTTCCAAATCACTTGGTTGGCAAGCAACAACAAACACCGGATTGGATACATACAAAGGTCGACCTGCCAAACCTTTTTTTTTCCAGCTCAAAACAAGTTTACACCAGCCTTAACATCAACATCAATATCAACATCAGCATCAGCATCAGCATCCATCATGGCAGATCCAACCCCCGAACCCGACACGGCACCTCCCTCATGGCGCTCCGAAGACAATCGATCTCCCGTACTCGCACCACACCCCGCCACCGTCTCCGGTCTGGGTAGTCTACCATCTCTTACCCAACTACCCGACGCCAACACGGAAATCACCCACCTCTACCTAACCTTCTCCATCCTCCCACCTTCGGCCAACACCACCCTCCAATCCTCAGCTTCAACAAACAATGACACTGCCCCGCCCCCACCTCCGGACCTCAAACCCTTCACCAACCCCCTCCTCTGGCCTCGCTCCCTCAAATTCACCATGCTCACCCTCTCCTGCATCGCCACCTTTTTGACAGCCTACACCGCCGGCGCCTACTCCCCCCCTCAACTCCTCCTCCTCTCAACCCTCGCGCACGCACACAGCTCCACCGCCATCCTAGGAGGCATCTCCACCTTTTGTCTCGGCTTTGCCCTGACGCCCATGGTCCTCGCGCCCTTTTCCGAAATGCAGGGCCGTCAACCGGTCTTCGTCGTGGCAGGAATCATGTTTGTCATTTTCCAAATCGTCTGCGGCGTAGTGGAAACATTGGAAGGCATGTTGATTGCCCGGTTTTTCCTGGGGGCGGGAGCGTCGGTTTTCAGCACCATGGTGGGAGGCGTGATTGCGGATATCTGGACGACGGCAGAAAGGAATACGCCCATGGCGCTGTTTAGTGGGGCCGTGCTGTGCGGGACGGGCTTGGGGCCGTTGGTGAGTGCGTACATGACGCAGCGGTGGGGGATGGATGAGAACGGAGAGATCGAAAAGGGAAATGGGGCCAAGTGGAAGTGGGTCTTTTGGCATCAGGCTATTCTTGGAGGGGCCTTGATGGTCGCCTTGATGGTGCTGTTCAGGGAGAGCAGAGGGAGTGTCTTGCTGAGCAGGAAGGCGAGGGCGTTGAATCGGTGGTATGAGCAGTTGGAAGAAAAGGGGTTTTATGGCGTTTGGGTTGAGGGAGAAGAGCAAGAGGAGGGGAATGCGGGTGAGGATGACGACGAGAAAAAGGGGGCGGTTCGTGGGTCTGGTGGAACGAGAAAAACACTTCAGCGGATCAGGTGGAAAGTCAAGGAAGACGAAGAACGCGGGTCTCTCGCTACCATGATTGGTACTTCTGTTGTTCGCCCTTTTCACCTCCTCTTCACCGAACCCGTCGTCTTCTTCTTCTCCCTCTGGGCCGCCTTCGCGTGGGGAGTTCTCTACCTCACTTTCGGCTCCATCCCGCTTGTCTTCCGTCGGCAGTACGGTTGGAATATCGAGCAAGCAGGTCGTGTCTTCGTCGCCATGATTGTCGGCGCTATCCTCGCTACTGCCATTGGAATCTGGCAGGAAAAGTTGTTGCATCACCCCAGCTGGAGGAGGGCTCCCCCTTCTCCTGAGACCTCGGCGTCCGACACCGAAGGCCCCAACGCCCTCCCTTGCTCCGAACCAAAGACCCCCTCTACCACAAAGGAAAACCCCATCTGGCCCTTCCTCCGCACCCACTTCCCTACTTCCTCTCCTGAATCCCGCCTCTACTTCACTTGCCTGACTGCGACCTTCTTGCCCATCGGTCTCTTTATCTTTGGTTTCACTGCGCGTCCGCACTATCACTGGATTGCGCCTGCCATTGGTATCGGAATCGCCACCATGGGTATTTTGTCTGTCTACCTGGCCGTCTTCAATTACTTGGCTGATACGTACCATCGGTATGCGAGTTCGGCGCTGGCGGCGCAGAGTTTCTGCAGGAATATTTTGGGCGGCGTGTTCCCGTTGGTGGCGGCACCGTTGTTTACAAACTTGGGTGAAGGAAGGGCGGGCGCCATCTTGGGTGGGGTGGCGGTGGGACTGACGGCTGTGCCGTGGGTGTTGGTTTGGTGTGGGAGTTGGGTTAGAGAGAGGAGTCGGTTTGCGCTGGTGAGTTTTTCTTTGTGTTATCCGTGAGGTTGTTGTGGATGGTTGGCTAACGAAGTGATGTTCACAGCAATTGGAGAAATCATGAGGGATTGGATGGTATGAGATTTGATGATGGGAGACAAATGGCCTGGGCTGTGTTAGTCTCGTATGGCTGCCAGAGAAGAAGAAGAAGAAGAAAAAGGAGTGTTGAGTGGTGGATATACCCAGCTTTTTACATGGTGCATGACGGTAGGTAGAGGTACGGTAATGGGAGATGAAGGTACAATGACTGGTCAGGAAAGGGAAAGGGAATGGGTATGGCTTCTGGAAAGGACAACCAGCAGTCGTGGAAGGATATGGAAATCAGGGTAAAAGGGACACCGGCAGCCAGCTTGGTCTTCCGATATCTACACTAGACCCTGCTAATGGGTCCTAATTATGCATTGACGATATAGAATCGCACAATATAATAGAATAATGTCAACTCAATGGCCACTGCCTTCAATCATCCAGTCGATCACACCAGCCAGACCTGTACCTTGGTCATAAACATTGGAATGACGGCAGGAATAAAGCGAATATGTCACGATCAGTAAGTACCCTACTTACCTACACCGTTTGGATACCTCACCCGCGCATCCCAGAATCTATATCCTTCCTTCTAATCCAAACTAGGTATAAGCATGTTCTAGTCCTGGATAGACAGAAGCAATGGCAATCACCTCCTGCCACCCTGTGCTCCTGGATTGTCATCAACCCTACACTAGAGGTATCAAAGCTACCCTACCTACCTGCCTACCTACCTACATTCGCCTTTCCTTGCTAGGTACCTAAGTAGGTCATTAAAGCGAGCAGCACCGGACTACACCCTCTTCTGATCATCATCACAACCGTTCACCTTCATACCTACCCGACCTCTTCCGTACCGGGTCCCGTCCAGCTCCCGGCCCGGCACCGAAGTGCATAAGTAGGTCTACATACCTAAGTCCCGTTCCATGAAATATCGGAAGGCCCCCCACCCCCACCCAGCCGAGCCAGCGCCCAACCCGACGCCCGTAGTGTAGAGGAACATAGCGTCCGGGAATCTCCACTGTGGAAACTCCAGCGTAAAAAATTCTAGCGCCGATCAGTGGACTTACTCCACTACTCCATCACAATCCCTGCCAAAAAAACATCGAACAAAAAAGAAGAAAAAAGTATCTTCACACCAGGCACGACATCCTCGCCACCTTTTACCTGTGGGAGCAGGATTATGAGAGAAAGATTGAAAACAGGAAACAACAACAAAGGTCCGCTGGCTCAATGGCAGAGCGTCTGACTACGAATCAGGAGGTTTCAGGTTCGACCCCTGGGTGGATCGATTAATTATTATTCTCAATGAACCGTTCAGTTGTTTTTTTGACTTTTTTTCTTTTTTTTTTTTCTTTCTTTCTTCGTCATTTATACTTATCTAGCGATGAATAATGACCTGTTTACCTCCCTCCTCTAACCATCAATGATATTTCACTATTCCCCCCCCCCCCCCGCCCCCCCCTCATGTACTTCTTCAGTTTGTTCCTGAACTACATGATTGTAAACAATACCGTTCTAGCATAGGTGTACTTGGGGGGTATCGAAGTTATAGGTAGGAATGTTCATTGCACGGTATCTGGCGACCCACGAGATGTGATGGAAAGAGTAAACTGTGAAGTCATTGGCTTGGTATCTGGTTTACTAATGTGAGATACCTATCTATGTACCACGAGAAGATGAGATCAAGAAGCGAAGAATGAGCAAAGGAATCAAAATCCATATACACACCCCAAATACCGTTCTTCCAGATTTTCGGGAACGCAAGAAGATTACCTACTTAGTCAATCCTCCAACCCCAGGTGCTTCTTACTCTGTTCCCACCCTTTTCTGTTCTCCTGCCTCTCTGACTGCTCTCCGGTGACGCGTTCGCAGAAGATACTTTTAACGAAGTGCTGGACTCCGGAGACGTCCCCTCTAGTCTCTGCAACGCCTCTTCATTCACCGCTCTTGACCTGCTTTCACTTCCACTTCCGGTTCTGATGGGTTTCTCGTAATCCTCCTCCTCATCATCACTGAGTTCACTGACCCCGTCCTCCTCCTTGGCATACGTTCCACCTCCTTCTGCATACCCGTACTGGTACTGAGCAGAGCTCGAAGACTCTCCCTGAGTCTCGCCACCACCAAATTCCGAACTGATGGTTGCGAGGGTTGTGTTCCTTCGATGAGTTCGATGTTGGTCAACAGAGAAAGAAGCACCACCATCCCAAGCCCCCCCACTAACCATCGCCGCAAACCTTCCTCCCGCCTTCTTTTTTTTTATCAACTCCTCATACCCGCCTTCCTCCACCACCATCCCTCCCTCAACCATCACCACCCGATCCGCCATCCGCATCATTTCTTTCGAGTGGGTTACCACCACAATTGTCATTTTTCCATCGTCCTTCCCCTCGTCCCCGGTCCGATTCCCACCCAAAACCAACCGCCTAAAAACCTCCCTGACAGCCTCCGCCCCCTCCCCATCCAGACTAGCAGTCGGTTCATCAGCCACCACCACCTTTGGCCGTCTCACCAGCGCGCGCGCAATGCTCACCCTTTGTGCCTGTCCACCACTTAGTTGCATTCCGCTGCCTTCGCCGACGACGGTGTCGTATCCCAAAGGAAGGGAGACGATAAAGTCGTGGATGGACGCTAACTTGCTTGCGTGCACTAGGCATTGAAAATGGGAGGGAAGGCGCAGGGGTGAAGAGTCCGGGAGACCATACAGAATATTCTCGCGGAGGGTGGTGGGTAAAAGGAAGGGGTGTTGCGGGATGTAAGCCACCAAAGAGCGAAGGGAAGGGGTGTGGATTTGGGAGGAGGGGATGGAGTTGAATGTTAAGCTGAAGTGGGGATTGGTGGGGGAGGGGGCAGAGGGAGAGGAACAGGGAGAAGGAGGGTAAAGGCCAAGTAAAAGAGAAGCAATGGTTGATTTGCCGCACCCGCTGGAACCGACGATTGCTGTGCATGTTCCGGGGTTGATGGTCAGGTTCAGATTGCGCAAGACCAAAGTCTCGGGCGCCGAAGGGTATGCGAAGCGCAGGTTTTGCATGCGGATGGGCAAAGGGTTGGAGATGCGCTGGGAGCCTTGGGATTCATGGCTTGTTGAATGGAAGAGGTGGGCGAAGTAGAGCATTTGTGTCGCTGTTGCCTTCGCCGCGGCGATTTGCGGGACATTGGCTAGCATGTTCACGCAGGTGCCTAGGCTGAATAAGATGAGGTTGATGACGCGCAGCAAGTCGGTTACCGAGGCGCGATCTTGGGAGAGGATTTTGGCGCCGTAATAAAAAATCATGGCGGTTAGGTAGTATGCGATGGACTGGTTGAGACCAAAAAAGAGACCGACGTAGGTGGCTCGCCTGAAACCGAGCTGGTACGCTTCGGTTGTCTTGTCTTCGTATTTCCGCGTGAACCAGTTTTCCAATGTCAGGGCGCGGACAACTTTGATGTTCCCAAAGGTCTCTGTGAGGACTTGTCCGGTCCGCAGGGCGGCTTGGTCGCAGCGGGATTCCCATCTGTCGCTGAACAAAGCGTTGAGACGGCCGGTGATGACGGCCGCAGGAATACCGGCGAGAGTAACGAGTGTCAAGTCCCATTGGATGGTCAAGGCCCAGACGATGGCGACGGTGATCATTGTGCATACAATAACGAGAATGGGGAGGAATATGCCGACTAGCTTGCGCATTTCTTCGGCGTTGCGGTCCAAGCAGGCTACGATCTTGGCTGGGGTGTGGGAGCTCTTGTCGAACCAGGATTTGGGTTGCGCCAAAATGCGGGTGATGGCTTCGGAGCGGAGGGTGGTGACCCATTTCGTTGCTACTTTCTCAAGGAAGTAATAGCTGCCAAACGTAGCGAGGGCGTCCGCGCATGCGATGGCGGCGAGGATTCCTGCGTATTTGGAACCGGCGGCGAGTCGGGCGGCAGGGGACGACCAGAAGGAGGAGAGAAGTTGCGCAAAGACGTAGGAGAACAGCGGGTTGGCGGCTGCTACTACCAGACTCAGACAGATACCCAGAAAGAGTTCGAGCTTGGACCGCAGGTCGAGAGTGGGCCAGACGGTGCGGAGGATGGCCGACAAAGAAGGGAGGCGGTTGTTGACCGAATGCCGCTGCTTGTTGCTTTGCTGGAGATTGGAAGAGTGAGAAGCAGCTGAGACGACAGACGCCATGCTGTTCTTACGCTTCTTGTGGAGTCCAGCCTTTTGTTTCCTGTTGGCGAGCTTTTCGAGGAAGAAAAGCTCGAGGGAATCCAGGCTTCTGTTTAGTTGAGTTTCAGTCACCTTGGGATCAGGGTGCTGGGCCCGCCGGGCATTAGACACGCGGGTTTTCTTGACTGAGAGGCCAGTTTGGGTAATGAGTTCGATGGAAGAGGTGCTGTGTCTGCGGTCGTCGTCTTGCTTTGAGAAGGGAGAGACATCACGGATGCGATCGGGGTTCGTGTGGGGGTGTAGGCGGTGGCCTGGTATTCTGCCTGCGCCCAACATTCGTGAAAGTGGTCGTGACTGTCGGTTGTCCGCGGAAGAGGAGTAGGGGTCATAACCAAACGTCAACCTGGGAAAGACTATACTTCCCCTTTGGCCACGCAGACTCAGTCCGCGAACAAGCTGGACGTAGGTAGCCTCCTCAATCACCTCCTCCTCTGACTCTTCTTCTTCTTCTTCAAGCTCTTGGATATCCTCCAATTCGCTCTCTTGTTCCCTCTCCTCCTTCTCGATGTCCTCCGCACCCTCAGCATAATCACCACCATCTTGATCAGCCGAAGCAACAAGCCCAGCAAACAATCCCTCTCTCTCCTCCATCAACTGCTTTCCGTGTCCTTGTTGCACAACTCGTCCGTCCTCCATGACATAAACCATCTCGCCCTCTCCTATACAACCCACCTCGTGCGTGACGATGATCGTTGTTTTACCCCTCCTCCAGATCCGAATAGCGTCCAAGATCAGTCCCCTCGACACGGGGTCTAAACCGGAGGTGATCTCATCAAGAATCAATACGGGCGGATCGCGGATCTTGGCTCTCGCCAAAGCCAAGCGCTGACGCTGTCCGCCAGAAAGAGAATAACCGCCAGGTCCAATTTGCGTGTCTAGACCCTGAGGCATTCCGGCAACGGTGGTCTGTAGCAAGGCCATGGAGCAGGCTTCTTTAACGTCTTCCACTGTGACGCGGTCGGGCTGGTAGCCTCCAAACGCGACGTTCTGGAATAAACTGTCGTTGAAGAAAACGCTGGATTGCTGGATCAGAGTGATGTTTTGTCTAACCCATCCTAGGTCGAGTCGGGTGATGGGTTGTCCATCGACAGTGATTTGGCCTGTCAAAGGCTCGTAGAAGCGGACAAGCAGGTTACCGAGGGTGGACTTGCCGGAGCCAGAACGGCCGACGATGAAGGTTAGGGAGCCGGATGGGAAGTGAAACGACGAAGGCTGGAGGACCAAGTTGGAGGGTGAGGACGGGTAGGCGAAGGAGATGTCGGAGAGAGAGATGTCGCCGTGACATGTAGGGGGTCGGAGGCCGCCAGGCTCTTGACATGTTTTGGTCTGACCGGGATCGGCCTGGCGAACGAGATCTTGGAGAGATTGGCCTGCTGCCATCCCTTTTGCTAGGATAATCCATTGAGGGCCGAGGTTTTGCAGGGACTGGAAGGAGATGAGGGCGCAGTAAAAGGTCGTCAAGGCGTTTCCGGGGGTGAGTTCGTTGCGGTTGACAAGCACGACGGCAAAGTAAAAACCTACGACGAAGAGCGACATCATCCACAGCTTGATGTAGCTCATCTGTCCATTGTTGGACAGCACCTGACGGGTGTAGTATTTGGACGACCGTCGCACAGCCGAGATGAAATGAAAAGACTCGTGGTCTGCGGCATTGTAGGCCTTGACGAGGTCGATGGCGGTCGTGGCAGCCGTCGCATGCTTAGCAGCCTCGGCCAGTTCGCGCTTTTGGCCGGCGATGGCAGGGTCGAGAAAGCGGGCAATGATCCAGAGGATGAGGGCAGACGGCAGAGCAGTGGAGAGCATAACGAGTGTCAGCTTGTAGGAGTAGTAGAGGGCGACGATGATGCAGGAGAAGAAGACGAGAAGGTCGCAGACTAGAAAGCCAAAGACTTGGGAGGTGCCCATTTGGAGTTCGCGGGCTTGTCTACCGGGAGGGGGTGTTAAGTAGTGTTTCTTCCAAAAAGGGGAAAAGAGGACTCACGTCTGGATGGCAGTCATCAAGCTGGACATGCCATGCTCTCGAAGATCGAACCAAGCTGCACTTCTGTTGAGAAGGGTCGAGAATAGGGTCTCTCTGGTCGTCTTTGCGCGCAACTCGCCGGCCATGACCCAAATGGCAACGTCAAAGCTGCAAACCACCCACATGCCGATTCCGAGGAGAAACATGTACAGACACCAGTGGGAAGCCTGGCGAAGCAAGTCGGATGCGGCGATGGTTCCTGCGCCGTAAGAGGTGCAGACCTCAAAGATTTTACCGAGAAGGACGGCATAGGCGGTACGTCCGGCGGCGATGACGGCTGAGCCGCAGAGAGCGGTGACCATGAGCGAGATATGGGCTGGGCGGGTGAAGGCAAAGAGGTTTTTGAAGGACGATCTCACGGGCTTGGGGGTTGGCTGTTGAGCGGGAGCCGCGATGTGGACAGCGATGGACTCGCCCTTTTCCTTTTCGTGCTGCGGGCTGCTCATCTTGACTGTTTTCGACAGTAGTTGCTGACTGCCAGATCAGCTTGACCAAAGACCATGGTGGAAAGGGTCCAAGAGGAAAAAGACCGTTGGCCTTTTGGAGGAGGTGGAAGTGGGAGTAGCAATTCGAAGGCTAGGGGCAACTGGCGATGGTATAATAGGATGGCCATTTTGTGGTTCGGGTTTCTGTGGTGATAGGCTGCGAAGGGAGAGGTGCCTCGCTGAGTGTGGTGTATTAGCTTTGTGAGGGTCTTTGTTTGGCGGTGCTTGCTATTGTTCTTGTCGAGCCATCATTCCACACGAGCAGTAGACTAAGTGCTGGGAGGGCTCAGGGGTGGTAGCCGAGAACAATAGGAAGCCAGTTGTGGCTTGAGATGGAATCTGTGGAACAACACTTTTGGGATTATTTAGATCGTCATGATGGGATGGAAGACTGCGGCACTTGTAATTCTTTGATTTAAAAAAGGTACTTACCTCTCTCTATATTTCCCAACCAACCTATGGAGAGGTACTACAACTGTGTACATCCATAACATGTACACCCGCAAGGAAATGATGGATTGATTGCAGATAAATTCACTTTGTATTCGCTCGATCGATGTTGGTATCCTATGCGCTGTTGCTGCCGCCCTCGCTGTTGCCCTTGGCCTTTTTCCTCTCCTTTTCCGCCTCCTCGTAGATCCAGTCGTTGAGGCCGGCGCGGTTTCTGGGGCCTTGTCAGTAAATTTTTTTTTTTTTTTTTTTTTTGCCCACAAGTAGACTCGGGTGGTGGTTCATACCTCGCAATCTCGACGGCATAAAACTGCATGCGCGGCACAAAAATGGTCTCCTTCTCGCCGTACTCGGTCTTGGGCGAGGCCCTCAGCAGGGTGCCAAAGTTGTAGTCGTCAATCTTCTTGTCGTAGGCCATCATGAAAGTGCGCCACCTCTCCTTGCCCGACTTGCTCTTCATCTCGTCCTCGTTGATGGGCTCGGCGGGGTCGAACTCGGGAAAGTCCCTCTTGAGGTGCTCGAAAATGTCGTCGTCCATCTTGGTCAGGCGCAGCTTGGAGCCGGGCACCTTTTCGAGAATGGCCCAGTATGTCGCCATCTGCTGGACGGCCTTGACGGCGAACTGCTTCTCAATCTGGTGGTTGGGCGCTAGTGGTCAGCATATTGCTGTCAGGGTGTATACAGGGTGGCGCATTGTGTATCTGTCGCAATGGTTTCGGCGCAAAGAACGAAACGAGGCTGTTGGGAGAGGGAAGGAGGGAGACGTACATCCTCAAAGTTGTCCGCATTCTCAGCGTCAAAGTTACTGGGCACTTGGGTAGTGATAGACATGGTGGGCAGTGTTGTCCGTTTCCCGGATTGCTGTGGTGTTGTTGTTGTTGTTGTTGTTGGTGGTGATGGTGATGTTCCTGCAGTGGTGAATGAGAAAGATGGCCAGGAAAAAGATTGTTGGAGACAGACAAGGGTACATACCTACTGAAGATGGCCTCCAAGTACCTACCTCACTCACTAAGCCTTCCACTTGTTACGAGTAGGTACCTACCTCTACGTCCAACTCCCTGTAGGGAAGCAGCGAGAACCACCCAGACGTCCATTCCATCGCTTCCCCTCCTGGCTGCGTGACGCGACAAGCTTTCCCATAGTACAGGTAGTTATAGTGGACATTCACACTACCAGCTCCTGCTAAAGGGACTGATTAGAGGTAGGTACATCTTCACTAACAGCTGACTTTTTTGATGCGATGCACGTGCTGTATCGGGCGAGGCGGGGCAATGACATGCATCTGACGGGCCCCGGCGGAGGGATGGAGGGGTCAAAGCGCCTTTTTCTTTTTTGGTAGTACCAGGGTAGCTTTATCGATAGGGGAAGTACTGTGTAATGTAAGTAGTGTAAGAGAAACCTGGAAGACGGGATGAACGCCCTGAAAGTGTTGGCTGATGTAACGGGTACCTTGCTCATGTACATACCACTTAGACTATATTTCCAATTTGCACCTTTCCCAGTTCGGATTTAGCGGACAAGTCGAATGCAAACACCACGGAGTTGTCTCTACACCATCAACCCACATCATCACCATCACACCATCGACATCAGTCATGACTTGTTCTTATTTTTCTGTCACAATTTGCGAGTTTTTATGTCATGTCGCTATCTACTTCCTATCGATGTCTGTCGCCCTTTGCCGCCCCAGGACGATAACTGACTGTTCTGGACCACAGCAGATGGCCAAAGACTGCCGTAGGTACCTGCTACTTGATCATGTTCACGCCCATGGGGTACTTCCCAGAAGAATGAGTTGAGGGCAGGTGGGGAGGAAATGAAAGAGTGCCACTGACTGGGACCATTACTTGAGAGCTTCACCTCCCTCTCCCTACCGCTACCTAACAGCTGGGCATACCTACCTCTAGGTACCTCTACCTCTAGGCACTTCTAGAGGTAGTTACTCACCAGACGCTCACCTCTTCAAATAACCAACACTCGCTGCCCAGTAGACGACCACGACATCATCATCATTTACCCTTGTATCATCCGTATCCGACAAGCAAACATTCTTTTCAGTCGCCATGGAGAACTTCTTCGGAGATCTCGACTATGAATACATCTACACCTGCCACAACAAGTTCGATTCCGCCGTCCCGCCTCCTTGGGACCGGACTATGAATGTTTGTTGGTCCCGTCTCCCCCGTGCCCGCGAGGAGGGAGAGGGTGACATTGTTGCGTCCTTTGCCAAAGACACCCGCACCACGACTCGACTACCTCTAGGGACTACATGTAGTTCTTCTACGTGCCATCAGGATCCCTCCGATTCTTCACCAAAAGCTGGCAATTAGGGCTACTCCAGCCTACCCATCCATGTTGCCCTTAGCATCTGCCGCTACATCGTCCAGCAACACTCCACTGACAAGCCGATCCGCCTCAGCAGGTTGTCTGTCTATAGTGGCCTATATCCCATCAACAAAGCCTCCTTGCTCATCCAGGACTCGAAACAGGAAATGTGGGAAACCAACTTCTTCGAGACCCTGGACCAACCATTGCGTGCTCTTATTCCTTACTCACAAGTCAATCGTCGCTTTCGGGTTGACCTCCTGACTGCCCTGTTCTACACCCGTCGGTACCATCTCGTGATTTCACCTTTTGGGCCTACCACCAACCTTCAATGGCTCACCAAGTATGGCCGATTTTTGAGCAACATCACCCTGGAAATTGATTGCACCAGGTTCTATGGTGGCCAGCCTAGAACAAGAGAAAGAGTCGAAGCTGCTACACACTCGGGCGTGGTCAACAAGCAACAGCTGCAGGCAGCACTGGCGCCTGGCAAAGATGCCCGGGAATCCGTTGGGCACTACAAATGGGCAGTGACGGAAGTGTTGAGGTCGCTTACATGCGGCCGACATTTCCCTATCAACCGTTTGACCATCATGGTCAGAAAGTACTGGGGATCGCGGGAGAGCATGCCGCGTAAGTGTTTCTCGACGAGCTTCACCGTCTTAACACTCTGTGATCATCCATCCAAACTAACACAGTCATTTGCAGAAGGGTACCCCTACTTTGATCCGTCATGGCTCAACTTCCTCCTAATCATTCCCAGCGCGCTGCAGTCAAATGTCCTAAACCTCGAGACGATCGGCGTGCCCCCGAGGCTTTTAGGCTTGATGATCCACAAGTTCTGGGGAGAGGGAAAACCTCCCATCGAGGACGCTCAGAGGAGACATTTTTCATGGAGTCCATCTTCGTCGAACCTTTGGCCAGAGATGCCGGGGCAGTCCGCAGCCATCTCTATCCACGGCTCCGTTGACCTGACCGCCGATCATCTACTTAAGCTTGATCGCCCAGGCGAAGTTGAGATCCGTACCTTTCCAAGCCAGGAGGAAGCACAGAAAGAGCAGCAGGAGCAGCAGTCTGCCAAAAAGAAACGGAAGCCAAGACACAAGAAGAAGACCAAAAAGTCCCCTACTCTTCCCAAACCAAAACCAGAACCAGTGCCAGAACTGGGACCGGCGGTAGGACACGAGGATCAACAGTCGGGAGAACAGGCGCCACAGTCGCAATCGTCCACCCGAACCTCGTCGGTAAAGGCGTCTTATCTATCATCTTCCCAGGAAAAGGCAAATGAAGAGGCCAAGGCCGTAGAACAACAACAAAATACCACGCAAGCAGCAAAATGCTTAAGCAGGTCTCGCTCATTAGGAGCGATAAGGTGCTGGAACGAACAAAAGGAGCCAGAGCCAGGTCAGCAGGCTGAACAAGTCGAGGATTAGAAGCCGATTCGGCGGCGCGCTAGCCTGAAAAGTATACTGTCGGCGGAGAAAGAGCCGGACGAGGCATCGACTTCCTCGCCCAAATGGAAAGCTCTACATATACGGCAGATAGAAAAAAGGTTTGCGAAGCTGTCGAAGGAGCTGGGGGAGATGTCTCCGCAGGCAGCTCCGGGTTCTTCGGAAATTCTAGCTGCTCCCGATGCTGGCACTTCCAGTATACAGACTGGATCAGGAGGACCTCGGGCTACTCTAGCTGATGGCTTTGTCCCCCTTTTGTCACCTTTCCCTCAACCTTTAACACAGCAGCAGCCGCAGTCGCAACCACCGGTGACTCCTACATCACCTGGTCCTTCTGCTGTGCCTATCCCCATGCCTGATGGAAAGCGCCGGCCCATCAGTGCCGCTTCTACTGCTCAAAACGGGAATGAAGCTGGAGACTTGACGGACTCTAGGGGCTGTACCGATCTAAATACAAGGCCAGGGCATAAAGACGCCCTTGGTACCAGTATTCTGGCAGCTGGTACAAAAGCCTTGGTCGGTACACCTCGCGCTGGTTCAGCTGTTTTAATTGTCAATGAGTCAAAGACTTCCGCGGAATACACGACTACTGCTGCTTTTGGCGGTGGTACTGCCACTATTGAGGCCAAGGTCAATGGCCCTGGGCTTTGGGAGACCGATAATATGGAATTTGGTGTCGAGGAGGAGTGGACCGTGGTTGAGGATAAGAAGAGAAGTACCAAAATGAAGCAGAAAAAGAAGACTGGGAAACACACCCCTTCACAGACTCAAAACACGAAATCTGCTGCAGGCAAGGTCGAAGCGTCTTTGCAAAGTCTCAAGGATGAATGGGCCATCACAGCGGGGGAATCTCTCAAGATGAAGCAAAATCAGAAAAAAGAGAAAAGCCTTGCTGGTCCAAAACCAGGTTGTTCGCGCAAGAAGGATGAGAACAAGAAGGCCGGCGAGAATAAGTGTGTGAAGTCTGGGGGTACATGTACTTCTACCTCACCTTCAGATCTACAAATTGCTGGCTCAGAATTGGGCAACTCGAGTAGGGAGAAGACAGTGGAAAACGATGAAAAAACTGGATCCGCCTCTACCTCAAATGACAGTGAGTCTGGGCCCAAACCCTCGGCCGGGTCACTGCTACCTTCTTCACTGCAACTCCAGGCGTCGAAGCGCAAGGCACCAAAGGCAAACATGGAGATTATGTCCAACGCAATACAAGCTGTCGAGAAATTGTCTTCGCAGGAAGACAACGTGGATCACGAAAAGATGACGAGTGGGGAGAAACCCGGATCACAATCACCTCCCAAGCTACGGTTACCTCCATCTTCAGATGCTTCACTACCTCTGCCGGGCCTATGGCTGTCGATGGGGATGCCCGAGGTGCAGCCATCTTTGCCGAAGAAGGAAGATAGTCAATTGCAAGAAAGGTTTCTATCTAAATCACCGTCAGATGGACCTCCTCCTTTAGAAAGTTCATTGCAGCTGCCTAGGGAGGTGCCAAGGGTGCGGCTGTCTGGGGTGCGTTTGCAAAGGGTGCTAAAGGAAGAGGCACCAAAGGAAGAGGCACCGACTGGCCAACGCAATCAGGCTGTGAGTCTCACCAGTTCCAGAAGACCAACTGCCAAAGAAAAAGGTAAGGGACGATGGACTGGAAGCCCGAAGCCGGCCACTGAAAACCCAAAGGCAGAGAACAAGCCTGTCCCTGCATCACAACCACAAGTGCCTTTGCTCCAGCCCCAGATGCAGACTGCCCAAGTGCCAGAATCGATCAATCAGTGGCAGAGGCCAAATGATGAACACGTGAGGACAAATGGATTTAGGCCCCAACCGCAAAGACAGCCACAACGCCAACAATGGCATCTCCACCCGGGGGGGCCTTCAACATCAGCTTTAGATCCGCCTTCTCAGCGACCTTTATCATCCGAGGCCGAAGCACCAGCGGTATATCACCGCTATCAAAAGCAGAAGATTGACGCGCTTGATATGCTACACATACCGTCGATGGCAGGAACCACGGCGGCTCAAGTCCAACCGATGTGCCATGCACCATCTATACCTCCATTCCAGGCACCACCGATAGGGGTATCCCAGGGTCAAGGGCCTGCAATTCCTCAGGTACCGCCAGCACCCAAGATGCGGCCAGCGTCTCTTTACACCCAAACGCCGCCATCGTCCCTTTACACCCAGACACCCTTGACATACCATGTACGTACCATATCTCAGATACCCCCAAACTCACAGGTACTGACCATGTCCCAGGTTCAGATGCAATCGACGCCTCAGATGGAACCGATGGCCCCCCATACGCAACCGTGTTTCAACAACCACTACTGCTCCCAGGCATCTCTACCACCAACAACAATGTCCCATATACCACCGATCCCGCCGGTGCTTTGTTCCCAACAACAGATGTATCCCTTCCAGCAACCATGTCAACCATGTTACCCACCTCCATACATGTACCCAGGGCATGAGCGATGCGCCGCGCAAAGGTGCTATCAAGAGATGCCAGAGCACTTCCAGTCACTCCCAAACGCGTATCATGTGGTGGCTGGGATACCTCGATATGTGGTGGAGGGAATTAGTTACAACCCCACAAGGGAACATGAAGTTGTTCCATGTGCAAGTCAAATTGCACATCTGGTGCCGCTGACAGCCTCGCTTCCAAATGTGAATGTGACGGGCAGGTATCCGGTTGCAAGCGGAAGTGGAAGTGAAAGTGGAAGTGGAAGTGGGAGTGGAAGTGGAAGTACCTCTGCATACCAAAACAATAACAGTAACGGCCTCGCACAATACCGTGTCCCGATAGCAGCACCAGCACCAAACTCAACTGCCGAACGACCACACTGGCAACGGTTCACATCCGTTCCTGAACCAGCTTCTGATTGTGACGGGCAAGGAGAGGGATATCCGACGTCTTTCGGAAAGGGAGGTACTAGTGTCTCTGCTCCTGCCTCTGGGCGTCTAGATGGGTTGCATGGTTCGCGTGAGGACATCAAGGGAAAGGGGACGGGAAAGAAGGTAATGAGGCCAGGTGGCGATGTGAAGGCTGAGGTTGAGGGTGAGAACAAGCCCGAGTCTCAGTAGGACGGCGACTTGGGGAGGGGGAGGATGAAGGCTGGCGGTTTGTCCTCGGGGACAGGGGAGACTTTGACTTTGGCCTTTGAGTCACAGCATCGCCAAGTGCAAATGGCTTTGGAAGATACGTCGCTGCCTTCCACTTCACAGGCACTGGCATACACATCGTCGCAGTCTTCGCTCCGACAGCAGACACCGACGCAGCTAGAGACGCAGGCACAAACACCGACGCAGCCAGAGACAGATTCAGAAACACACATGTCTAAGCCTGAGGGATTCATGAAGACAGAGACGTCAAATGAGGAGCCAGACGGCATGTCGAGAGATGTGTTGGAGGGTGTATCAGATGATGGGCCAAAAGAGCTCAATGACCCGGAATACATGCCACGCAATGTACCAGTGCATGTCCCAGAGGATGCGCCAGGGTGTGCGTCAGACGATATGCCTGACGACACGCAACGGTACCAGCCAGAGTATACATCAACAGATGTGCCGACCAATGGGTCAGCGGATGTACCAGACTGTATGCTACAAGATATGTCAACGGATGGGCTAACGGATGGGTCATCGGATCTAACAGAGGATGTCCCAGAGGATCTCGCGGAGAATGTTCCGGAGAACTGTCCTTTAGAAGAGGACATACCAACGACCGTGTCATAGTATGAGCGCGAAGTCTTGTCAAAGCTGTCAAGTGGAGAGAACACCTGGAATGTCGATGGGTCATGGGCCTACGTTGCTGGCGCTACGGTGTCTGACTTCGAGAAGAAGAAGAGAAATCCCAAGTCCAAGGAAGCCGAAGGCCAGGAGGCCGAAGTCAAGGAAGTTGAATTCAAGGGAGCTGAAGTCAACAAGCCCACATCCCCAAAGTCTGCATCTCCAGATCCCGGGGCAGCCGACCTCGAGAGCAAATCCGATGGAATCGTGGGATTACTACATGAATGGCACCCATGAGTCTGTCTTTGGACTGAAAACAACGAGGGTATCCGAAAATAGGAAGCCAGAAACTGATAAGCTAAAAACTGAGGAGCCGTAGTTTAAGAGGCCGGAAACGCCCGATCGAGAGGCCCGAAATCGAGAGGCCTGGATTTTCATATCATCCACCTCCGAAGCCCAGTGCTCAGGAATTCACAAAGAAGATGGTCGGAGGAAAGATGGGTCTTTACTAGGCGACCTCAAGTCAAGGAGGAAGCAAAGATAATCGAAGTTGCCTCTATGGTGGTTTGCGTCGTTTCTGACACCGATCAAGAGACTGAGACCCAGGGCCAGGAACTGGGCTTGAGGCATGTTGAGGATGTCGAGGATGCTGAGGACATTGGGTATGGGTAGGTCTCACGTTGGAACATGGCAAGGGGTGGTGGGGGATGTGCGATTCTGGATTCTGGATCAGTCAAGCCAGTAGCTGGCTTCGAAAGACCCGACTTTGAAGTTGATGTGGGCAAGCTGGACTAGCCAGCCAGGAAAAGCGTAAGTAAGCGTGTATAAATATTTGCTGCTGATGTTTACAGAGAATGAAGCGAAAATAAGTAGGAAGGTAGGTATATCTTTGAGTGAAAAGCAAAAGGTTTGTTTAGTTTCATTGAATAGCGGTAAGAAGGATACAAAGGGATAGCTTTTTTGAGTAGGGATTACAAGTGGGCGGATAAGACTCAAGTAGAGTCAGGTTGGGTATATCTAGACGACCTTACCTAGGTAGGTAGATGATGCAGAAAACGCATGAAAAAAAAGCGACTTCCATTGCGACTATTTCTATCCATGTTCTCCTTTTGCTATTGAACGAGGTTCAGTTTTGGGCAATTTTATGAGAATTTGAGAGCAAGTCCTTACCTCATGTCACTTGAACCCCCAGTATCCAAAAGTGCAAAGGGCGATCATCGGGTCGACATATTGGCCGACGTCTGGGTATAGGGTTGGGAGGAACAAGGGGGCGTCAAGCAAGATGTGAGATGGGTTGGAAGTGTCACGCACTGCATCAAAGAATCACGGAGGACAAGATAGTCACGATCTGAAATAGAAAATGCCCAGCGTTTCATTTCGTTCCGGAGATGGGTGTCGCAGTAGAGGTACCAATGAAGATGACATATCTTTCCTGTCCATTCCTCTCCAGCTTCCACGGCCACCACTCCCACTTTATCTCTATCCCTATTCCCTTTTCCCATCTCCTTTCCTTCTTTCATAGGTACCCTTCCTTAGGTCCCCTTCCTTTCCCCCCCTTGATTCCCTTTCGTACCTAGAGGTACTGTATTCTCCCGCTTACTTGAACCCACTCCTCCCTCCCCTCTCACTCACTCACAGCCCCCTGGACCTCCCCCCTCACCCTCTCCAACCGTCCCTCTTCCCAAACCCTCCCCCACCCGTCCACCCTGCCCCCCACAACCTTGACCATCCCCGGCTCCAACAACACCACCCCCCTCGCGACCTTTGTCCCCTTTTTCAACAACAACTTACATCCGATTGGCATCCCGCCAACCAACCGTCCATTCACGAATTGCGGGACGGAAATCTCTTCTACTCGTTTGAGTTCCAACGCATATAATCGCTGACCGGAGGGATCTTGGATGGTCAGTTTGTGAGTTGCGTTCTTTCCTTCTTTTTCTTTTTCTTTGGCTGCAGCAGCAGCAGCAGCAGTAGCAGCTTGCGTCCCGTTCCCTTGGTCAGGATCATCGGGCGAGTTGCAGTCGGTGTTGGAGGAGGTAGGTAATAACCGGATAACCTCCCTTCCGCGCGTCTGTTCACCGCGCTCAATCGACTCGAGCTCTTGGACCACTTCCCATTTGGAGCGGGAGAGGTTGACTATGTCGAGGACTTGGACGAGGACGTCTTGCGGGAGAGCTTGGTCGTTTGCATATCCGGCCGTGGATGGGTGGTGGTTGGTGGTTGTGGTTATAGAGGTAGGGAAGCTGTGCGAGGAGATGTAGGAGGCGTCTAGGAGACCGGGCGTGGATAGGTCGGAGGAAAGTAAGCGGAGGCGGGCGGTGGCGAGGAGGGAGGGGAGAGGGGGGATGCGGGAGGTGCCCCTGGTGGTGGGAATTAAAGTGGTCAGCCAGGAGAGGGAGGGGAGGGGGAGGGAGGTGGTGCGGGAGTCGGTGGTGAGTTGGCGGTGGAGGGTGCGGGCTGTTTCCATGTTCTGTTTTTTTTTTTTTTTGGTTCTTAAGGGAGGTGGGGTTTGGTGGTCGACGATAACCTTTGTGTGTGATGGTGAGGATTGGTTGTTGATAGTGTGGTACTGCAGTTGCGGTTGTTTTTGGGTGTTGTGAGGTTTAAATGAGTTTGTCTTTGTCAGCTTGGACTTGGTGGTCGAAATTTGGTATTTTTCTTGATGGGATATTTGTGATTGCTGTGATGACCGGTAACGGGGGGTTTGTTTTGGTCGTGATGTTTTTCCTTCGCGCAATTCTGGTGTTTAGTCTAGTTTGTTTTCCAAATTGAATTTGATGGCAGACTGAGTCTTCCCAAAATGTCGTCCACTTGCGCAGCTGGTTATTCGTGTCCTCTGGCCGTCAACTTGGTACGAACCGCCCCGTCTCTACGAAAAAATAGAATTTTCGAAATCGCAGACCTTAAGACGATAGCTTTGTGACGGAGTGTTTGTCAAGTTGGGGTTCTTGTCAAAGAAAATGAACACGAAGTCGCAGGAACATCAAACAAGGTTCTAGACGTAGTTATCCCCTCCTTCCGGTGTTATGGCACTGGCAAACGCAGATGTTAGTACCACCCAGCTGTTTACACCGTTCCACAGCGCTTGCGCTAACTGCCTTGCTAGCGTCCTTACCCCCCGTAGCTCGTCCCCGCCTGTACACGACGGGAGCCGCGCTGACTGACCTCAAGATGGACCAGACAATTGGATTTTCTGATAAAGCACTGCGAGTTTTCGCATTTTCCATAGACCTCACAGGATTTTCTTTTAATCCTGTCAATCGTCTGTTACTTGTTGACACGGTAAACCCGGGCGGGTCCAGTCCACGAAGCTCACCAACGGCTCAAACCCAGTATAAGATATCAACATTATTGACCCAAACTCAACAATTACGACGGTCCGATGGTGTAGTTGGTTATCACGTCAGTCTAACACACTGAAGGTCCCCAGATCGAGCCTGGGTCGGATCATGATCATCTTTCCTTTTTGCAGTTTTACCTGACCCAATTTCGTTTTTTTTTTTTTTTTTTTTTTTTTTTTTTTTTTTCGCACTCCTTGTTTCCGTTTTTCCACTACTCTCTTTTCCCTCCATTCTATCTTTGCTTTTTAGCGATGACTTATCTTCATCCCCCATTTCTACCTACCATTTGGCTTGGTTAAGGGGGCAACGCACAGAAAGTGCTAAATAGTTCGTGTCATAAGACATAATCAATAAAGGTCACAACTGATAAATGCGTGCTGCGCTGGACTCTGAACTCGAGACGACCTTACCTACCTCTAGAAAAGAAGTAAATGAATAGGGACGCGCGCAAAGGATAAGTTGGAGACAGGATTGATGAATGTCATGAAGGATGAAACCTTGAAGGAAGGGAAGAATACGAAACAAGTGGAGGACAAGGTAGATGGTGACTAAAAAATGACACATCTAAAAACCGCTGCAATCGGGTACCCCCGAAGACCTTAAATGGCCCCGGGCTCACCCCAACTACCTGTACGCTATGCTACGTATCTCTACCTCTGAGGATACTTGAACCCTATGCTATACCTAGAGATGGTACCATAGATACAAAGCCACTACACTGCGCTACTAGGAAACATCCTGTTGCGGAGGGCCGGTGTCCACGGCGGCAGAGGAGGTGGAGGTCGAAGAGGGTGTAAAACAAGGGCAAGAAGCATTCTCTTCCTCTTCCTCTCCATCTTCTAGCCCACCAACACCACCACACATCTAATGCTTCGCCGCAACAGCCCTCACCGCATCCCCCAAACTCTCCCACCCCCTCCTCTCCCAAGGCGCAACCACACATCCCACCTGCGCATCCGCCGGCCTTCCCGTGCCCGCATACGCCCTCGCCAGATCCTCCGGACTCAATTCTCCCCTAGGCGGTACGCCCTTCCTCGCTACTCTCAGCGCCATCTCACTTGCTCCCTCCGCCTCCTCGTCTCCTCCCTGCAGGGCGGCCAACTGAGCAACTCTCGACCAACCATGCGGCAAAAACGGATGCAACATGACATCCGTCATCGGCTGTGCCTCTCCCGATCCCATCGCCGTGAGGATCGCCCTCAAAACTTCACCCAACTGCGCCTGTTGCTCTGGAGAAATCCCCTCGTCGCTGGAGCGGAGGGTTTGAAGTTCAGCCACCACGGCATCCATCGACTCTGCGTCGTTGTCTAGCAGGGCAATAACGCCTAGTAGCAGAACGGACTGGACGTGCTGTTCCTGTTTTTCCTGCGAGTCCGCAATTACACCGAACAAAAGATCCCGACCGCGCTCGCGCGCTTCTTCTTGGCCTGTGGCCCAGAGGATTTGCGCCAGTAGGCAGGCGACGTCCGGATTGGTGTCGGATTCGGCAAGGGCTTGGTCAAAGGCCGCGACAGCGGCGGTGATGTCGTGGGCGTAGTAGTGCGCTAGACCCAGCGTGACGTGCGCGGAGAGACGCAGCTTGCGGCGCTCTTCGGCCGTGAGTTCGTCGGCGGATTCGTCGGAGGACAGTTGGAGTGCGAGGTCGGCGGAGTCGATTGCTTCGCTGAAGAGACGAGCGGAGAGCTGGAGGCGGGCGAGGTCGGATTTGACAATGGCGAAGTGTTTAAGGGCCAGGGGCGACTCGGTCGTTTCGTACTCTTGCTCGAGAGTGGTGGAGAGGGAGTCGAGGATGGAGATAGCCCTCGAAATCTCGCCGGTGCGCTCCAGGAAGAGAGCGAGGAGGTGGGTGTAGGCCAGGTCGGTGGAGGAAGAGGCGGATGAGTGGAGGGATTGGAGTTGGGAGAGGGCAAAGATGGGTTGGATCAGGGAGGTAATGGGGAGGGACTCGGAGGAGGATGAGGAAAGGATGTAGTCGAACATGGACACTGCATATCTCTGGCTGATGACCCGTGAGGCATCGCCGGAGATCTCCATGGCATGCGTAAACAAGGCCCTCGCATCCTTTTCGTTCCCCGTCAAGAGCGCCACAACACCCTGTCCTAGCCAAGCGAGCGAGTAATCCGGGTCGGTCGACTGGGACCGCGTGAAGGCTTCGTTGGCGAGTGCAAGATCGCCCTGCGCCAAAGCCAAAGTCGCCAGGTTGGCCCAGACGTGAGCGCCGCGCTCGTTGAGGAAGAGCGAGCGGCAAAAGGCGTGCTGTGCGACGGCTGGGTTGACTTCGGAGGTTACGACACCCAAAGCGTTCCAGAACTCGGAGTTGCCAGCCTCCAGCTCAATGGCGCGCTTGAAGCAGGCCATGGCGGCCTTAATGTATTTTGTGGGCTTCTTGTGGCTGTTCTTGCGGATGTCAGGAGGCAGACAGGCGTGAGCACGGTATTCGGCCCAGCCAAGGTTGTAATAAGCCACGGATTGCGCGTGGATATCGTTGCTGGCGATATGAATGGAGCGCTTGTGGGCGAGGATGGTGGCCTGGAGGGCTTTGGTCAAGTCTACGCCGACAGTTTCGTCCTTGGGAAAGATACCGTCGGTGGTGACGATGCCAGTACCGACGTTATCAATGTCCTTGAGGATCTGGTAGGCGGGCAAGTCCTCGTCGGTTCCAAGGAGCGAGGTTACGGTTTCGGCCGGGAACTCGGAGATGCGGCCTTGGACGTTGGAGAACAAGGAGCAAGCGTCACCAATGGCCTTCCAGTAGTTGAAGGTCTCCTTGATGGCATCAGGAGCCTTGGTGGCAAAGGAGAGTGTCTCGGTGGCCAGACCGGCAGCCTTGCCAAAGAATCCCTTGTTCAGACTGTCAAACGCGTTGTCGACGAGTGTCTGCATCAGGGCAGTGGCGACACCTTCTTCGTCCGGCCGCTCCTGGATGACACGTTGATAAAGCTCGATGGATTCATCAAAGTCACCCAGCTCGCGCTTGATGTCGGCCAGAATGAACTTTGTAAACCACGTCTCGCCGGTGAGGTTTGTGTCTGAGGATTCCTCTAGCTTCTGGGCGTTCAGGATAGCCTTGGTAGCGGCAATGTAGCGACCCGAGCTGTGATACGCCTCACCCAAACCCACCCAGGAATGGTAATCGTTGGGAGAAATACGCAAAGCCGACTGGAAGGACACAATGGCCTTGTGGAACTCTTGCTTGTTGAGCTCGGCCACACCGAGAGCGGCGAAAGGCCAGCTTATACCCTTGCGCTTGGAGCCAGGTGGTGGCTTGACCTTGCCAGAGTCGACGACTCTTTGGGCAACGAGCTCGACGCGGTCCCAGTCTCCGTCATCGGCAAAGGATCTAGCCAGCCGCTCAGCAGACTCGACCTCGGACGGCGAAAGCTCCACTGCCTTTTGGAAACACCTGCGGGCTCTCTTCCTGTCCTTGGCATAGTCGGCGTAGTAGATACCGAGGATGGTGTAAGCCGGAGCGTAGTTGAGGTTGTTTTTTAGGGACTCCAGGAACAAGGCGTAAGCTCCAGACCTGTCCTTGCGAGCAGCCTTGGAGGTGTCGATGTTCCAAATACAGTAACCAAGACGGTACTGAGTTTGTGATAGGAGTTCCTTGGACTGACCCTTTTTGGAGAGAATGGGGACGCAGGCTTCCAGCTCGGCCCTGGCCATGTCAAAGTCTCCTTTGAGTGCTTTGACCCAGGCAGCCTCTGTCCTGACCCGGATATTATCGGGGTCACGCTTCAGGGCTCGTTCGAGGAAGTTGATAGCCTCATCGTACTCCTCCTCCTCCTCGTAGATTAGACCAACACCAATCATGGCGGGGGTGGAGGTAGGGTCATGAGCGAGCACAGCATCGAACAGAGCCTTGGCTTCCGGGTGGTTACGGGGCGTCTGGTAAAAGACCAAAGCCGTGCCGAGATACAGGGAAAATGCGTCTTCAGTAAAGCGGAAATCCAGGCCCGTCTTGGCTCGCTCCTCTTTTAGAAACGTCAAGGCCTTGCGCATCAGCTCGACATTGCTCTCCCATTCTTCCAGATGCTGGTAGTATTCGCCCATCAGTCTAAACGCCAACAAAGACTCGGCACCGCTGATACCCTCTGTCATCATAAGAAGACGGTCTTCCTCGGTGATGGGAGCATAGATGGTCGCCGCGCCGCCATCCTCGTCGTCCTCGCTCTCTTCCGTGCTGCCCTCACTCTTAGCCGCCGCATCCTCTGTCGGTTCCTGCTTCTCTTGCGGAAAGGGGGACACGCTGCTGGTCAAGAAACCCATGACCACCCTGTTGAGGTCACTATCGGGGAAGAAAGTGCAGTATTGTCTGAGCACCGTGACATCCCACTCCTTGATCTCCTTGTGGTCCTGCCAGTTGATGGCGATATCCCAGGCAAGCTTGTAGGGGTGCTTGATGATGACCATGTCGTTGGCGAGCTTCAGCACATTGGCCAGTTCCCGCTCCTTTTCCTCTCCTGGAGGCCAGGCCATCAGACGGTCGTGGCAGTATTGGATCAGCTTCTCCTCGTACATGCGGCGCACTTCATCGTCATTGGTCCAGTTGATGAGCTGAGCGTACGTGTAGCTCAGCCTGCTCTGTCTGTAGACCTCTCGCTTGACCTCCAGGGTGACCTCGTTGATTCTTGCGCCGATGCGCGTCCTCCTCTCGCCGATCAGGGTGTTGATGCGCTTCTTCTCATTTTGTTCGACCAGCTTGGCCTGTGTCTCGTATGTCCTCCATACATGGCCAAAGCGGCCCTCGATGACGTCGTAGATGGGCGACTCGGGCAATATTAGGTCGAGGGCGTCGACGTACTGGTATGACTCGGCCTTGGTGCGGGCGTAGGTGATGAAGCTGTCGACGGTCTCGTAGCATTTCTGGAGGTCGTTCACGTCTCGGAAGATCTCGGCGAGCCTGAGGACGGCATGCTGGTGTTGCTTGAACTTCTTGGAGGTGTCGAGGTTTGGGTAAAGTTTGACGAGGCCCTGCCACGCTTCCTTCTCTTCTGGCTTGAGTCTGGTGGCGGCGAGGTATGTGTTTTCTGCTTCTTCGAGCCTACCCTTCTTGTCGAGAGCAAAGGCCAGGAGGATGTGTCCCTGATAGCTCTTGCTGTCCTTGTCGATGATGTTCTTTGCGCCCTCGATGGCGTCGTCCCACTGCTGCTTCTTGATGGCCTCGGCAGCCGCCTTGACGAGCTGTTTGGTGGACATGGTGCCCTGTCCGATGAGTAGGATAGTAGATACTGTAGGTTTGTTACAGACAGATGGATCGCAAAGGGAAAGGGACTAAATGGCAAAATAGGAAAGAAATGGCACAACAACTGAAAAGAGAGACGAAGAGGTAGACAATGATTGACGGGAATGTTGCGCTGCTGAAGGATGAAGATGATGTTGGAGTGTTAAGTTTTGTGTTTGGCGACAGCGGGTGAGCTAACAAGCGAACATTGATCAACTGAAGCACCTCAGGCACAATGTGCAGTGCAGCCAGCAGTGGACTCTGTGTGCATCATAGAGGTGGGGCGGCTCACTGTCTGTCAAATGGACCCCCCCACAAGGGAACCAACACTGTCTCCACTTCCATTTGAATTCAACCTCTTATCGCTTATCGGAGCTCCAGAGTCTCAAAAAATTTGGGAAATGGCCCGCAAACTGGAAAAGGAACGCGGGAGACTCGAATGAATTCGATTGGGGAATTGTCGGGTGTTGGAGGGACGCTCGGTCCACTGGTGTTGGCTATAGTTTCAGTGCTCTCCAGTGCCTTGTCACTATCAATTTTCCCTCTGTGTCTTGTCCTTGCCTCCATTCCCATCTTTCAACATTTACAACTTCACCACCAATCTAAATACACCACCACATACACAATGGAACCAGGATCAGCAAAACGACGAAAGATTGGCCACTCGCGCGGTGAAAGCGCCGTTGGCAACATCGACGCCGCTGCTTCCTCGGGTCTCTCGCGTGGCCGCGCATTCATTCTCGAAGCCGAAGAACTCGTCGACGAAGTGAACCTCGACTACGCCACGGCCCTCGAAGGCGTCGACTCCCTCCTCCACAAGATCAAGGGCTCCATCGAAGCCATCGAAGCTCACGATGCCCTCCAGATCGCCGAGGCTGCCACCAAACTCGAAAAGAAACACAAGATCCACATCCCCTTCCCGGAACCGCGCCCGTCCGACAAGTCCAACTACAAGGTCGCCTTCGCAAAGCCTTCCCAGTTCAACGTTGTCGGCAGCTATGTGTCCAAGACCATGATCAAGGCCCAAAAGAGCCATGCCGTCGACATGGTGGTTGTGATCCCTGGAGAGACTCTTCAAGAGAAGGACTACCTCGACCTGCGATACTTTTACAAGAGAGCCTACTTCCTTGGTGTTGTGGCGGCTGCTCTACAAAAGGACTTGGCTGATGATGGAGAGCTTTCATACGAATACCTCAACGGCAACACCCTGTCCCCCATTCTGTCGTTGAAACCAAAGGTGGAAGGAGAAAAGAAGGAGGGCCGACTGGACTACCGAGTGCGCATCATCCCCTGCGCCCCGGACAACTTCTTCCCCAAATCCAAGCTTCACTTGGGCGCTACCCTCGTGCGCAAAGCCGGCGGTGACGAGTCCAAGACCGCGACCAAGCCCACGCCGTTCTACAACTCAACCCTTGTCTCCGAGTCCTGCTTCTTCCCCTACCTGAAGCTCTTGCGACAAACGGAAAAGAAATGCGCCGCGTTCAAGAAGGCTTGCATCCTTGGGCGGGTGTGGTTGCAGCAACGAGGACTGGGAAGTGACATGGCGGATGGTGGTTTTGGTCACTTTGAATGGGCGGTCCTTCTGGCCCTTCTGCTCCAAAGCGGCGACAGCACCAAAGGCCACGCGCCCTTGTCCACATCCTTGAGCGCCACCCAGCTGTTCAAGGCCATGGTCCAGTTCTTGTCTGTTACTAACCTGTCCGAGAAGCCCTGTGTTTTGGGCACTGCCACTGTCGAGACGGAGACCGCTGGTCCGGTTCTCTTTGACGCTGGTCGTGGGTTGAACGTTGCCTTCAAGATGAGCAACTGGTCTGCGGCCAAGCTCCACCAACACGCCAAGTGGACGAGGAGTCTTCTCAACGACAGCACTGCCGACCAATTCACCCCTACCTTCATCCTCAAGGCCGACCTCCCCTGGCAAAACTACGACCTCATTGCCCACCTCAACTACGATGGAAAGCAGGACAAGACACAACCGACCGACTGCCGGGGACGGCTATGGGAATACAGCGATAAAGTGTACAGGGTTCTCAAGCGGGCTCTTCAGGATGAAGAACTGGGTGAAAGGGCCCGGTCGATTCACATTCAACTACCCAAGAGCTCATCCTGGGATCTCACCAAGAAGCCCTCCACCAAGCAGAGTCACACCATTGAGGTTGGTGTCCTCTTCAACGCCGCCAACATGAACCGCACCGTCGACCGTGGTCCGGCCGCTGGACCTAGCAACGAGGAAAAGGAGGAATGCGCCAAGTTCCAGCGGTTCTGGGGTGAGAAGTCCGAACTTCGTCGGTTCGAGGGTGACTCCATCCGGGAGACCTTGATCTGGTCTTCCACGTCCCCCTTTGACCTTTGTGAGGAAATCATGCGCTACATCCTCAAGCTCCATCTCCGGGTTGGCTACCTCGAGGACGAGCTCACCTTCCACGGCGACGGCTTTACTGAGCTGATCCCCATCAAGCCGACCGACACCTCCGTCTTCAACGCCGCTCGCAAGGCCTTTTCCTCCTTTGAGAAGGACATCCGCGACCTCGACGACATGCCCCTGCACGTCAGGCAAATCGCCCCCATCTGCCCCGAACTGCGACACGCCTCCGTCAAGGTACCCTTCTCGACCGTCACCAAATCCGGCCCACGCCCCCTGGAATGCGTTATTTCGTTTGAAGCCTCCGGCAAGTGGCCCGAGTCCATCGTCGCCATCCAACGCACCAAGATTGCCTTTCTGCGCATGATCGGCGATCTCCTGGAACGTTCCAAGCCCGGCGAAGTCCGCAGCTACGTCGGTCTCGAGTCCTCCACGACCACCAACACAGAACTCGAAAACCTCGCCTACCTCGACATCATCTACGAGTCCGGCCCTGCCTTCCGCCTGCGCATCCACTCCGACCTGGAAGAGGCCCTCCTCACGCGCCAGTCGCACGACAAGACCATCGACCAACACCACCGCCACCAAGCCTCGGTGCTCCTCTCCAACTTTCGCAGACTCTACTACCACCTCCCTCTGCACACCCAGTCCATCAACACCTTCGCCACCCGCTTCCCCGCCTTCTCACCCACCATCCGCCTGCTCAAGCACTGGTTCTCTTCACACAAACTCGCCTCCCACTTCACCCCCGACTTCATCGAGCTCGTCGCCCTCCAAACTTTCTTGAGTCCTTACCCGTGGGACGCACCCTCCTCCCCCTCCGTCGGCCTTCTCCGCGCCCTTCTCTTCCTCAGTAAATGGGACTGGCGCACCGAGCCGCTCATCGTCGACACCAACAGCGACATGCCCGCCTCCGAACGCTCCGCCATCACCACCCGTCTCGAAGCCTGGCGCAAGATTGACCCGCTCATGAACCACACCGTCTTGTTCGTCGCCACGGCACAGGAATCTTCAGGCGTCGCTTACACCACCGTCAACGGCGTCGCGCACCCCAGCAAGGTCGTGGCGGCTCGCATGACGGCCCTTGCCAAAACCGCTTGTCGCGTTATTCGCGAGGAAGGCGTTGAGCTGGACCCCAGAAGACTGTTCGTCCCCAGTACGAAGGAATATGATGTCCTCTTGCACCTTTCCCCGAAAGTCATCAAGGCTGTCGGGAAAGTCTATCCGAGCGAGGAGCTTCTTTCCAACACCACTGCGTCCAAGGGTGTATCAAAGTACAAGAACTTGTCTGCAACTGCGGGAGAGGATCCCCTTCCTTTGCCTTCCGCACCTATCGATACATTGTTTGAAAAACTAGAGCAGGTATATGGGTCGGGATCTTCGGCGCCGCTGGTGTTCTTCAGAGGAGGAGGGGAGGATGAGAAGGTTGTGGGTGCTATTTGGAATCCTACCCTTGGCCCAAGGGGGTTGAAGGTTAATTTGGGGACTTCGTATAAGCCGGTGGGAGCAGGTGGGAAGAAGAGGAAGGGTGGTGATGATGATGAGGAGAAGGATAAGGAAGAAGACCAGCTGGTGGAAGTCAATAGGGAGGCTATCCTGAGTGAGATTGCGAGGATAGGAGGGGAGTTGGTGGAGAGGATTGAGGTGCAGAGGGAATGATAAAAAAAAAATGTGTTTGAGTGTTCCGTTGTAGATGAAGAAAGAAGGACAGGGCTAGGCTGAGCTGGGATAGAGTACTGGATGAATAGTTGCGATGAGGATATTAGGTAATTGTTGTTTATCATATTTAGGGGATGGGGTTGGGAAAAGCAGCAGTACAAATATTCTGGATTCTACCGATGATATCTTCTCGTCTGCTAGGTAGAGAGGGGTGTTGTATGATCACTCAGTCAACAACAAGCTTTGTACTATTGACTTTGTTACTGTGTCCTGTTTTTGTTGACTCTCCGTAACTAGAGATAGAGCAGGAAGCTCTGAACCGATCCAAATCAAGTCTCTTTCTTCTGATGTTCTTTGCTTTCTAAAAGTAGGGTATGATAACAAGCAACCAGCACCAGGCAGCCAGCAACGATTTATGTTTTGCAAAAAGCAACCAACAACACAGATCGACACAGCAACACACAGAAAGCGATAAAATAGACATAACTCGTCATCCTCCACCGACTGCCCGCATCCGAACGGGGGAAGCTGAGCAGCAAGCAGACCCCAGAAATGGCTGGATTTTTCACATCATCCAGCAGATGACCCTCCCAATCACAACCGCCCCCACGTCCGGCCTCAACGCCTGGTTGGGATAGAGACAGACAAGTATCCAGTGGGAGTGGAAGAGCCCAGCTGCTTGTATTAACCGTCCAGCTTGACCTTGGCCGTGGGACATTGAAGCTCATGGTATCCCATCCATCGCTCTTCACCCCATGATCACAGACCAATGATGCTTTCTCGCAGAAACTTGCCTTTCAAGCTGTTTTTCTGCAGTCTCCGTTTCCGAACCCGACGGAGAGGTTACAGCCAACGTCTCCTCGTCCTCTTGCATGGTCGCACTCTATTGAGCCATGGCCATACCCTGCTGCTTTGGGTGGTCATCAATCTCCATCTCATCACCCATCTCGACGTCCTCGTCCTGTCCTTGTTCGAGCTCGCCCTCGGCATCGCCTTCGCCGTCCAGCTCATCCTCGGACTCGTTTTCAAGGTCGACGCTCCCGTCTTCGGACATCTCGTCTTCCTCGATCACGATGGCGCCGTTTGGCTGGCCCTCAACTTCCATGCCGCCGTTGAAGGCGGGGTCGGCGATGCTCGATTGTTCGGCGAGTTCCTCGGCGCCGTACTCATCTTCGTCGGCGACCTCGTCGGCTTCGGGCTGTTCGGGAGGAAATTCAGGAGGAGCGGAGGCTTCAGAGTCCCTGTTGTTTATATGTGTTAGCATGTGTATAGGGTAAAGGGAGAGATAGTGGCAGGTAGGGAGACTGAGTTGCTGGGCAACCAAGACAGAAGGGAGGGGCAGTGGGGCTTGTCGCGTCCTTCCGCGCCGTCGCGCCATCGCAGACAGAGGCAATGCAAAAATCTTTGATGTCGTATCAGGGCAACACATACCACTTGATGGCAAATCGCGTGACTCTTGGCTTCTCGGCCAGCACGTTGCGGCGAATTTTCTCAATGACAGGCTTCGGGGGCGGATCATTAACGAGCTCCTCGCTTTCATACTCGTTGTTGACGTAGTAGCCAACGCGCACAAATTCGCGACCGTCGTAGGCGCACGTCAACAGTATCACCGTGACGCCCAGAAGCTCGTCGATAGGGATGCGCTTTGTGTCAGGAGGCTCGGCCTCGAAAATGAACTTATTAACGCCAACAGGAATAGGGCCAACGAGGAGGGAGTCGAGTTCCTGGTCGTAGTTGTCCGAGGTGGCAGAGCCGACGTAAGTCAGCTTCCATTCGAGGTCTGGTACACATACGCGACGGTTAGCGACAAGATCACGACGCGAAGAGAAATGCAAATGAGGGGCGGGAAGAGGAAGGAGGAGGAGAAGAAGAAGAAGCACATACCCTTCTCAAGATGCTCAAGGCATTCAAAGGTGATTTCGAAGAGGTACTTGTCGGTGAACTTGGCGGGGTTGTTCATGACATTGACCCCGAGAAGTGAGACGACAGACATCTTGACGGTGGGGGTGTTGCCGCGTGGGCAAACTGACAAAGATGTGAAGATGTCGCAAGGAGTGGTGGTAGTATCTATCTAGTCGCGCAAGTATTTATAGTTGACAGAAGGAAGGTATCGGGTGATGATGTACAGCAGTCAGAAAAGACAACTCCCTGGAAAAGGGAGAGAAGAAGAAGGAGAAAAAGGGAATAATATGTTCTGGGACAGACTGGTGTTGCTGGCTTGTCGTGTGTTTGTTTTGGTGGAGGAGATTTGGAGAACAAGAAAGTGGAGCGTCGTCTGTCAAAGTCCAGCTTCGTTTAAGTTACGTTACGTTACTTAATGCAAGGAGGGGGGCAAGACGAGACGACGGGACCTGACTGTGCAATGCGGGCGGGACTGCGATGGGAAATGTCTGGCCAGTCGGAGTGGGACAAGAAATGCAAATATGTACATACAACGAAATGGAAGACGGGAGGGACATGGAAGACTGGACGGCGCCTATCACACATTCATTGCACACGCGCGCGGGCAGCTGAGAGCTGTTCAGTTCAGTTATTCCAGATGACCACAATACGGATTCATACCTCTGCCGTGGTGATGTTTACCACTAACCAAAGACTGTAACAGAGGAGTGGCCGCCCGCCCATCCTTCGGTATTGTGCTGGTGCCTGATACTACACCTCCATACCTAGAGGTACCTACCTACCTACCTAGGTACGGGCGGGACATGTGCAGAGCTGGAGGTGCCGTGCAGTGGTGCGGGTGAGTCGCGTAAATTGAAAGAAGGGAAGTGGACAAACAGGAACGCGTTTCCCGCCCGCTTAGTTGTAGTCTTGCCGCCGGCAAGTTAAAGCCTAGAATAATACGACATAAGGTCACGGTGGCAGGCATCGGGCCAGAACCCGAGCAAAGATAGGTGGAAGCCACACCTCATCGGTCCAAGCTGCCAGCCACTTTTTCAGCCTCATGGTTCGCTGCCACTGCACCCCAGAGTGCCAGTGTACAGTATTCCCTGAAGCTGGCTTCGAGTTGGAAAAAAAAGAGGACGAAAGAACCCATAATTTTGAAAGCATCTGACCACTCAGCGTCCTCCATTGAGTGAACTTCCATTGCGCTCCTCTGGCGTCGCGACCGGACTTTTTTGCTTTTCAGTGACTGCAGGCGGCGGGCAATTAACGAACTGCCGTCAAAGCTCGGGCGGGCAAATGTGAGTGGGGGGGGGGGGGGGGGGGGAGGTCATTCAATGCCGGCTTTCCAACTTTGAACCTTTTCTTTTGCTGCATCCAATCTTCCATTCGACGAGAGAAACGAACAACAAAACAACCAAAATACATCCACACACCGACTCCAACCTTGCGACATTCGCCCATTTTCTACTTACAGATTCTGGAAAAAATACGAAGCACACTTATTGAACCAGAGTAGCATCTGCGCAATATCAACCCTTTCTTTTTTTCCTTTTTTTTATTTTTATTTTTCTTTTAAAAAACTACCTTTGGGTGGATTCTTTGTTGTGTCCAGTCGACTGCTTCTCAGCCATTCTTTGACTTTGACCTCACCTCCTCACCTCATCCAGCCTCAACTGCGCGACCGCGACTGTGACCCCCGGTAGCTACAGCTACATATACAGCTACAGCCGCAATATGCAAGCATAGGTCACCTGTGTTGTTCACGGCACTGACTCCGATTTCCTGTTGCCGCCCTGCGACCGATATCGACGCGCCTCGACTAAACCCGTCCACTTCCACGAGAAATTGTTCTCCACAAACTAGACCAAACCGCTTCATTGCTCGTTTCCGACTTGTACGGCTTACAAAACATGTCCGACGACTACGACCCCACAAACATCAACGCTGCCTCGTGGGAGGAGCAAGAGGACTATGGCGAGGCTGATGGCAGCGAACAATACGGGGAGGCTGAGGGCAGCGAGCAACAAGATATTCAGCATAGCTCGGAACATCAAGAAGCAGAATATTCCGTTGAATCAAACCCTAATGACCTAGGTGATCACCCATCTCAAGATGGAAACACCGATGATGTGGGTGACGACTACGATCCTGCCTCTGTCGTCACGTCTTCTGTTCCCGCCCCTTCTGCCCCTACTCAACAAGATTCCTCCACCACTCCAAAGACCGCTCCCCAGCCTGCCGCCGCCCCTGTGGCTAAGAAACCTCGGACCGCTGGAGGCTTCTTAGTGGGAGACTCTGACGACGAGGATGAAGATGGTGATGATGATGGTGAACCACAACAACAACAACAACAACAACAACAACAACCACAACAACAACAGCAACAGCAACAACAGCAGCAACAACCACACCAAGTTGCGCATAAAGAGACGGGCTCTGGTGCTTCATCAAGTGGTGCTTCTGTTCCAGCTCCGGCTTCTGCCTCTGCTACTGATGCCCCTCAGTCGCATTCTCCTGCTCTCCAGACTACCACCTTGACCGTCCAAGACAATGCTGGTGCTGCTACTTCTAATGCACCTCCTGTGCCCCAACAAGCCTCTCACCAGTCCGGCGCAACTACCGCAGCTGTTCCGACTACACCGAGTTCCGCTGCTCCTGCTGTCGACCCTACCCCCGTGACCCAGGCGGCTCCTGATAGAGTAGCCATCTACGAAGACCAGATCCGCGATGATCCCCGAGGCGCTCTGAACGCTTGGTTGGAGTTGATGAAGGAAAAGAGAGCCAGGAGTGACATTGATGGTGCAAGACAGGTCTATGAAAGATTCCTTGCCATCTTTCCCCAAGCGGTGAGTCAGCATATGTATGGCACACAAAACAGTTGAGGCTAATGGCAGTCAGGCCGATATTTGGGTCGAGTATCTCGATCTTGAACTCAGTCTCAATAACTTTCCCCAAGCTGAGGGCATCTTCGCCAAATGTCTTATGACCACTCCCAACGTCAACCTTTGGACCCGGTATCTAGACTACATTCGCCGTCGCAATGACCTTAACGATAGCACCGGCCAGGCTCGCCAAACCGTTTCGCAAGCCTACGAGTTCGTAATCGACAACATCGGTCTGGACAAGGATTCTGGCAAGATCTGGGCAGAATACATTCAGTTCATCAAGTTTGGCCCTGGCACGGTCGGGGGAAGTCAATGGCAGGATCAGCAAAAGATGGATCAGCTTAGGAAAGCCTACCAGCGGGCCATCTGCGTGCCCATCTCCAATGTCAACACCCTCTGGAAGGAGTACGACCAGTTTGAGATGGGCCTCAACAAGTTGACGGGCAGAAAGTATCTTAGCGAAAAGTCACCGTCCTACATGTCAGCCAAGAGCGCCAACACTGCGCTGGAGCACATCACCAGGGGCTTGAACCGCACCAACCTACCTCGTCTTCCGCCCGCCCCTGGTTTCGATGGTGATCAAGAGTTCATGGAGCAGGTCGAGATCTGGAAGAAGTGGATTGCTTGGGAAAAGTCCGATCCCTTGGATCTCAAGGATGACAAGGACCAGCCGGGTCTCTACCAAAAGCGCATCCTCTACGTCTATAACCAGGCCTTGATGGCCCTGCGTTTCTGGCCCGAGATGTGGGTTGACGCTGCTCAGTGGTGTTTCGACAACAACATTACCACTGTGGAGAACAAGGTTACCAAGGACGGCAACGCCAACGGGGTCGAGTTTCTTATCCGCGGCATCGAAGCCAACCCCGAAAGTGTGCTTCTCGCCCTCAAGCACGCGGACCACATCGAGTCGACCTACCCGATTGAGGAGAACGACGAGGCCAAGATTCAGCGCGGCGAGGCAGTCAAGGCCCCCTACAACAAGGTGTTGGATACACTGTACGCCATGATCAAGAGCCTGAAGGAAAAGGAAGCCGCACAAATCGCCAAGCTTCAGGAGATGACTGCCGCGCAAGAATCCAAGTCAGGCTCCGACCACGAAGACGGTGATGGAGCGGCAGATAACATCAAGAAGGCGCCCATTGAGGCTATCCAGAAGGGTTATGCCGCGCAGACCCAGCTGCTTTCCCGGATGATTTCGTTTGTGTGGATCGCCTTGATCCGTGCCATGCGGCGTGTCCAGGGCAAGGGAGGCTTGAACGTTCCGCTTGGTGGCATGCGCAAGGCATTCCACGATGCTCGCGCTCGTGGTCGTCTTACAAGTGATGTCTACGCCGCTGTTGCTCAGCTAGAGTGGACCATTTACAAGGATCCCGCCGGTGGTAAGATCTTTGACCGTGGTGCCAAACTCTTCCCAGAGGACGAGAACTTTACTCTCGAGAACATCAAGTACCTTCACTCCCGAGATGATCACACCAACGCCCGCGTCCTCTTTGAAACTGTCGTCAACAGACTTACCCAAAAGCCCGAACTCGTCCACAAGGCCAAACCCCTCTACCAGTACTTCCACAAATACGAGTCTCAATTTGGCGAGCTCGCCCAAGTCACCAAGTTGGAGAAGCGCATGGCCGAGCTCTTCCCCGAAGACCCCAAACTCGCCGCCTTCACGGCCCGTTATGCCTCGGACAAATTCGACCCCATCACCGCTCGCATCATTGTCAGCCCGACAACCCAGCTTCGACCCAAGAACATGATCATGCCCTCGATCGAACAACAGCAACCCCAACTGCCCATGTCTCAGCGCGACACCCCCGCTGCGGGCTTCAGTCCCCGTCCCCAGGGCCTCAAGTCCCCCAGCGCCGGCCCCGGTGCTCCCTTCGCCCCCTACGCTAACAAGCGGCCCCTCGATGACCGCGACTACGAAGACCATCCCCGCAAGATTGCGCGCTCCGAACATGATCCCTTTGTCAGAGGCGCGTCTCCCCTCAAAGGTGCAGCCGGCCGCAGGCTGGACCAGCAGCGACGCATGGGCGGAGCCGCCGGCGCGTATAGTGGCTCCGGGGCCGGTTCCCAGGTTGCTCCCATTGCTAGGGACATCACCTTCCTGTTAAGCCAAATCCCCCGCGTGGAATTCTATGATAGTCACAGACTGAACCCGTCGCGGATGGTTTCGTTGTTGCAGAACGTCAAGGTGCCGGAGTATCTGGACTGGAAGAGGGAGCGGGAAAGGATGCAGCAGATGCAAGGAGATGGATATGGCGGTTATGGTGGTGGTGGTGGTGGATACCAGGGTGGTGGTGGACATGCTAGGAACATATCCCAGGATTTCGCCTACCGTGAATCGCCTGGTCCGCTTGGAGGAAGACCGTTGAGCCCCTTTACGGGTGGTCCGGGAAGTAGACTGGCTGGCGCGACGGCTGCGTATCGCCAAGCTCCTCCCGTGGGCAGGCCGGGGTCGAGTGGGTCTTATGAGCCACCTCCGGCTACGCAGTACGGTGTTCCGCCCCCGGCTCAGTATGATGGCGGATGGGCCCAGCAGCAGCAGCAGCAGCAGCAGCACCAGCAGTATGGACAGCCACCGGCGCCGCAGGGGTATAGATATGGAAACCCTCCTCCTCCTTATTAGAACGAGGGAAGTGAGGGTGATGAGTAGTGATGATGGAGATGGAGACGGAGTAGGACAGGAAGCGGAAGAAGAGCGGTAGAAGGAACAGGAGGAAGGTGGAAGAAGTGCATGGGTTGGAAGACAGCGGGAAGAGAGCTAAGTCTAGTCTACGTACTTGAACTTTGAGCTTTACTTATAGGATTGGAAAAGAGAACGAACAGGGTCTTCTTCCTAGGCACTCATTGTGACCGTCCTCGGGTTGCTTTTTTTTTGACTTCCAACCGCCGCGGGACTCCTCGCTCGTAAGGCTTAGCATGAATTGATGGTAGACTATCAGATTTTCAGTTGCTGTCATTGCTGAATCTCAAATCCGCTATCTCGTGCCTACATGGCACACCGAGCATTGCGCCGTCTACGTAAATGGATAGTTTAGGAAGGGGACTTGAGGTCCTTGGGTTATACCAATTGTTACTCACCAAGCGCATCATGGCATCCATTCATTCACATGATGAACATGTACCTCCTGTAGCAGCAACTACCAAGAATAGAGAAATGTTCGTTATCGGCCATGGTCTTTCTTCCTCCTACTCCTGATCCCCTTGCTGTGTTGTGCTGTGATCTACCCCTGTGCTATCTGGATCCATGATCCAATGAGGTAGTTATCCGCCTTTTGCGAGGAAAAAGGTTCAGAATCATATCTTTTGCCCTAAGGTGTGCTAGTGTACACCAACTGAGCCCAGTGAAAAAAATCAGAGTACCCTGAGATGATCGAGTAATCTCGTGACGTGATGCAAAGATTGCATAGGTTAATTTTTTATAAAAAGAATGATCAGCTCACCTGGAACTCAACTTGAACGTGACAGTTGCGCATATCACCAGAAACTCATTTTTGATGTCTCCTACCTTCTCGTTCCCTCTCGCGCCCACGACCGCGGCTTGCTTCTGGTATCAACCACCGTTTGCACTTGGTTGCCAGAGGAACCTCATCGAACAAGAAAAGCTACGTAGCCTCCATTCCCACGATAAAAGAAGATGAGATGATATTGCTAGAGGAATGTACCAAGGTACCCGGAAGATAGTGAAGATAGAGGTACAAAATGGCAAAAATAAGGAGGTCGAAAGAGCCTGAGGTTGGACGAGAGAAGTGGGCGGTTTGATCAGCTTATTAGATGACGGGTGAAAGTTACGTTCGGTTGCGTGGGGAGAAGGGACGAGAGGAGCGAGAGTGGTGTGGTAGAAACCTGGAGAGGGAGGTCTGAGGTTCCGTTTCATGTTGTCCTACAATTCCGAATCGTCATCTGTTTGGTACATGGGATGGCCGGTGACACGGCAGAAACGTTTGGAGCAGCAGACGGAACGTCAGTAACATCAACACTTCAAGAGGGATATGCCTAGGTTGGGGAGGAGAAAAAGGACTGCAAACGACAGAGGACGGACAGACAGACAGACGGCAAAGACTCTACGGCATGACTTGAAGGTTGAAGGTTGAAGGTCAGTGTCAAGGTGAGCGAAGGGAAGTGAACGAGGACTGATTGTTGATCACGTCAATAAAGCGCACGAGCAAAGGCAAATGGTTCGACAAATGGAACATCTGGCAGAGTGTCCATGGTTTGAAGTGTTCATGTTCATTATCCTTCACGCATGGCATTCGCTCTCAACAATACTGCACTAGGAGAAGTCTCAGTCAAGCCATAGATTCCCATGAAGCACGCCGTCCCGGATTCTCCAGGCGAATTGATTCCTTACTTAAGCGATCATGTGCCCAAATGTCGTTGTTGTCCCGCTCTAACCCGAGCAGTTACTTTACTTGGGAGGAGAATAACCTTCCTTCTGTCTCCCCTACTTTCTCTCACTCCCATCGGCATCGACATTCCGGACTCCAGACTCGGGCTGACATCGAGCACCAGAAGTAACCGGGACTTAACTACCAGGACAAGGGAGATCAATCGAACCTTCGAGGTGATGTCCATCGGGACAGTCGAACGCGGTTTGGACGATATTGGAGCAGCGCCTCTCATCGTAAACATCTCTGCAAATGATGGCTCTGGTGAGAAATCGGAGGTACAACTGGAAGTGCCTTTCCAATTTACGTAATCTCTGACCTCCATTATCTTCGGCGTTTACCGGCCAGCCAATGTGCTTTGCACAAAAGATGAGGAACCTACCTTGATGGCCCGTCACTGTGAGTCGCGACTTCCCACACCGGATTGCTTCCACTGATGACACTCCCACTGGAAAGCCAAACCGTCTTGGCACTTGCCTACCACATGATTTCGTGACAACCGCCATTACCAAGTGTAGGTATCATTTACCGTACGCAAACAGGAAACATTACAGCAGCAGCCATTGCCCTTGTGCTCTCTTTCGGCATGGACAGTAGTATCATCGCTTGTCTGGCGAGAAAGGAGCCAAGACCACGGCGATAACTGGGCAAGTCACAGGCGTTTGATGATCCCACTGACCGGACACTCCAGCACAAATTTTCTGCAGGGTACCGTCACAAGAAGTCAGGGTCAGGAAAATGTTCGCAGGCATGTAGAGTAACCTTCAGGCCACAAACTTGAGTGGTCTCCATCTTGTTGCTGTGACAATCTTGTCACCATGGGATCACCAACTCACCGAGTGTTTGATATGAACTCAACCACTACAAAACAGTTGAATATCACAGTGAAGGTGATTCAATCTTGACGGCATATCAGAGAGCGATGGACTCACCACTCTCGGAGTCCAATGTTCTGTAGGTTGTGACGAAACTTTCATGTAAACAGTCACCACAGAATGGGAACGCAACTGGCAAGAGCTGCCAACCGGAGTGTCGAAGCCGCCATAGAGGTACGCTCCGTGCCTTCCAGTCAACCCTTTCTTGCAAACAAACAGGCAGCACTCGTCTGAGGTTGCTGCCTCTCTCATCTCCCTCTCATTCCTCCCTCCACTTTTCCCCCTTCCACTCTTTCACTCTTTCTGTCTGACAACGGGCCACCCTTTTCTTGCTGACGAGTCATCCCAACCATCTACGCGAGGCAAACAATCGCCTTGCTCACCGTTTCTCTTTCTCATCGTAACCCTCAAACCTTCCATATCGCCCCAGTTTTGAGAATCAGACGAGAGTCAGAGGCATTCCTCATCCAGACTCACTCTTCTCGTCTGGTCTGGTTGATTGCTCCCCTTCACGCACTTGCATCAGGTACGTATCCTCCTCTGGCTCCGTGGATAATCATCCAGATATCTATAAGAACCCCCCTCCCCCCTCCTCCTAATCCTCTTCCAAAACTTCCTCATCATCACACTCAACCAACAACCACTCGCTCACTTATCCCTCTCTATCCCCCTTGACAGCAACTTGATCAAATCCAGCAACCGACCACGACTTTCGTTTTCGACAGCGACTTGACCTAGACGCCAGTCTACAGTCTTGTAGGTTTTGAATCCCTCCTCTCCCCTCACTGTCCACGCAAGGGATACACATACCCATCTCACTTCCTCATCATCGCACTGGCACTCACCCACAAAACCACGACTGACTCTTGTCTCATCCAGTACCTGCAAAATGTCTGCTCCTGGCTCTCCCGCTGGCCCGAGCCCCAAGATGTCCGGTCGTCAGGTGACCTTGCCGACGCGCCCTGCCGGCCCGCCTCAGTCTTCTACTCATGCTCGCACTCCTTCGGGTGCCTCTGCTGCCTCGGGTGCCGCTCCCGGTCAGGCTCGCTCCAACTTCCCGCCCCCTCTTGGTTACGACCCCGGAAAGATGGACACTCGTGCCCCGCTGAGCCACGAGGAGCGCGTCGGCAAGCGCGTCGACTTGCCTGCTGACGCCTACCTCAGACCCGATGTCAGCAGCACGTTTGCCACTCGAAGCGGCTTCAACACTGAGGGCACCAGCATCACGCTCGCTGTCAACCAGTATCCTGTCACCAGGATTGCCAACATGGATGTTTTCCAGTACGACATTGCCCTGAGCCCTGAACCCACCGCCGGCGTCGTTTACGACAAGGTCTGGAAGTCCAAAATGGTTCAGCAGAAGCTTGCTTCTGTCACCAAGAAGCCCTGGATTTACGACGGGCGCAAGTTGGCCTGGCTGGCCCAGTCGGTCGATGAGATGCGCCTCATGGTTGACCTGGATGCGGAGCGCGGCCGCAAGCCTGGCGGCGAGAGGAAGAATGTCTTCCACATTACCATCAGGCCCACTGGAAAAGTCCGTCTCCAGTCTCTGAAGGCTTACCTTACGAAGACCGCTCCTTGGGACAACCATGTGCTCGAGTGCATGAGTTTCCTCGACCACTTGCTCCGTCAGGGTCCGTCTGAGCGCATGAAAACCATCAAGCGCAGCTTCTTCCACCCGTCTATGTCCGGCAAAGACCTCGATCTGCTCCTCATGGCGTACAAAGGCGTGTACGCTTCCTTTCGCTTGAGCCAGAACGTCAAGCAGATTGGTCTGGGTGTCAATGTCGATGTGAGCAACCAGACCTTCTGGAAGGCCAACACAGCCGACAAGATGATGAAGTACGTGATCAACGCTTACGGCGGTCTGAAGCAAAACCTGAACGACCAGATGGTCACTAGCGCGCTGAAGCCCCTGGTCAACAGGAACACGGGAAGGTACGAGCAGTCTGAGGCCATGAGGTCCCTGCGCCGCCTGAAGGGCTGTCGCTTCACGCTCACCCATCGTCCCAATGAGACCAAGGAGTACAAGATCAAGGGTTTCGCCTTCGACAAGAAGTACGGCCCTGACGGCGCCAACTCCTACAACGTCACATTCAAGTGGAGGAAGCCGGACGGCACTGAGAAGGAGATCTCCATCAGGGACTACATGAAGGAGAGATACGGCTATGTGGTCCGCTCGGCTGGCTGGCCCGTCATCGAGACGACGCGCGCGGGATCTTTCCCCGCCGAGGTCTGCAACATTGTGTCATTCAACCAGTACCAGTACAAGCTGGACCCCCTTCAGACTGCGGCCATGATCAAGTTTGCCGTTCAGCGCCCGGATCAGCGCAAGAATGACATCCGAGCGTCGGTTCAGCGTCTCGACTGGGCCAACGACAAGTACCTCAAGGCCTTTGGCGTTAGCATCTCCCCGGATATGGCCAAAACTGAGGCCAAGGTGCTCAGGCACCCTGAGGTATTCTTTGATAGGAAGACCGCCAGGCCTCTGAACACCGGTCGCTGGGACCTTCGCGGCGCCAGGTTTGTTGAAGCTAACAGAGAACCCTTGACTCGCTGGGCCTTCTTTGGGCTCAACAACTGCGTCGACCAGAAGACGGTCAGCAACTTCGTCAATCAGTTCATGAGCATTTACAAGGGGCATGGCGGCAGAATTGTGAACCCCAAGCCCTACATGACCAATGTTGCGGCAAACCCAGCCACCCTGACCGACGAACTTCACAAGCACGTCGGCATGATGTGCGGGGGCAAACCCGAGCTCTACCCGCAGATCGTGTTCATTGCCGTCCCGGACAAGTCGGCTCATCTGTATGAGCGGCTCAAGAAGGTCTTTGAGTGTCGCTACGGCATTGTCACTCAAGTCCTGCATCATGAACACGTCAAGAAGGCACAGGGGCAGTACATTTCCAATGTCTGCATGAAGGTCAACGCAAAGCTGGGCGGACAGACCTCCAGCCTTACTGCCACCAACCTCAAGAACAAGTCTCACGGCTTCTTCCTCAGGCCCACCATGATGATTGGCGTTGATGTGACTCACGCTTCACCGGGCTCAGACATGCCGTCGATTGCTGCCATGTGCGCCTCAGTCGACGCGGGTGGTTATCAGTATCGCGCTGCCGTCCAGACCAACGGCTGGCACAACGAGATCTTGACCGACGAGAACATTCAAGACTGGGTTCCCGAGTTCCTAAAGGGTTACAGGGAGAATACCAAACAGGATGTCGAGCATATCTACTACTTCCGCGACGGTGTCTCCGAGGGCCAGTTTGCCCACGTCATGAACCAGGAGGTGGCAGCCATCAGAAAGGCCTTTACAAAGACGACCCAGAAGCAGGCCAAGATCACGGTGATTGTGGCCACCAAGCGTCATCACATTCGCTTCTTCCCCGACAAGGGAGACAGGAACGGCAACTGCGAGCCTGGCACGCTGGTGGAGAAGGAGGTCACGCATCCCTTCCACTATGACTTCTTCCTGAACTCGCATCATGCGCTCCAGGGCACGGCGCGTCCTGTCCATTACCATGTCCTCATGGACGAGATCAAGCAGAATGTGAACACCTTGCAGCGCATGATTTACCACCAGTGCTACACCTTCTGTCGTTCCACCACGCCCATCTCGTTGCATCCGGCTGTCTACTATGCCCATCTGGCGGGTGCTCGTGCGCGCTGCCACGAGAACCTGGACTATGGCAACAATGCACGGGTTCCTGAGAAGGTCAGGGAGCAGGTGAACAACCCGAACAACTTGGTTGCCAAGCACCAAGATCCCACTACTTACAGCAGCGACTGGAAGAGGAACAATCCGCCTCCAAGGCTGGCCCCCTTGGTACGCGGTCAAAACATTCACAAGACCATGTGGTGGGTCTAAATCTTGAGCTGGCCATTCCTGACTGGACTTGAGTCAGTCATTTCAGGACGTTGTTGCCTAACCGAAGGAACATGTCGACGATGGGGAGGGGTTTGATTAACCAGCGGCATACGAAGGATTTGGGACTTGAAAGGTCTTCGTGACCCATCAGGGGCTAGATATATATCTGGACGACATGGGCGATGGTGGTAGTATACTATGATCAATGGATCATATAGCGAGATGCTGGTGGCCGTGGAGGGAGTTAATGCTTGGGAGGATCTCGGGACCAACATATGGAAAGGATTGATGGATGGCACTTGCACGCACAAACAGTTTCCGATCCGGGTCTCGGTGTCTTTTCCAGTATTACCAGTTCTACATAAGTCCATAGCATAAGAAAGGTGCCTTTCAACTTGAATTGTTTTGTGAATGTGAATGAGTCAATGACTGTGATTCTGTGCAGTGAGGCTGATAGTGTGGATGGGTGAATCTCTCGAGAATGCCAATGTTTCGAAGTCTCTGAGACTTGACGAGTGCGTTTGTCGACAGCCCGACAGATCCAACGAATTGAATGGCACGGTACAGTGGTGGTTGATGGATGATTGATGGGCTTGATGGTGGTTTTGGATGAAGTTAAAACTTGGTGGTGGTGATATGACCCATTGCGTTTGGCGAGTGTGCCATTACCCATCTTGGTGAGATGGGATATAAAAGGCCAAAGGTCTGCTCTTTTGACTCGCATTTTTGCCTCTTTTCGCTAGCATTTTTTGGCATATTAAACCGCAAGATTCTATTTAATCAAAAAGAGTCCGTTGGCGGTACAGTACATTGACTCGAACTTGAGGGCGAAGCTGGAAGCCAGAATTGAGAGCTAAGAGGTAAGATGATACTAGGAATGGATGCCCAGCTTTTTTTTTCCTTTTCTTTGGAAGATCAACAGTATCCCTTGGAGTAATTGTTTGAGGTAAGTTTTGGGCGGGCAGTGGATTGATGGAGACTGATGATTGTTCAAAAGGTTATTGGTTGTTACAGGTGTTTGCTCTGAATTGCTGACTACAGTTAGGACCAAGAAGGCAGAAGTGCTAGGAGGGAGGCTGGAAGGGAATAAAGATTTAGGCGGAAAAAGAAATGAGCAAAGAAAAGCCAGAAAGCCGGAAAGCCAGAGAAATAAGGAAGGGCTAGGAAAGCTAAGAGAGGGAGGAAGACCAACCCAAGAAGCCAGGAAGCCAGAAAGAGCAGACAAATAAAGACATGCATCGACAGCCAAAAAAACAACTACCTCCCCCACCTCCACCTGCCCATGGAGTGGATAGAGGAACCCGTCAAGGGATAGGAAGTCCACTTAGCAAGGGGACGGACTCCCATCCCCGAGCTGCACCGTTATCACCAGCAGCAGCAGCAGCAGCAGCAGCAGCACAAGCATCATCCGATCCACCGGTAGAGATAACCTCTCCACAAAGTTCAATTTTTCCACTTGATGGTGGTGCTCTTCCAGGACTTCCAGGACTTCCAGGACTTCCAGGACTTGGTACCACTGACAATAGAGATGCCCGGCCACAAGCAGAACCGCGACGACATCCTCCATTACGTCCAGCACCATGGAGAACACCTAGAAGTACGTCCCCGTTGAGATCACCACCGGGGAGATTGTCTGATCGGGGAATTGTACTATCTTCGACTGCTTCGGCGCCTCAGCGGCCTGAGCCTGCGAGGAACAATTCTGGGTCTGGGTCCGTTTCGAGCATTCATTCTAAGCCACTTGCGGATGGTGAGACACGTTCAGGAACAGATGATACTAGATATGGAGTTCTCTTTACTTCGCCGAGGGAGGTTGCGCCTGTGCCGAATGGTTTAGGGCCAAGGGGGGTGTCACCGGCGGTTGAGGTCAAGGTCCATCAACGAGAGCTTTTCAAGCCAGAGATATCGGAGGGATTATCGAGGTCAGTGGTGGGAAGTGTCAGTACAATGGAGAGGAAGGGGGATGTGGTGTCTACAGCTAGGGAGGTGGATGTTGTGGAGGGACAAGTTTTAGGGTTGAAGATAGAAAGGGGACTGGGAAGATGGAATACAGGAGTGGGAGGAAGCAGAAGAAGGAGAAGACAAAGCGCGGATTCCATATACTCCCAAGAAGAAGGCACAGAGGGACGGGGATCGGTTTACGCGGAGATGTATCATGGGTTTATGTTGAGGGATCATGGTCAAGGATTTGTGAACGGCTCTGGGAAAGGAGGCGAGGAAGAAGGAGAAGGCCGGAATAAATGGAAACGGAAATGGAAATGGCAAGCACCCCGACTTTTCTCCCCGACTAGAGCCACGAGAACAACCAGTCCTTCGCTTGGGAGCCACTACCGACGCCAGACTCCAATTTCCCCTCTGGTCGAACCTCAAGGCAAGTTAGAAGGATGGTGGAGAGGTGAAAGAGAACCAACCAGTCCGAACGCAGCCTGCATTACTCGCAAACCAGCAAGACTGAACCTGAGACCACCAAGCACCCAGCAAGCGTTAAGGACTCCTTCTCCGCTTTCAGCGAGGTTGAAGAGGCCTGGACCACATGTCCCTCCCCATGGGGGCCGTTCGGAGTTGACTTTTCCCGTTACTGTTACGAACAATGTTCGTAGTGGTGGTGCGGGCCATACGGCTCCGACGTTTGCTCGGGAGTTGACTGCTAGTCCGGAGGTGATGAGTTCTTTTGCGGCAGGGGGGGATGAGAGGAGGGGAATGGCGAGTCGGTGGTGTATGGATTCGTCGGATGAAGAGGTGGTTGGTAATGAGGTAATGGATAGGAAGGTGAAGGATAGGGAGGCGTCGGCTGTTCCTGGGGGTCCTACTTGGGAGGAAGGACATGAGGCGGCTCAAGTATCGGTGCAAGGACCGGCGAAAGAGCTGCTACAAGATGTATTGTTGGGAGGATACCGTAAAACACCCGAACCATCGGAAGGGAGGATACAAGAAACTTTGACGACAAAAGACCAGTCAGCGGGACAAGATGCCAACTTGAACACTGCCGCGGAAGCATACCCTGCTTCTGAAGAAAACGAAGGTACCGCTAGGGAGCAACAACAAGATGAAGAAGCGATTCTCCAGTTCAATAACCTCACTACCCAGCTTGCCGATCTTCAGGCATCCCTTAACCAGCTCGTATCTCAAGTCACAAGTGTCGAGACAGCATTCGGGCAAGTACGTGAAACAATGGTTGCTCTCCGTGATAGGGCACGAGAAGCCCTCGTCAACACGGCACAGTTCATGGGAGAGATTGAGAGAGTGGAAGGACAGTTGAGGTTTCTGAGAAGACAGGTGAAAGGCAAGGCAAAGGAGCAGTATATGGACAGGGAAACGAAGAAAGTGGGACAACAACGCTTGGAGAAGCCCGAAGAAGGGCCGCCGAAGCCACGGAGGGGACCACCGAGCAGACCGGCGCCGGGAGGAGCGGAGTGGATCTGATATGTCAGAATCCCAAAAATAATTGAGTCCGGCTAAGGCCTGAGATGGGAATGGTGTTGATGACGAGAAGGGAAGAGGAGGAGGAGGAGGAAAGGGGGAAAATCAACAAAACCAAGCATACCTGGGTAAAGGGAGATTTGACATAAATGTCGCTTGACAGATGAGGTTGACTACCTAGTCATGAGCATCACCATCGATATGGCCAAGGTGGAAATAGTGTCTCATTTTGTTGACGAAATGCTGCCGTGTCGTTGACACCCTAGAGGTAGACGTAAACCACCACCTCCTCGAGGCTGTGATGTTGACGAAGGGAGTGGTTACAGTAGGCACTGCGGCACTGCGGCACAGCGCTAAGCCCTGGGCGCTGTCTCGGCAGTTTCTAGGCGTTTACTGGACGGTCTTGGCAAATCTACAGGGGACTTTTTTAAAAGAGGCCCCACCTTGTTAGGTAGCTCTAGAGGGGAGTCCCGCCCCGCTTGTCCCGCTCAGGTTCCATGTCACTGCCGTCACACGGTGCGTCGGTTCGTCTCGTTTTCAGTTCTCTCCCGCTTCAACCCAACATCCTCCTCCGTCACCATCTTCCACCTCAGCCAAGTCCCTCCTCTTACAGTGAGTGACTGGAGTGACCCAACGTAAGGCCAAACAGAGGACTCGACTCGACTGAGATGCTCCCTCCGACTTGATATCACACTACTACAACAGCAACAACAGCAGCAACAACAGCAACAGCAACAGCAACAACAACCACACGGCATGGCCTCCTTCATCCGCGCAAAGCAGGCGGGCATCCAGACGGACCTGTCGCAGAACATCCAGCCCATGCACTTCATGCCCGACGAACAAGCCCGCTACGGCATCAACTCCCAGATCAGCTGTCTTGCCTACGACCCCGTCCAGTCTCTGCTCGCAGTCGGCACCAACGAGTCCAAGTTCGGCCCCGGAAAGATCTACGTCTTTGGGCAACGCCGCGTCCACAAGTTCTTCTGCCCACCACGTCCGTCGTCCATCCGAGAGCTGCGCTTTGTCGCCAACCGCCTCATTAGCCTCGACAGCAAGAACGAGCTAGCGATATGGGACCTCGACACCGGCAACCAGCTTGCCAAATACGTCTACTCGGGCGTCGTGTGCCTGGTGACAGACCCCATGCTGGATTGGGCCTTTGTCGGCTTACAGAGTGGTGACATTGCTGCCTACGACCTCGACCGCGAACGGCCCTCGATCTTCCGCATTCCCAACCTGTGGCGCGAGCGAGACCCCAACCCGACGGCAGGCCGACTCGTGTCTATGCAGCTACACCCCAGAGATATCGGCAAGATCCTGATCGCCTACACAAATGGAGCCGTCATCTACTCGTTCAAGCAAAACCTGGTCCAGAAATACTTTGAATACGAGCTTCCACCTGATGCTCCTGGTGGTGACGGCCACGGAATCCACATGGCCCGGAAACCAAAGATCACCCATGCCGTCTGGCACCCCACGGGCACCTTCATTTTGACTGCCCATGAAGACGGCAGCCTCGCCATTTGGGACGCCAAAGAAGGCCGTCTCGTCACGGCCAGATCTCTGTACCGCACCCGAGTCAACGAACCCACCTCCAACCCACCCAGACCCATGCGCCTCGCTCCCTTTGTCCGGATCTCGTGGTGCTGCCAAACCGACCCCGACAACACCGGTCTTCTGATTGCTGGTGGCCATAACATGGACGATCCCAGCGCAAGCAATCTCACTTTTCTCGAACTCGGTTCCACCCCGATCTATGCCACCTCCTCCTGGGAAGTTCTCGCTGCCCACTTTGACGGCAAGCGCTCTCTGCCCATTTCCACTCCCCCGGGAGCAAGCGTGGTCAACTACGTGCTCATCCCGCGGTCATCTCCCTACTTTAACGGCGCTCAAGACCCCATCGCTGTTTTGGTTCAGCTCTCATCGGGTGAACTCATCACCCTGACCTTCCCCTCTGGGTTCCCCATCTCGCCAACCAATATGCTGCACCCCAGTTTGTCCTTGGTCCACCCGTTTGTTCAAACAGTAGCCGTCTCGACAGTGCCAAGAGCACGTTGGCTGGGCATGGTGGAAAAGAGGAGCTTGGGGGAGCAGATACTACGAGGAGGAGCGGAGTACAGCCACCGAACAAGGAAAGAACAGAGAAATATCGTCCAGGTCCTGCACGCGGATAACATCATTCGCTTATGGGATGTCGGCCGCGGCGACGAAATTGAGAATGCCATGCAGTGTCAAGTGGACGTGGCCAGGTCTCTCAACCGGTTCGAGGGCGGTGTGGAAACGACAGCTATGCACATGGCGCAGGAAACGGGAGAGTTCGCGGCCGGAACCAAGACAGGAGAAGTGATTGTCTGGCGGTGGGGAATCAACAAAAACTTTGGCAAGGAGGAGCCCAGAGCTCAGGAATGTGAAAGGGGCGGACTGATGGATATCTCGTCCCGAGCGGAACCGAGCTTGAAGGAAGGACTGCAGCCGTTTGTCATGCATAACATGGCTCAGGGGAGGGTGACGGTGGTGGCGGTGTCAGATGTCGGCTTTGTGGCTGCTGGCTCCGAGGGCGGGTATCTTTCCATTATTGACCTACGAGGGCCAAAGGTTATCCACCACGGCTCTGTCATTGAATGGTCCAAGGGCGAGAAGAGGGGGCTGTTTAAGCATTCGTCTAGTTCCAGCCACGGGGGCAAGCCCGAGTGGCCGACAGTCATTGAGTTTGGAGTCATGACGCTCGAAGGCGAGAATTATTCGAGTATCTGCTGCTTCGTCGGTACCAATCTGGGGAGGGTGGCTACTTTCAAGTTGCTGCCTTCTGGCCAAGGGTATTCGGTCCAGCTGGCGGGTGTTGCGAACATGGACGATAAGGTGGTGGCTATTTGTCCTATTGATGTGGAGACGGGGCGGGAGGCCGGTGCTACCGGGCCTGTTGTTGCTGGGTTGAGAGACGGGAAACAAGTGGATGGTGTTTTGGTTGCTGGTATGTCCTCTGTCCCTTGTTCTCTCTCCGTTTCCATTATCACTAACCTTATTGTGAACAGTCACCCAAACAGAATCCAAAATCTTCCGCCCCCCACACGCCCGCGGTGCATCCAAGTCCTTTGACTCCGGCATTCTCTGTGACGCCGCGGCCGTAACCCCCGCCGACACCTCCATGTCTTCCCACGGTTACGCCCTCGTTGCCGTCTTCAACGACCGATCCCTCCGCTCTTACAGCCTTCCGGGATTGCGCGAGATCGCCAAGCGTCCATTGCCCATGCTCGACCCTCTACGCACCATATCAACAGTCATTTCCAAAACCGGTGACGTGCTCGGCTTCACCGGCCCCTCCGAAATCTCCGTCCTCCCAGTCTGGGGAGGGTCCGGCAGAGCGCTCGAGAACACGCTCGACACCATGATCAACATCACTCGGGAACTTCCACCCAGACCCACAATCTCCAACGTCCAATGGCTCTCGGGCACACAGTACATCTCCCCCACCGATCTCGACCTCCTTATCGGTGGGCCTGACCGTCCTCCTTCCAAGAGAATGATGGCAGCCACAGACGCAGAACGCAACGGTGCCGGAGTCTACAACCCTGCTGCCGCCGCTGGGTCAAGTACTGCAAGGTTGCAAGGGCAAGTGAAAGAGACAGAAGGATGGGGTGATTACCTCACACGCCAGCTGAACGAGCGCACAGAAAAGTTGAATATCATGGGCGATAGCATGGATAATCTGGCGAACACAACGAGTAAGTGGGCCGAGGACGTGGATGGGTTTGTCAAGAAGCAGAAGAGGGATCTGTTCTTGGGGGGGATCAAGAAGAGTTTATTTTGAGCTGGCAGTCATGTGGGTTGGGATTTTTTGGTGCTTTTTGGAGTTGGGAGTTAGCGTTGGGGGTACATATAGATCTTAGTTGGTGGTCTGTCATCACTTACGTAGGGCAGATCTTAGTGATGTTTAACTGAATGATATCTTTTTGTTTTCTTTTCAGTCCTGCTTGCTTGCACGCAGGTGGTGGTTTTGTGACAGTGTACTATCATGCCGGCATGCCAGGCGGACTTCACACTCAGGTGCGCATTTCAGTTCTCTCCCCGTCTCTTCTGTCCCTCTCTTGTGGGTTGTTTACTACTCTATTCTAGTCCCTGTCTTCTTGGCTTTTTTACTCTTCTTAAATCAGAAAGACAATCGATCACAACCCCCCCATTCAAGACGAAGGGAAACATATAAAATATTCTGCAACGTTCAAGCTCAGCAGAAATACAGCATGCAAGACGGATGGTGAAATTGAATGGATGTCTGCGCCCTCCAGCGCCCTTCGAAAATACCTATTGAAATATTCCGAAACACCACATGTCCGTTATTTTGATCTTGAGACGGACACAGAGTCATCAATCAGTTATTGCCGTGGTGAAGAACTCAAGGAGGTAACAGTGCTGCGAGGACTCTTTCAAAGCCTATGAAACCTCCCCCATCACACACATCATCACATACCACGCACAACACTCATCGATGCAAAGTCTATTACCATGGCACCCACCACCCCGTCCAACGTCGTCGTCGTCGTCGTCGTCGTCATCGTCGCCCCTCTTCCACAACGACTACAGCAAGTTGTTCAGGTGCTACACACTGGGCTGGTGGGACTACCGCTACAAGTTCATCGACTCCATCGAAAACTTTTGCCACGCCCTGGACCGCGAATCGTTGGTGTGGTCGTCACCAGGGGTCCGGCAGCGGCCCCCCCAATGATGTTGTCCTCCCTCCCTGGAATGATAATTGTCCCGAATCGTCGAACTAGGTACCACACTTACATTGCGGTCAGATCGCCGGTGATAACGTCTCCCATTCATCGGCAAGTGCTCCCGATAAACTGCCCATCCATGTCCGCGGCAGAATCCTCGAACGGTTCAGCGGCAATCGTCTATGTGGCCCAAAGACTTCTCGAAACCTACATGTACCTGCTCATGGCCCATCGTTGAAGAACGCGAACCTCTGCCCGCCGCGCTCCTGGATCTCTCACGGGTACCTGTACCGTTCATTGGCGGGTCCGATGGTATTGTTTAGCTCGCAGAATTATAGTTCGTCCCACGCCGGCCTAACGGATTGTTCTTTGTGGAAGATGGGTTCCGGTTTGTAGTCTGGGCGTGTAACAGAGAATGTAGATGCTTCGGTTGTAATCGGTGTGGTTTGGTGGGTACATGTATAGGAGGAACATAAAGACCATTTTGGTTAAAGGAAGATGGCCACCCCCGGCAGATCTTCGCTCGCAAAGGTCCTCGCATCTCCTCCGCGCCAGACCACCGTCCCCGATCCCCGCGCTGCTTTCATGAAAAGAGGCTGAACCCAAGTATATGTCCAGAATTGAGTCCTGGCTGATCACAGCCCTTGGCGACGATTAGGAAATTCCGTGCGGTGCCTGTACGTCTCTCTCGGCGATTACGAAAAGTGCTGCAGAGTTGACCGTGTGCTCCTGTTCATCTTTATGGCATGCAATAATTGCCATGTAAACGGCGGTGGCATTGACTCGATGTCCCAACCAACCCAGCTATAAGGGCACCACCCCCTCCGCCACCCGCCCTCTTGGTCAGCGCGACGTAGACGACGAACAGATCGTTGTAGATATATTACTGGGCGTATCTGTATATCTAGGCAGTCTTTGCCCGGACCCGGCTGTAAAAGAAGGACCTTGCAGATCAATGGTATAAAGCACCATCGCTGTTTTTGAAAATCCCAGAGCCCACCGCCACCCCTGTGCGCCTTTTCCGTACAGAGTCCAAATTGCCCAGGAAGAGAACGAGATGGAAAGACACTGGCTTGGGAAGTTCAGGAATAAACGGAAATGTAGTCGCAATCGATGGTGGGACGCTTTCGTAACTTGCTTGTCTGGATGGCGGTGGGTGGACGTATCGAAATGGAGCAAGCCACACCAACAAGAGGGAGCACCCTACTACAAAGGGGTAGTAAAAAGCACAAAACTAGGTAGAGTTGGTCATGGCTTCGTCGTTAGGAACGGAGATAGAGTAGTTGAACTTCAGCAATATCTTCGAGAGAGATTTCTGGAGCGGGAAGTCTTTGGTCTTGTTGTTGCAAAAAGAAGATGAGCTAACCGGCCTGTCCTTCCTTCGTTCCTTCTGTTTGGTCTTGATCTCCTCCAGATGTCTCTTTTTCCTTCCCATTACTACCTCTAGGCCTAAAACGACCCTTAGATCCAACAGATCTGCTCCTTGCAACTACATGACAAAGCCTCCTGATACCTCCGTGAAGCTGTTGACATGACTCCAACTTAAACGCCCCAATTCAGTATCATTTGAAGGAGGCGTGAGGAGCTGTTTGAAGGTCGCAATACCGAGTGCGATAGGAGTGGGTGGCTTGTTCTGGCCACCGCACTGCAAGAGTGCTGCTAAGGTATGGCGGATCTACGTTGTTCTCCCATGAGGGAAGTCGTCCAATGTGCTTTCTATTAGTTTGTGTTCTCGTTCTTGTTCATCCTGTTGCCCTCGCCATGCTTCATGTTTCGCTATGCTTTTCATCTGAGCTATACCGAATAACTGAGAGAAGATAGAAAGATATAATGATGTCATCCAATGTCCAAACCTCAAGGTTTACCGTCACAACATAAACAATCCCTTCCCGCTATCAGTTTTCATCCTGTATTTGACTTTGTCCCTCCCGCCCCTTATGTCTCCAAAACTATATCAAACCCCGCTTCAACGGCCCGGCCATTCTGGGACCAAGGATTGATGAATGAATAGGTACCTGGGCAGATAGAAGAATTCATGGCGTGGAAGCCACTTTCCACCACTGGCTGTACCATTCATTCGGATGCCGACGATGACAAGGACGTGAAGGAGGAGGAAGTGGACAAGGCGAAAGGGGACAAGGAGGCCGGAGTATTGTTGGCGGACGAGGAAGAACTTGGAGGGGCGATAGAAGGCGCCGAAGGCTCCAAAGAAGCAAGAAGAGGAGTGGGATACGAATTCCACTCCATGTCGACCTCTTCCTCGACAAGGATACCGGGCCCGGGTGATGCCGCCTCTACGCCAGAAGGGACAGGGGAAGGTTCTAGCTCAACGGAGAGAGCGGGCTCAAAGGACATCTCTGGCTCAGGGGGGGCGTCGTCGGCCTCGTTCGTTTCAAACGGATTGGAGAGCGATCCGAGTGCCTCTACCTCTAGTGTCCGAGCAGAAAGGAAGGAGAAGAAGAAGATGAAAGCATGGAGGAAGCAGTCGACAGAAAGGCGAATGAAGAATGGGGGTAGGATGACGAAGAGGATAATGAAGAAGTCTAGGATAAAGAGGAGGACAAAGAGGCAAGCATAGGTCGCGGCGCAGGTCGCGGCGAGGAGATAGCGAAGGAGGAGTTGTCCCACGCTCACCTCAGTTGGCTCAACCTCAATAGGGAGGGCGAGAGAAGCTCTGTCGCTCTTTATTTCTCTCTCCCTTGTTTCCTCCTCCTCCTCTCGCACCTCGCGACGTCGAAGGTTCCGCCTCGCATTCTCCTCAACGTCTTCAACGGAGAGGTCCCCATTGAAGTCCTCATCAAGATCGTCATCGGCAGTCAGGCCAAATTGGTCGTTGCTAGGGCCATCGTATAGCATAACGCGGTAATCCTCCATGTTCTCCTCGCTCTGCTCTTGGATGTGGCTGTCCATCTTGTTGTCCTTCACCGAGCGGAACTGTAACCGAGTCAAAAGGTTGGCAAATGTTCACTCCTCGAGGGTATGGAGTTCCTGACGATGCCGGTGAAACTGTGGATAGATGGGTAATCTGCCACCAGCTTGTGCCAGATGCAAGAGAGAGAGAGAGGGCCCGTGTCTGGGAGTTGGACGGCTAAAGACAAACCTGAGTGAAAGGTCGGTCTGTCTCGATGTGTTGTGGAAGGGAGACGTCGAGTAAAGCGATGGTAAAAACGAGAGCGATAGTGTGAGAGATATTGCCCGCTCAGGAAGTCAAAGAGCAGAAGACCAGTGAAAGTTGTGGTCTCTCGCACGGCAAGGTAGTTGGCGAGAACGGGGTCGAGTAAGGTGGAAGAGGGAAGGAACCTGGATTGCCTTCAAGGAACCTGGAGAGAAGGAGGGATTGACGAAGTGTCAAGGCACCTAGATTTGTATATAGTTCGTACGGGCAGACTGGCCTATTTCCGGGTCGTTGTCTGGAGAGGCGGATAAAAGTTGTTAATAACAGTCAAGGAGAATAGGAGGACGGGAACTTGCTTACCTCTACCTTTGGCTAGGGTGGACAGAGTGAGAATTCCAGGAAGTCGCTGGGTTGATTTTCATTGACGGGCAGCGTGACGAAGTAGAGTTCTTTACAGAACTGGAGAAAGGAGAAGGAAGGTACCTTGAGTTTTGGAAGGGAGATCTGCGAAGTCCCAAGGTTGGTTTAGTGTAGTGTCGTCCGAAGAATGGTTCACAAGATGCTTTGTCCCACGAAGCGTTGAAATAAACGGTAAAGAAGACCTGGGCTGAATCAAGGGGACTCGAGGATCCTTTATAGACACCTTGGAATAGTTAGTCGTCGCTTCGAGGTGATATGAACTCAGCTTTCCTTCCGGTTGCTTCCCTTCTGCTTTTAATTGCAGATGCTGTATGATCTACTGCTGAGGAAGTTGACGCAACAAACCAGTTTTCTCCCCCTTGAGGAAGTGGAAAGCACGCGCTTTTGCGAGTATCCCGTGTACATGTGCATAGCATGTAGAAATTCCCATAGGTAATCGTTAGTGACGCTCTTGGGGTTGATGTCCGGCTTGAAGTGTTTTTATGTACTTGGACCTTTGCTGCTGGTACATGTAGTCTTTGAGGGCTAAAAGACGGGGTAGAGATAATACCCAGCTCCGCCCCCTTGCCCATACTCTACGACAATTGATCAAGATTGAGGCTAAGACTTCGGCGAAGGATCAAGGAACTAACATGAAGCTGTTTATCAAACACGATGTCTTCGGATTTGTGGTATGCCCCGAGAAGTAAGCAGGCAAAGAGAGCCTGTGACAGTGGACTGATCAAGGATTCACACAAGTTGAATCCGGTCCATTTTGCAAACAACGTTGGCTTCCTTGCAATATTGCCGTCAGATTCGATTTGGTGTCGGAATGGAACGGGTCCCATTCTGAGGCGAGGACGGAGCCGGTCTAGAAATTACGATACTCTGGATTTACATGAACAAAATGGCGCAAGCTATGCATGAAGGTTTATAAAGAATAAAACTAGAGGAGTAGCGCACTTCGAACGAAATTTAAATTTACTCTTTACATCATCCCTTGGCTCTACTCTGTTGTACATACAATATTGTAAGGCCCGTATTTAGCAGTCTTCATATCTAAACAGCTTCGTTATTCTTTCCTCCCCTATGTAAAGTACCTCTGAGTACATGGAAAAGGTGCCGACAACAAGACCAGCGAGTGGAATATCCTGCAAGGCGCGGGAACTTACACTTACCATATCATTCGTATCTACGATTTCCAGGCATGCCACGGCTTTGGATGCTCTGGGGGAACGAATCAGAGTTAGATCCGAAAGAGATCCTCCAACACTCAAGACGAAGAGGTGTATCAGGTTCAAGATCCAAGGAAGAACTTGAAAGATCTCGGAGAGAAGATGTGGGTTAGCACGCAGGCTGGCGATTGCCACCTCTCGCGACACACCTGCAAACCCCAGGTAATTGAGAAGGATTGTCACGGTGTCATCCTCAAGAAAAATCATGTTAACGCGCTCTCCAGGGAAAAACTTGCCAGAACCAAAGGTGGCCAAAACTCACAACAGATCAGGCGCATGAAGCAGACTGATGTGAGAGACACTGGCACTGTGCAGTTTTCTTCGTCGACGGCAGTGGGGCGAGGTTGATGGCCAGCCTTTGCTCAAGTACCAAACAGCTGCGAAGCACACGACGGCATACGAGGCAAGACCGCTTGGTTCATCTTGTACCAATCACGTCCGTGACAAGACAAGGCCAGTATGCATTATTGCGCCATGGCACCAGCAGCACTCCTCCTGAGCCCTGAAGCCGCATGTGGGAGGAGTCGGTCCGTTGGCAGGTGGTTGTATCATGGGCTCTTGTGGCAAGGGCATCAAGAGAAGGGATCTGTACCACTGCTCTCACTGGAGTGTACGAGGGCAGCAGGCCGAGGCACCATGATCTTGCGAGAAGCTGTTAAGGCAAGGGCATGGAACTCAACGTTTAAGCCCGGCCCCACCTCTCCCTCCCTCCCTCGCCCGAAAAGGAAGAGCCCGGTGATCCACAGAGGCTCCTCCTTGTGGGCAGCTCCATGCCTCCAAACTGGTAGGGAATCCACCTTTTAGAAGCAGGAGGCGCCAAGAGACGACGGGGAAGAGGGAGACGAAGACCCAAAGGAGCTTCTATAGCGGTCATCTTGAGCGCTGTAGGGTCAGTGGGCCATACCCGGTCTCTCAGCCAGTGCAAGGGATCCATCAGCGGAAACAGCCAAGAGTGTTCTCCCTTGGGGACGGGAAACAAAAGCCCAAAGCGGCCATTGGGTAAATCGCAGCCTTCGCTATGAGTGCTGTAGAAGGACTCTGATAGCCTACTAGCCGACTCCGGAGGGGAGGTGGAGAACACACTGTCTTTTCCGTCCGACTCGGCTCATTCGAGCGCACCCCCATCCTTGTCGCCAGGAACGAACTTGAGCTAGCATGCGCAAGTGAACACACCTCAGGCAGCAGAACAGTAAGATTGACAATCGCTTAGCTAGGGGCTCTTTTCCTTTCCAGAATCCTGTCTGTCATTGTTTCCCTTTGCGGAAGAGCCCGGAAGGAAGATATCAACCTTGATTGAACACACGAAAGTTCTCCTCGGGAAGCAATGATTCTTCAGTTCTGCGTTTACAAAAATGCGGGCTTCTTTCTTTTCTTGTACTGACCAGTGTTCCCATCCATCTGGGCCTGACAAGATTGGCACTCTTTCAGTCACTTTTCAGCCTCGAACCTGACTTTCATCAGGGTTTCAAGCGAAGACACAGAGGGGCGAGGCACAACGGGTTACCGGGATGTTTTCAGGTCATCACTAAAGGCACATAGCGTTACTGGGGACGAAGTCGTCTTCGATCTGGATCAGAAACCCCCAGGGTCGTGGTAGGATACCGCTACTTCTCAGCTCTCCAGGGCAGCGTTCCATTTCATTTCTGCCTGGTCAGCTCAGTTCCTCTTGGCTCGTTTTCCTCCAAGAGTAAAAGGAACAACGGGCAGCAGGAGCAAGGAAGTTGTTGAGCCGTCGAGGGGATCTCTCTACGCAGACGGGGACAGTTGCCTGGAACCTCGAGAAAAAAAGGATCCAACTGTCATGGTTGCGTTTGTTCTTCTTGTTTGGGTTTTCTCTTCGCCAAACCCATCGACTACTTGCCCCTGTTTTAGTATCCAATACCGTGGACATCACATTTGTGCCGCCCCGGCGTCCAGAACACCAACAAAATAGTGTGTAGTTGGGGGCCGTTAGGGCTGACGAACGGGTACCTTACCTGGCCCGGGAGTTGCGGGCAACAGAAAGGTGGCTATTTGGTACAGAAGGCGGGGGGCACTGGGGCAGTGGGGGTCTGCACTCCCGTGGCATCCATCGATGCAGTGGCGTCTTGTTCAGCCAATAGAAATACTGGTCTTACACCACCAGAGGTACATAAAGTCAACCAGTAATCCCAGGCACGCTGCACTATTATTTCTATGTATTTGCCGCACAAAAAAAGGTACGGGCAAGTACTTGTGGGCGGTGGTGCGGCCCTAAAATGAGGTTACCTTTCCTGTTCGGAACTCGGGTACGCCCGCTACGCCGCGGCGACAGGGGGGGAATTGAGTAATGGACCCACTTACGACTACACAACACCGCGAGGCAAGTACCACCGACCTTTCGCAACACCCGTTCCTTGGTCCAGTCGCAATCTGTCAAGTCCCGTGTACGGTTTGGAGGTACCATTCCATCACATTGCACTGCCCGATTCGATACAATCTCCCCATATACTGGAGGATCGTCTTGATGAATGTCAATATGGCATTGGCGGTGCAGATTTAAGCCAGCCGCATGGACGGCTGGGTTCAAGACGAGGACGTTCAGGTCCGTGGTGCACGAGTTCCAGTTGTCCACTACGCGGGTACTCTCCGCTTGTGATTGTTTGCTGTAAATCATTTCGGCATTGAGGCCGACCTTCCGAAGGAGTGAGTACATGTATGAATTGTAGCCGACCAGCTTGCAGATGCAAAAAACCGTGGCATGGACTGCATATAACGTACACGTGCTTAAATGCATGCAGAAGTTTGGTTAGTCACCACTCAGCGTCTTGAGTCATTCCGTCCAAGCAAGTCTCCCTGAAAATAGTGAAATAAACCAAGATCTGCTAAATGGAGATTTGGGTTGTTGCCACCGTGACTTCAGCAAGCATTGGCGCGATGGACAGATACGTTCCGAGCGTTTGTAATCGCATTTTGAGCAAAGGAACTCTGGTGTGGTCGTCCCTCCTTGATAGCCACCCGTACAACGTGGCGTGAAGTGGCATTTCCTTTGGTGTGCTTCTCTCAAGGCTGGTGTTTGGTGTTTTCCATCCTGGTATCTCTGGACAGGTGTTGCATAAGATTATTTGTGTGTTCATTGGCATGGCTGGGCGGTCGGCCTATGTTGGTGGCTGCTGATGGATGTGTGTTCACATGGAACGGGTCACACCTCCAGGTAGGCTGTCGCCATCTCAGTAATTCCTGTTCGGGGCCTCAATTGCCTTGTCGCCGCCGTGAGTGAGGTGTCATGGGGCCTGCCAGAGGTGTGCTTACCTACACGTACCTTGTCTCCCACAAGCCCCTCCCCCCTCTTCTACGTTTTTGGTACCTAATGAAGGCCAGACCTTTCATTATACAGGCCGACTACAATCGTAGAAGAAACTCGCTATCAATGAAAGCTGATGAAAACAAATATCGTCAGGAAGAGAACCTCATTGGTCTGTGTGAAACATGTTATTGACTTTGGGAAATCAGGGTTTATATATTCATGGACGTAGGATAGTGGTGCGTAATCATGGGAAATTACAGAACTTTTAGCTTCCGTACGCGTAGAGAATCGTAGGGTGCGTTATGCGTGTACCTTTTTCCCTCCCGGGAGATAAGAGTTACACCCAGAAATAAAATAAAAACTAATAAAAAAATAAAGGAAAAAAAAAAGCCTGGTATGCAATGTACAAGTACCAACTTTGATGCGACTTTCCCCTTCTGAAATTTACATGGACATGCTAGTGGGAGGTACATAAAAATCGAAGTATCATTCTGGACCAGAACCGGGCAGGAACAAAGCAGGGCGTAGCGCATACATGTACCTTACGGTAGTACCAATGTCTGCCAGACACAATCACCTTGGTGCAGTGGTGCATTCTACAAGTGCCTGGACATGGCATGTGAATGCCTCGCATTTAAAAGCACTTAAAGTTTCCATTTATCAACGAGGCGCCGAGCCACGAGGTCACTGTCATAAGTGTTGAAGGTGGTCCATATACGTAGCGCAAACATTGGTCAATTAGGAACTGACGGGCTCCACCAGGTGATCAGACCACAGTAGATAGAGCATTACCCGCCGTCAAAAGCTATGCAATTCCGCTTCAATAACTACAAGCAAGTAATCCCCAGTGTCGCCCCTCCTCTCACCATGGTCCCGACCGCGACGGTACCCAGAAAGCCCTCAAGGTTCCGGGTCACTCTCTGGGTCTTCCCTAGGGTCAGGAACGTTATCAAGCCACTTCCAAACCTTTTCCTCAAGCTCTCTCCTCTGTGCTGCCCTCTCCTCCTCCTCTTCGGGGGTGCTATCACCCTCGTCCTCATCCTCATCGTCGTCGTCGTCGTCGCCGCCGCCGCCGTCCTCTCCGTGCTCCTCTCCATCCTCCGATGAGGGAGGCGGCGGGACCATCATAACGGCCTCCAATGATGTGCTCATTGGGACCTGGGGTTCCTGTTGGGAACCCGGAAGGGACGGGGAAATGGGCGAAAGTGGTCTCCACTCCGACCACTGAGCCCGCTCCCGACGGGACCTTTCCGCTGCTACTCTGCTCAAAGACGGAGAGGGGGCCCCGGAGCAATAGAATCTACCGCTATCGGGAGGGGTGTGAGCACTGGGAGGGGTATGCGGAGGACTTGGAGAGGGGGATTCGGAGCGGCGGGAACTACTACCGGGAGTAGTGTGAGGACTCGGGGAGCGGATCCCGGGGCGGCAGCATTGACGGGGAGGGGTATGAGGATCGTCATTGGCCATGTTGTCGAGCTATACAATGTCAAGGTCAATGTAGTCCTCGAGAGAGAAGGGTGAGTGAGGTGTCAAAAGAAGAAAGGACACTTACATGGCAAAGGCTTCAATGTTGCTTTGCGGCTGCCTTGCAGGAAGAGAGAAATTGAATGATTCAGTTGACTTGGGCTTGAGAGGTTTCAGTCATGTTAGCATGGCATGGATGTCAATGAAAGCAATGTCCACGCGGGAGGCTTACATGTACTTGGAGTAAGTACGATGAGATCAATAAGGTAACTTCGTGGTAGGTACCGTACACGCAGGGATGGATTTTGACTCAAAGAATCCAGGAACAGAGGTTTGAAGCTTGGAACGAAGGGCTTGTGGGTAGGTAGCTATGCCTCGATGAGAGAACAAAAGGGAAGTGAGCTTGGGCAGAACGGACACCTTCGACACCTTTGATTTGGTCAGTCAGACGCAGTGGTTAACGACGGTCAGAAGCTGGATGTTTTGAGCTTGAGTTTCCAGAGAATTAGAATAATGGTCAAGGGCAAAGGACGCGTTTATATAACGCTACTCAGGGTCAGCGGATGAATCGAACAGACCGAAAGATCTTGTTTCTGCAGCGATTCCGGCAAGGCTGGGTTTCGTGTACCAATGTCCATCGTCGTGAACACATCAGCAGCAGTGTGCGAAATACCGCGCGAATATATGCAATGCGCAGCCAAATGGACATCTTGATTGTGACATTGACCTTGGTAGTCTTCGTTCTGGCTGTAGGACACGCCCTTTCAAACATGGATCGGGTCGGTAGGTACTGAGTCTTTTCTTGTGTCATATTTCTGTCCGTCGGCACATAAGGGCAGGCAGGCCAAAAGAAGCTTGAAAGATCCCTGAGGAGGCCTTCGGAACATACCCAAGATTCCACCTCGGTTTGCCTGATCCTCCAGGTTGGTAGACGGACCTGAGTATGTCCCCAGCAAGTGTCTGAGTCGGTTTTCTGCTTCGCTTTTTTGCTTCATGTGTTTTTCTGTCTCCTTCAAGGTGGTAGTACTTCAACATCACCCAGCGAGATGCGAGAAGTCTACCATCGACCATAGCCGGAGAGAGACTCAAGCATCGTGACTGGAATAAGTGTGAGCCTGCTCTAATTGGAGCTATCTACCTGTTCCGCCTGAAAGAAACGGCAGGACACTTAGACAGCCACAGGAGACATGTGACAGACCATCGTCGTCTTGATAGGCACAGGTTTCTCCTCTGGAGCTTGCAGATCTGCGGTTCCCGGCGTCAGGGAGTACCTTAACTGATGGGCCTTGGTTTGATGGTAAAGGCAGGCTGGTGCATTGAAGCGCGCGTACTCGACAAATGGTGCGCTACACCAGCGACGCCGTACGCTAGCAAAACAGGCAGATGACGCATTAGTAAAGATATGGAACGATGTCCAAGTTGTCGGGATTTCACGTGCTGGTTGGTTGACGAATCTTCGATGGTGATGGAAAGTACCATGTGACCGAAGCCAGAGCCGGGAACCCATACAGCACCATAGGGCAGATTTGGGGAGTCGAGAGACGTGACTGTTGTTGTTATTGGATTTATGGTTGATCCCAGGGGATTTGCCCACTACACTCTGGCACGACCACAAGAGACCGACGTCTAACTCTACCACTACCACTGGTGCTCATCACCCCATGAGGCACCGACATTGAGCATTGTGTAGCTGGAGGGCGTCAGGATGTCATGTTTTTTTTTCCCTTTCTGAACCGGTACCCTACTATCTCGCCACTGTGGATATGGTTGGGGCCCGTCGAAGAGCATGTACGTGGTCGTCGGACACACTCCTTCAACCCTACATACCGTAATTTCCTTTTTTCGAGACAAGACAGTGTACTTTGCTCGGTCTCGTTATCGCTAGTTGTACTCTCGGACGCGAAAGGAGTCAAGACCGGAATATTGCGTTCATAGCTGTAATTTTGTCTCCAAGGTCGAGGTATCAGAATCTTTGGTTCTCGTACGAGGGTCTGTCTGAGACGGTTTTGTTTACAGCCCTGAAGCTGTACATGGCATAGTCCTGACTGTCTGAAATCAGTTAATAGGTACATTGTGGTAGTGATAATCGGGGAACGGAGGAGGGGGTCGCCACTAACAGTCACGTTCTCGTCACCTGAGTTACCTTGCAGGAAGGTGTTGAGATGAAAACGAAAGCCACAAGACAATTTCCTGTTTGTGAGAGGAAATAGAAGCAGAACTAAAGCATGCTGTGCAGAAAAGCTCAGGCCAAGAACTTGAGCCCTACCTTCACAACGAGGATGGGGCATTTGACCTCAATGCCCACCGATGGACATCTAAAGGTTTGTGTTGAAAGCGGAAGGAGCCTATGAGACCCCCCCGAAGCTCACCAAAATTTCCCAGTGGTACTTCCATCATACACTATGGAAGGACGAGGTGGTCGCTTCCTTCCTTCCTTCTATCCTTCCCTACGCTCACGCCATTCGAATCATGAGCTTGAGAAAGGGACACTGCATGCTCTCTGCCCACCCAAACAGAGGAACCGTAAGTAATTGGTAAGTAACTGAATTGCCTGTGAACATACATTTCCTTCGACATGACAAAATGTGAATATTTTGCTGGATCAAGGCGGGGCCAAGCCGCCCGCAAATTGCCTCCTCTGCTAGTATACTAGAGTTGGTACATCAATGCCATGACCAAGACTGAACATGGAAGGTATCAATATGTTCATCAAACTCCAGCAACAAAATCAGTTGGATCAAAGTTGGGCAGCCCCGTGTCGCTAGTGTCAACATGACAAGACGTCAGATGAGTTTAATCCTGCTTACCGTCAACGTCCTAGTTCTCGACTATACTGAAAGACATTGCGAGCTAACCGCCCAGTTCTCTCAGCTGTTTACATGGGGGAAGTTCTAATCACAGGCAGGATTGCACAAAAAAAAAAAAAAAAAAAAAAAAAAAAAAAACTCTCTACCCTACAGCGGCTGTGGACACATGCTAACAACTCTGTTGCAGCACGAACAACAGCAGTGGCAAGTCAATCAATTGCCAGTCTTGTCACAAATCGTCAACTTGAAAGTTACAAACAAGCCACCTTTAACCGGATCCGACAACCGTTCTGATACCCACCTACTTTTCTTTCTTCCACTTCGCACCACAAACGAGGTGACCTTAGTCAACATCACCATTCCGATATGGTCAAAGCTTCCACCCTGCATACAACCCCTAGGTAAGGGGACGTCCTCGCTCTCTGTATCTCCGCCCGAGATATTCTCCTCACAGATGCCGGGTCTATTTGCAGTCGACAGGCGGGAGCAGATTCGGACAAAGCACCTGCCAAAGTTGCCTCCGTGTGTGGCTGTAGGGTCAACGTTGCATTCGATTACTGCGTTCTCAACAGCGCATCGATGGATTCAGGCTCAATGGGATAAAGTGAACCATGGATGGATTGAAACAGAAGCAGTCGCATCACTCTTTGGTCGTCTACTACAGCTTTAAAAGCGACAGCGGCCACATCCAGAATCGGGCTTCGATTGTTTCTCGAAATTCCAGCGCGCAGAAACCAATCAAAGCACCAACCGACTCCAACACAAGTAGCCCAACATGGAGCAGGAACTCGCAGAACTCAACAAGCAGGTACTCACGTTGCAAAAGGAACTATCTCGCGTTTCCGGTAAGTACCCAACCACCATCCCCGAACCCGCATCGCATTTCCACTTGACTTCCTAACCAACCAACAAACAAACAAACGAACAACCATCCAGACGAAGCCGATATCCGCAAAACCCACCACAAATATGGCTACTACCTCGACAAATGTCTCTACAACGAAGTAGTCGACCTCTTCTCCAACTGCCCCGACACCTTCATCGAGTTCCTCGGCTCGCGCTACCTCGGCAAAGCCGGCGTCAAGCGCCTCTACAAGAAACGCTTCGCCGAGACCTTCGTCGCCGGCCGTAACGGTCCCATCCACGGCTTTTTGCTCGACCACATAATGATGCAAGACATCGTCGATGTCTCCCCTTCGGGCGACCGCGCCTGGTGTCGCATGCGCGCCCTGATGCAGGCCGGCACTCATCACTCCATCGAGAAAGACTTGCCGTTGGGCCACAGACAGTGGTGGGAAGGCGGTCTGTACGAGAATGAGTATGTCAAGGAAGATGGTGTGTGGAAGCTTTGGAGGTATAGGTACTTTCCCTTTTGGCATGCGCATTTCGAGGCTGGGTGGAGTAAGACCAAGCCGAATCATGTTCCGTGGCCGACCATGACATTTCCGGAGGACCCGACGGGCCCGGATGAGATTCTCGAGAGGAAGATGTTGTGGCCGGATACGAGGGTGTTGCCGTTTCATTATCCGCATCCGGTTACGGGGAAGAGGATCAACAGTGATGATTTGAGGGCGCCCAAGTATGGAGAGGGGGTGCAGGAGGGGTGTGAAGAGCCGTTGGTGTTGGAGTTGTCAAGCGGGAGCAAGTGGGAGGGGGCGGAGGAGCAGGAGAGTAGCAAGGGGGAAAAGGTGTTGCCTGAGTTGGTGCAGGACAAGGTGGATAAGTGAATGGTGCGGTAAAGGGCCGGGTTCTGCTGGTCCAGGGTCAGTTTTCCTTTCATTGTTCAGGGGCAGGTATGCAGCTTGGTCACTCACGATCTCTAACGTCAAGAATTGAGCATACCTGAATCTGTACAGTGATGGCCCTGTACAACAAGGAGCGAGACTTGTCGGCCCGCCCACCGGAGGGGTCGACTGAACATCCCAAAGTAAACACGGGGCTCATTCCAGTCAGTCCCAGGCAAGCATGAACTTGCCGATGTGTACCAGTCCATCTCACTGTTCGTACTGATTGTTTTGGTGGGGAACACACCCTACCTTCTTTTCCGTAGGTAACTCTGCACACTGCGATTTCTACTGTACGTCTGACAACTGACGTATTTCAACGCTGATGATGTACTGGAGCCATTGCCAAAATTGCTGCTGTTGGCCCGTACGCTTCCACGAGATGGGATGTGGGCTCTGTGTTGTCGCGGGTGATTAACGACTCCTTTCATTGGATCACGGTATGGCAGGTCGAAATCCGCCATTGAACCCATCTTTCCAATTTTCGCACTGTGCTAGGACACTTACTCATCATTCCAGATATTTGAAAAAAAATCAATCGCAAGGCATTTCATACTAATTCTTAGACCTCTCGTGCACCCATTACTCAAATTCTGTATAATCCTGTTTCATGCAGGCTAGATCACCGCCGAGTGTCCGGTCACCCTCCTGGCTAGGTACCTTTAGGTGATTCCCCTCCTCAACCCCCCGCCCCACACTTTGCCTTATTACCCGGCAACCACGAAACCACCTACCACGGTTTAGGGAACCATCCAAAGAAAAACCTGGGTCGGGAGTAGTGATTCGCGTACTGTCAATGTGAGATTGATGTTTACGAAAACAAATCCCACACAAGGTTCAATTTCTCATTGTATTCTCCCTTGTCGGAAGTCGATGCCCAGTGAGGCGCCAGTTCATCCCCTCGTTCAGATGTGTATAATTTCAGTGCGTACAGGGGTTGAGGAAACATCAATAAATGGTTTGTGGTGCTTGCACCAATGAAAAGTGAAGAAGCTCCCAATTCGGCAACTTGCCAGAGCCAATGCCAGTGCCACATGTTGATCTTTTTTTTTTCCTTTTTTTTTTTTTTCCTTCTTCGTCACACGCTAAAACGCTTCTTTCCTGCAAGGAACTTATCTCTATCTTCGATCGTAGAATCCATCATCACCAACTATTTACTTCATTAAACGACTTGAAACTACCACTACCACCAGAGGAGGGAGAGAGAGAGAGAGAGGGAGATAATCATTAATTTCTCCTAGGGAAAGAAAAACTCAAAAAAAAGTCTCCTAGACTGATATGAGCGTTAACACCAAGAAAAGAGCTCGTACAAAGCAAAAAAAGAGAACAAAACAGACAGAAACCAAAGAGAGATTGATCAGAGAGAAAAAAAGAGAGTGAGGAAAAAACCGGGGCCACCCGGGGATTGAACCCGGGACCTCTCGCAAGAATGCTCAGGATTGAACCCTAAGCGAGAATCATACCACTAGACCAGCGGCCCTGTTGTTATTGGATGTTTTCAGTGTACGGACTTGGGGGTTACATACCCCACCTCAAGACAAGCAGTCTGCTGGATGGAATTCGCAGACTCGTCAAGGTCATCGCCTGTCATTAACCACCAACTACCGTCTGTTAAACCAGCCAAAGACAAGATGATTGGTCAGTTGTGAGGCAGAGAACATCGAATAGCATAGGAAAAGTAAAGGGGCATGTTGGCTCAACGGGAGTAGAAAGGACCGTGGCGCGGTCAATCCTTTGGATACCTGATCAGACATCTCGCTTGATCTTGCGGGGTCTGGAGACTACTTGACCACCGCACCCAAAAATATAACAGAAGTATGAGTTCTTACTCTGCTTCTTTAGTCATATCATAACGCTCATGCTCTCATTAGGTATGTACAAGAAGGCATTCAATCATAGGTACTCTCCTCATTCATATGTACAACATCCACCCACCCCCTCCTTCACTCACTGAGGCCTAGTGATCCCCTTCTCCTTATAAAAGTCCGCCACCCACTGCCCCATCTGAGCAACCTCCTCCTCGGCAACCTTCTTGATGCCCTCATTGGCGCTCCAGTTGGGACCGTAAAAGTCAGAGCAGTGAGTACCGCCCTCAATGACGCGAACCTGATGGTTCTTGTTGCCCTTGAAGGGACCACCAGGTCGGAACTTGGACGACAGGGTGACGTCTCTCCAGGGATCCAGGGAACCGTTGGCCTGCATGATGCGCGTGCCGTTGGTGTGCTTCCAGCCGCCCGTCCACTTGTTGACGTCCTCGGCGCGCTTGCCCTGCTTGATGCCGTAGGTGGCGTTGGAGCCCTTCTCGGTAGGGAACCAGAACGGGCACTGCTTGCGCCAGTAGTCGGCGTCGACGAGGCGGGAGACGATGGAGGGGCGGCCGAGGGGGGCGCCGTCTTGCCACCATTCGAAGCTGTTGCGTGCATGTCAGTATGTGTGTGGTATGCGGGGGAAGACGGGAAGATGAATACGTACGGCTCATTGCAAAGAAACCAGTTCCACTGGCGGTTGTAGTAGTTGCCAACCGACAAGTCGTGGAAGATGGGGTTTGAAGCGTTCTGGTTCTGGAAGCAGAGAGCGTTGTACTCGCCCTTGAACTCGGCGTAGCCAGAAGACTCGCAGGTGCTAGGGAGAGATTCCTCGACGAACCACTTGGCGTATCCGTCGAGGGCCTTCTTGATGCCAACACCAAGAGGCCCAGGGACCTTGTTGGTTGAGTTGGGCCAGACGTTCTCGACGTAGTCGCAGAAGCGGTAGTAAGAGTTGTAGCCCTGGATCTTTTCCGAGTAGAACTGGGTGGATTGCCAGCTCCAGGGGCCGCTTTCGATGGCGCTGCAGATTGAAAGGTTAGCATTGTTCTGCTTGACAAACCAATCAAGACCACTCACGAAGCAAAGTCGGCATCAGTCAAGTCCTGCAGCTTGAACTTGGTCTTGAGCTCGCGCTTGGCCTTGGGAGTGCCAAACAGCAACACGGAATCGACATAGTCAATAACAGCGCTCAAATCCCTGCTGCAGTTCTGCGGGGTCGCTTCCAGGACAGGGACGAAATAGGTCCAAAAGTGCCCAACGGATTCGACCACGCCAGAAGTGCCGTGATACGCCCAGAAGGTGCCCGGGTACAGCGCCTCCAGCCAACCGGCCAGGGCGCCCGAGTAGGAACCACCGGAGAAGATCCAAGGAGCGTTGGCAGGCTTGCTGCCGTTGGTCTTGTCAAAGGGCAGCTCAATGTGCTCGGCAAAGTAGTTGATGTCCTTCAACGAGTTCTCCAGCGTCAAATACTGCAGATTCTTCACTGTCAACTCGTCGAACGGACTGGAATTGCCCCAGTATCTGTGCTCCATGATCACCACCGCGGCGCCCATGTCCTTGGCCATCCAACCGGCCAGACGCTGGTCGGAGAAGTAAGACCTGTTGAAGCCATCGGCGGCCTGCTCGCCGGGGTTGACGAGGATGATAGGCGAGCCGGGGCCCTTCCAGTATTGGTGGCCATACCAAAAACGCTGCTTGAAGGTGCCGAGCTCGGGGGTGTTGTGGTCGATGAGCTGGTCGAAAGTGCCGTAGCCGGTAGTGCCCTCGACTTCGGCGCGCTTGTTGAGGGTCTCGATGTGGTCATCGATAGGACCGACTTCCATGCCGATGGTCTTGAAGAAGGCGGCATGGGCAGTGGAGGCGGCCGCTAGGAGCGCGGTGGCGGCGGAGAAGAACCTCATGTTGCCGGTGATCTTGCCTCAACTCGCGGGGAGCAAGAGGTGAGGGCAAGAAGGGGAGGGTGGGGTTGAAGAGAGGGTGAGAGGAGAGGAGGAAAGGAGGGCGGCCATGGCTTGCGACGGGACCAGCAGGCAGTGTTATTATATGCAAAGAGGAAGACCATCATCAACAGACGCGGCTCAATAGATCCACTTGGCCCAAGTTTATTTCTCCGAACATGGAAGGAGCTGATCGGAACACGAATTGACTTTTTACTTGTCGTTTCTCGCTGTTATCCCGCCGTGCCATTGGCCGCTCTGTGGATGTAACTGAACGGAAGCGATTCGACAAGCCAATGAAGCCAGCCTCCCACGGTTGATTTGTGAGCAATGGAAAATCGGCGAGGTGGTGGCACACGAGAAGGCGAAGAAGAACTGCAGAACCACCCTACCCTCCACCTTCCGCATCTTGACGGTTGACCGTCCAGGGTCGAGCCGGGATATGTCATGGTAACCAGTGCAGGGGCAAAGCGACCTGCCAAGTTGAATTAAGCAACTGGCCAGGGTCCCCCGCGAAAATGGGGACCTCGGTTCACAACCTCTCGCGCCATGTCTTTCCAAGCATTGATTGTGACCAGATAGTTTAAAGAAAAACAAAAAAAAAAAAAAAAAAAAAAAAAAAAAAAAAGGTGTAAGCACTATAACAAAACCGCATAACTCCGTCAGTTCCATTATCGCCTCTCTTTGCAGCAGGCACTGCCCCCAAATCGCTTGTTGTCGGTGCGCTCACAGCGGGGCCGTAACGATCGCCGAGCGATTGGTCGGCACTATCTTTCCCCAGAAAGAGACCTTCTGGATTGGGATTAGACCGACTCGGTCGTCATTGACCCTGCCTTGGACAATTTGAGCAAAGACAATTTACAATTGGAAAAAACCATTTGCAAAGTCCATGCAGACCTATAGGGACCTTGATTATCTGAAGACTGACCTCGCTTTTGACTGACCGCATGGGAAGCCATATTGACCGCCGCAATGAGAGTTTGTCGGTCAAAGTTGATTCAGACCTTACCGTAGTGTTTTTTTTTTTTTTTTTTTTTTTTTTTTTTTTTTTTTTTTGCGGAGCGGGCGTCCGATAATAATCATGTTGACGAGGTCTTCAGTCTAAAAGCAGAGAATATCAGAGCAGAAAAACGATTCGGAACAGAGATTGCGGAAATGGAGACCACAGGCAGCTCGTTGGGACTAGATCAAATGATAGGCGGGTTCTAACAAGATGCTATTGGGGCATCATTGATATCGGCAGCTCGGATGACCCCGACAGATCACAAGTGGCCCGAGTTTCCGCGGTACGCCAAGGCTCAAACGGTACCCTCGCTCAGAACAAAATAAATGACACCCGAGTCCAAGTTTGACCTTGCATCCGGCGAAAGGCTGGATTGATTGAGATACCACAAACACTAAAACAGGACTGCAAAGGTTTGAAAGGTGCCGTTACTAGGAAGCGCATCCCAAAAGATATTCGTTGATATACGTGTTATCGGGCTGAATTTGGTGTGTTGTTCTGGGTGCTGGACTTGGGTGTCATTGATTTTTGTCTTGGGCGATGGGAAGGCACATTTCATTTTGCCAAAGGCCATACTGAACCCTAACCCAGTTAGATATGACAACGGACGGTTGCGATAAGGAGAGGAAGAATGAAGAGAAAGTTGGAATCAAAAGGTCGCGAGACTCTCTGTTTTATCTATCCTCATACCACTCAATTATCGCAAGTCACATCATTTGCTTGCTCATGGCAGCCTTTGGATTGATTTTCCGAACTGCTCTTCCTACAGCTTTGCGACATTTTCCAAAAAAAACCGAGACATGTGGTCATCTGACCAAAGGTCCAGGCCCTTCTCGAGTTCAGTCCGACGACAAGGTCACGATGTTCCTGCATCACAAGCGCGATGCATATACTATTAATGTCAATCTGGTTCAATTTCATTCCAAGCGCTAGGGCTACCTGGACTATTCCACACTACATGTATTCGTGTCTCATTGATTATCCAAAACAACCTGCCCATCCATCCATTCATCAAATTCCAAGCAGTATATTTCAATCACATGATTACTCAAGTGTCCAGTCTGATGTGTCTTCAATACCCAGTTCCATCAAGATGTGGACGCCCCAAATACACGAAAGAAAGAAAAGAAGAGAGATGCCAGAGGTGCAGGCTATGCCGTCAAGTTGTTTTGACAAATGAAAGTTTAGACCACCACTGCCAACGTTGGCAGAGCATCAGGTTGGTAACGAGCATGTGGAGTGTCGAGTCCCGAAACAAATGGGTCGTTGTCGGAATGAATGTGGTGTTTACCCTGACAAAAAGAAGAGAAGCGACCTTGAGCGAGTGGTCGACCATTATCGGTCCGTGACTTCAAAGCCCCTTAATGCTCAATATAGATATCCACCGTCCTCCTTCTCCACCCTTTATCCCTATCCTCACTGCCCCTTCGGCGACTCCGGCTTCGACAATGCGGTTCCGGCAACGGAGCAGGCGTAGGACATCTCACCGGCTCAGGAAGAGGAGGAGGAGCCGCCGGGCGATGATGTCTCCATGGAAGATAGTAGTAGTAAGAAGTAGATCCATGACGGCTTCGGCTCCGCGTGCGGCGGAAGGTAGTTTCGTACTCGTATTCACGCTCACGCTCATGCTCACGGCGGTGACGCGAGTGCGAGCGCCGAGTTCCGTGAGTGGTGCTGGTGACGGTGCGCCGATGACAGGTGTAGGAGTGGTAGTACCATGAGTAGACGGGAATGTGGCGGCAGCAGATGGTGCAAAAGTCGGTGGTGTACCAGGCCATTGCTTTGTTCTGGGAGGTCGGTGCTGTTGCTGTTGGCAGAGGTGCTGTCGTGGAGTGATTGTGTCTGACTTTGCTGATGTGTTGGTCGGTTGAGCTTTGCTGGTTCTGTGTTGAACGTATGACTCGTGAAAGCTGATCGAAAGGAAAGCGAGGTAGACAAACACAAAGACATTACTTTATATCCTACCTTTTTTGCGGGAAAAACAAAAATAAAAGTCGTTTGACCATTTGCGTCCATCCGGTCATCACCTCCTCAGACTTGACCTTAGAGTCATCCAAAGTGTCATGAGGCCGCCGCCAACGGTCAAACATCAACACCCGCACACCTAGCTTTCCTGCCCTGTAGGCCTGCCTGCCTACCTGTACGAGGAAAACATCACTCAGGCATCTGGCCTTGACAGCCACGCCCCTCTATGTCTTGAGTCCTGACTGACACACTTCACCGAACTTGACATTGAGCTTGCATCAAGCCGTTCATCTCTCACCGTTCAGTCACCCCAGCGCAACCACCAATTCGGTTTGCTGCGTTCCCATGCCTGTGATACCAAACCATATAGGCGGTCGGCCGGCCGGGAGATGGGGTTCAGCCTGGATTAAGTTGCCTAGGTGCGCGGAACATGGGACAAACATCGGTTCGGTAAGGCACAGCCAAAAAAAGAGCCGCCGTTTTTGACGCCGTGCAACAGCAAAAACCGTCCCTTCAAGGTTGGATTTCGAGAGAGATCAGGTACAGTGCTTCATGATAATTATGTGTTATGTTCGAACCTGTGTAAAGTCAGTCGTCCTATAATCCGTGGTATCTACCTCAACTGTGAAAGGTCAAGTGAGCCAGCCAATCCGCGTGGGCGTGTCAAGTGTGCTGTGCCTGTTATGTCACCCGATACGTCCCGCCCACCCATACCCCTCCTCCCCCAGGGAACTCCGAATATCGGCCCCCATCTCACCTCAGAGGGCATTCAGCCTCACTGACCCTTTGTACGCAAAAGACGCCTGGCATCTGTAAGTCACGACCAGTGATTGGCAAAGTGAAAGTGACCCGTGGAGATGGTCATGGAACGCGACCCATGAGGCGGGCGGGCGGGCAGCCGATCGACCGGGCGGAAAATGACAGTGCCGTCATGCAGCCATTCAGCGAGCGGACGGGATGCAGCCTTATGCTTGTCTCACCTCACCTCACCACATTCATTCATTCCCCTTCCCTGTCAGCCGCGATGGAACAAAAGTCCACAAAGTGACATGGGAGAAAGGGGGGCAGTGCTCTTGGCTGATTGAATGAATGGGTCAGATTGTTAGTCGGCGGGCACGTGGAAGGCCGGGAGCCTACCTAACTCTGTCGCTTTTCGCTATCACATGGGTTGGGTAAGGCTGCGAAGGGAATGATGCTCAGTCGTGAAGTCGTGCGTGACGCAGCTGACCTTGTCGACATGAATCGTGAACAAATCAGAACGAAAAACATGATGCAACACTACCGCCATTGTGAAGGATTTCGCTGTCTAGGAGATAGTGCACTAATAACCTGTCAGCTTCGACCCACCCCTCCTACACTTGTTAGCGACATCGAAGGAACAGAACCTGCACCGAATAGGCGAACTGGACTCTGGCTACCTAGAGACACCTACGCCAGGTCTAAAGACATTTATTATGTGATTTTTTCATTCTACCCAACAGTCAAATATGGTATATGTAAAAGCCTAGTATCATACACACAGTCCTTTTTCCTCACACCACTATTCGATCACTTACCAGGGCAGTAGTACCCCCTTCATACACCGCACTTCAGCCGTCTTGTTGCACGATACCCAAGTAACAACACGACCAACCCACTGTGGTTGTGGTTACCAGTAAATGATAAAAAAAAAAAAAAAAAAAAAAAAAATGGATACTATGCACTTTGATTCATCATCCCTCTTCTATCATACACCTCATTCAACCAATCATCACCTCTTCCTAGTATCCTTCCCCTTCCGATTCCGATTCCGATTCCTGTCCCTTCCCTTCTTACTCCGATCCCGCGGTAACTCCAACGGCGTACCCTCCAACGCCTTCGCCATGAACCCCAGCATATACTCATCAATAGTGCGCATCTTCTCTCCCCACGCATTGTACTCAATCACTTCCACCTCCTTATTCTCTACTTCTCCTCCTCCAAGTTGGCCATCCAGATCCATCAGCCCATCACCCGGCGTTCCCGGGCGCGTACTTCCCAAAGCCTCTCCAAAATCTGCTTCATCCTGCATGATTTCCTTTTCTGCCGCCTTGGCAGCGTCGACATCCTCTCTGTCCTCTGCCATTTCCAGAACCCTGCCTACGTTTCGCACAGGGGGTTGAGTTACGCTGCTGTCGGCAGTGCCGTCTTCGCCTGTACCTGCGGTTGATGGTCCACCTAGCACGCGATCCATGGCGAGGTTGGCGGCTACGTCGTCTTCGTTGCTGGCGATCACTTCGCCATTGGACCCTAGTACGTCTCGCACCGATAGCCGATTGAAGTAGTCGGTGGTGAACTCGCCTTCTTGGATGACTACGTCGTCTAGCATTTGCTTCTGACTGGCCTTGCGGAGAATGTTCGCTTCGATGGTGTGTTCCGAGACTAATCGGTAAATGTGCACGTCGCGCGTCTGGCCGATACGATGGCATCGGTCTTGACATTGTTTGTCCATGGCGGGGTTCCAATCCTGGTCGTAGAAGATGACCGTGTCGGCGCCCGTGAGGTTGATGCCGAGACCGCCGGAGCGGGTGGAGAGGATGAAGCAGAGGATGCGCGGGTCGTGGTTGAATCGGTCTGTGAGGATCTGGCGCTGTTCCACCTTGGTGGCGCCGTCGAGGCGAAGATACTTGTGTCCGTGGATGTTGAGGAATTGTTCGAGGATGTCGAGAACTTTGGTCATTTGCGTGAAGATGAGGGCGCGGTGGCCGCCCGCTTGGAGTTTGCGTAGAAGCTTGTCGAGCGCTTGGAGCTTGCCGCAGTCGTACTGGAGGAGACGCTTGTCGGGAAATTGAATGGTGAGGCGCATGCGGGCCTCGTGCCAGGGATCCGGTGGAGGTTGGGGTGGCATGTAGGGGGCGTATTTGACGGGGGCAGAGAGCTTGAGGTCGAGGTCCTCAAAGAGCTGGATGCCTCGTTCGCCGAGGAGGAAGCGGTTCATTTCGGGGCCGGTCACGACCGCGGGAGTGACGCAGGCAAATTTGGTGATGGTCATTTCCATGGATTCGGCGCGTTGCTGGAGGGTCGGGATGGCGTTGTGTAGCAGGAAGGAATCCTCTTCGAACCAGGACATGATCTTAGCCGGCACTCTGGGTCGGGGTTTGTATGGTCGGAGATGGGTGTCCAGGGTCAAGAACTCGGTGAGACGCTTCCCGTAGATGGGTCGTTGTTGGCGACGGAGGGCGTTGATGTAGACACAGTGTTGCAGCTCCTCGAACCGACCCCATCTGGCGGCACTTTCAAGATACACGAGGTTGGACTTGACAGAGGCAGGGTCCAGCGCTGTATAGGCGTTGTTGGCGCGCACCTTCTGGGCCTCCCTCAGGTCGAGCAGAATGCGATGGGAGCTGAGTTGGGCAATGCGGTCGGTGTGTGTCTTGGACAGGTCTTCATACTCGGTCGGGATCATGTTGAGGAAGCCCAAGTTGACAGTGGTCATGGGCTTCGTAACCAACAGCTTGTTCCGAATCAACTTTTCTTTCCACTCATAGTCGGCCGGTACTGACCGCGACATACGGAACGAGGTCATGATGGGCCGATCCACGAAGAGATCGGGATGGTTGCAGACCTTTCGGAGCTGCATCAGACAGTTGATGATGGACATGTAGTTGCCCGACTGCAGTGTCTCGCGCGTATCGGAACGGGAGAGGAACCCATCATACAACTCTCGCTGACGTTTGGAAAGGCGGCAGAACTCGACGTGTTCATACTTGGCCGGCATCTGTTTCTCAACATCCGCCTTGAGTCGACGGAGAAGGTAGGGTCGAAGGACCTTGTGCAGCTTGGCAATAATGGCACGCGCCTCATCGTCCAGCTGCTCACGCCCGCTTTCCAAGATCTGAGATTCGGGCCTAGCGAACCAGTTATGGAATTCAGTGAGGTCAACGAACCCGCCTTCACCGTTCTCTGGTGGTGCCAAGAAGTAGAGAAGCGACCACAACTCGGTCAGGTTGTTCTGCAATGGCGTGCCCGTCAAGAGCAACCGAGCTTGCGTGTTGAAGCCGAGCAGGGTTTGCCAGCGCTGCGACTTGAAGTTCTTGATGTTGTGGGCCTCGTCAAGGATCATGTAATGCCAACGTCTTCGCCTGAACACCTGTTGGTCCTGAAGGACCATTTGATAAGAGGTGATGCAGACGTTCCAAACATCGTCATTGTTCCACCCCTGGCGCTTTCGCTTGCGTTCTTCCTGGTTGCCGTAGTACGTAAGGATCTTGAATCCAGGACACCACTTTTTGAACTCCATTTCCCAGTTGAGCATGACACTCGTCGGCACAATAACCAGATGGGGACCCCAGACTTCATGATGACAGGCAAGGTGCGCCAGCAGAGCAATCGTCTGGATCGTCTTTCCTAGACCCATCTCGTCGGCCAGAATACCGTTGGTGTTATTGGCATAAAGCCCGGCAAGCCAGTCCAGACCATGATGCTGATACTCACGCAGTGTTCCACGTAGGAGGAACGGGATTTCAGTCTTGACTGTCGGGGTTGTTGGCTGAGGCGAGGTTTGTCTGCTGTCGGGCTTTGGCACAGAGACGGCCAGCTCTGAGTGGGGAGTCTCGATGTCGGTGGGCTTGGTATCAGCTGCTTTCGGCGACTGCGTTTGTGACTGGCTGTGGATCATGTCAGTAGCCGCCACCGTTTCCTGGCTATCATGTCGGGTGTTGGGTGGTGCCTCTAACGAGGACGGCGCCGCGGCTGTATCCCTTTCTAAGTCGTCTGTTGGTGGGGCATCAACCATCGGCAGGTCGCCCCCAGCTTCAACCGACTCTTTCGCTTGGAGCGCCTGGTTCTCGGACTGTACAATCTCATTATGATGCTTCAATGGGCTACCATTGGCAAGTGAATCCTTCTTTGCCACTCCACTGCCCGGCTCTGTTGTGGCTTGAATATGTTCTGCTACAATGTCGTTGGGTATTACCAGTAACGACACTTCGTCGTCTGCACCATCAGGTGGAGATGTTGCCCGCCGCTCATTGGTATGGGAACCATTCGTTATCGGAGCCTCAAGCGCATGGCCATTAACTTGGGGCTCGGGACGAAGGGCCGCCGGAGCGTCAGTCATCTCCACATCCCCAGCGGGTTTAACCGACGGCTCCTCATTTACAGCCTCCTCCTTCAACTTCTTCAACTCTGACTTTCCGAAGAATAACCCTAGCAAGCCAACAGGTTCATCATCGGACTCTTCCTCTTCCTCGTCGTCATCGTCCTCGTCGTCATCGTCCTTGTCGTTTCCATCAGACTCCTCCTCGCTAGATCCAAGGTCGTCGTCCATATCTACCGACTCATCACTTGTATCGTCGTCATTCGCAATGCTGCCATCTATAGCAGCGGAAGCATCGGCCATTTCCACCTCTTTTGTTGTGTTTTTATTTTCGTCGATCGTATCCAAGGTGGGCAGGTTGGCGTACTTTGCGCGTAGTTCTTCCTGAGTCAGGCCCTCGTCCGAGGCGGCCGATTTCTTATCGTCGTCGTCCTCGGAGGAGGACATGTTATCCTCGTCTTCGCCTTCGTCATTTTCGTCGGACATCTCGTCGGATCCTTGGTCGGAGTGCTCGTCACTTTCCTCGTCGTCACCCACAACTGACGGCATGCCACTTTCCAGATCCTCGTCGTCATCGTCCTCTTCCTCCTCGTCTGTTATCTCGTCCCCGTCCACTTGCGCTTGTCGTTGCTGTAGCTTTTGTTCAGATAGATTGACTGCTTGATTCAGCGCGGCCTTGACTCGGCGCTGTTCCTCCGCCTCCCATTCCACCAAGCGGCGCCTGTTGACCTCGACCCTGACATTCTCCCATGTCCCAGCAAAGGCCTTGATTACCTGGCGCCATTTGGCCTTGGACGCTTCCATTTCTTCCAGCTCGATTTCTTCGGCGGTTTTGGGCTGTGGGTTTCGGCGTCTCCACTCGGCTTCGCATGCAATGGCGATGCGCTTGGCTGCCTGCATATGCAACTGCTGCTCTCTATACATCAACTTGCGGAAGTTGGTCATGGCCTTTGTGAGGTGGTCGAGGTGAGCCCACTGTCGAGGCGGTTCCTCCTCGGCTTCAGGCTCGAACGCCGAACACCTGTCAGGGGCGAGTAAACCCCCTGGCTCAACCTCTTTTTCTACCCGTAGAATGACCTTGGCGTCTTGGAGGGCCATCTCGTCTGTGTATTTAGGTTCTTCATCGGAAATGTGTTGCCCACCCTCCTCCACCGGTATTTCTTGCGCACGCGCAAAGTATTCCTCAAAGCTTGGCCCAAGCTTCGGACGAACATGGGCTTGGTGTGGATGAACAAGGGGTATTACGGTCAACGGGGGTCGAACTTTGAGCTTGATACGAGGAGTGGCGCGCGAGGCACCGGGAGAGACTTGGCCATCATCGTGGGATGCTCGAGAATGGGCTAGGGCTTGGCGCGTCGAACGACGCGTACCGACTGCGGCAGGTTTCGGAGGTGTAGCAGGACGTCGGGGAGATGGAGATCGTCGACGGGATCGGGACGCGGAAGGTCTGGTATCATGAGTCGGAGCGGATTTCCGCGCGGGAGCTTTTGGCGGCGGCGGCGGCGGGGGCGGCATCCTTGCGGGAGCATGCTTACTGCTGCTGCTGCTGCTTGCTGGCGCTGGCTTCCTAGACGTACTAGCACTGCTTTTATTGCTGACAGGACTTGTTTGGATAGCTTTCCGCGTAACCTTTTTGTCGCTGGGCTTCATGCCTAACAAGACGGGATTGACGCGGCCAGATTTGCGACGACCGTCTTCGGTGATGATGGTAGTCGGACCCTCGGCCTCGAACTTCTTCCATGGTGGCGACTCTGGTTTTGGTTTGCGTGAGTGATTGTGAGGTGTTGTCTCGCGCACTCGGCGTCGCTTGGCCGGTGGTTGTCCATCTTCGTCGAGCTCGGGCGTGTCTCCGTCGCGGGCAGTATTAAGATTGCTTGTCGTAGACTTTGGTGACAGGATGGAGGGGATCGGTTCGGTATCAAACTCAAAGTTGTCGGGTTCGCTCAGCGGGGACGAGATGGACGACAAGGGCGACTGGTCGCGGTCGAGGAAGCCAGCATCGTTGGCGTTGGCGTTGGTTGTCGAGGTATCGATGGCGGGGACATGGGTGCTGCTGTAGCTTTTGTTGTCATGATGAACAGTAGTACCATTGGTGTTGCCGTTGCCGTTGACGAGTGCGGGGGTGTTGTCGGCGTCGTCGTTCTCACCGGGAGTGGTGTTGGTGGTGGTGGCGGTGTTGGTGGTGGTGTTGTCGTTTCTTGGTGTTGAATCAACAAGTGCCGCACCAGAATCAGACGCGGTGCCAGAGTCGGTCATCATAGTAGTCATGGTCACTGTCACCGCAGCCACGCCTATCGGGGGGATATGGGGGCGGATATCTCGACGAAACGGGCATTTGATGGGACCAAAACAACGTCAGAGAAACCGCACGACTTGGAACTATCTCATGCCCGAGTTTGGCCGTGAACAGGCTACGGGAAGGGCTGGCTGCAGCGTGGAAATGTCGTGAAAAGAGCCGTTTCCCGCAAATCGCAAAATGTTGCCAACCGACGAAAAAAAATGCATCAACGGCACCGGCACTGAGCGGGACACACCAGCCGGGGCAGCCTGATGGACCTGGCTGATGGTCACAGTGGATAGGTGATGGCCCGCCTCTGCTGTGGACGGGATGGCGAATAGTGATGCTGCCTCTGCCGTGTTTCCATGGTGCAGGAGCCATGAAGAGGTCTGTGCGGGCATACAGTAACGCGTTTGAGAGTGGGCAGCTCTGATGCTGACGACGGGGAAGGGGAGCGAGCTCTCACTAGGTGGGCTACCTCTACGCAAGACACTTTGAAATTGTTAGTGCAACTGAACTCCAAAGCCAAGAAAGAGCCTTCAGTTCTTCTGATCGATGCGGGGCGGTGCGGCGGCCATTCCTCCACGGGTCATGTTCTCCTCCTTCCTGACTTCCTCTTGGCCCCCCCATCCTTGCAAGCCAATCAGCAGCTCCACAAGCTGTGTGCACAGACCATCTCAGTCTGGACGAGTTGCGCCTGGTGTCGTCAACGTCAAGATCCCAACTAAATCGCAAATTGAATCAATTGAAACTCGGCATCACGACTGCATTGCGGCCCTCATAAGCCAAGGTACCTGGTAACCACGCGATCATTGAAAACACCCGATTTGAAACAACAACTGACAGCTCTAACCTACCCAGATGCTGTCCCGCCGAATTGTACGGGCCTCGCCCGCCCGTCTCGTTGCGCTCGCCGCGAACCGATTCCCCATTGTCCAGCAACGCCGTACCTTCTTGCCCGACCAGCTTACCGGCCGGGGCGGCCTTATTGAAGAAAAATACCCCGATTCCGACTATCCTCAACTTAGCGATGCTGAGGACCCCGAAATGGTATGACGATAGGCAGGGGGAAGAAGGAGGCTGTTAAAGGAGACAGAGGAAGCACATGGTGCACATGGTAGCTGACGGATTGGTTGTGCGCAGAACGGCGGCTACATTAACCCTCCGCGCATCAAGCGCCAGTTTCGCGATCCCTACGCCAACTGGTGGGACCCTCAAGAGCGCCGCAACTTTGGCGAGCCCGTGCACGAAGACCACGATCTCCTGGGCATGTTTACCCCATACGAGTACACTTGGGTCTCTCCCGGCAAGGGTCTTGCCCAGATTGGCGCCTTCATCGTTGCATTCCTCGGCCTCTGCTACGGCGTCAAGCTCACGTATCCTGACAAGGTCTCGTATCCTCGTGAGTTCGAGGACGGTTTGTTGCAGGAACTGGGCGGTTCGGGAGCTGTCCGGGTAAGTGGAGCTTCCCCAGGCCCAAAGATGGAGATGGCTTCGAGGTCTCCTCCACATTGTGGATCAAACATGGAACTGGTTCCTGACAGTGCTGACTTTTTGACTATCGACTTGACAGGCGAGAAAGGCGGGTGATCCCAACCCTTGATTACAGACACGAAGGAACAAATACAGAACAGAGCATGCGCCGTGTACATAGAGGCAGCTGCTACCTACTACTTCCATCCGGGGTGAACGGTACCTGGGGAAGTTATAAAGTTATTGAGTCATGGGAAGCAGTCATTAACTATCCCAGAGTGTATCCCGTCCAACTGCCTCCAATTCCTGTTGTTCCGTTTTTCACATCAGGTCCGTTTTGTTGGAGGGTACGCAGCTTAGGATGTTCGAGCGGGAGTTCTTCCTGTCCTAGAGGCCAAAAAACCTGTCATATTGCACTATAGATTATCCCAGCCCTTGCATTTCCATTGAAAGCTGACAAGAAAGGAGCATCAGCAGGAACAATCTCAAGCAGACACTTAACGAACTCTCCATACAAGCATGTTGCTGCTTCCAGGAATGAGATTCTCTGCAATATCATGACTCGTGCTACTAGTAGTTCATCTGGGGTAATGACTCCACAATTGCCATCGGGACCGGTGCAAGTCGCAAGTGGATCACTGACTTCGGGACCGAACCCTCACTCTACTCGTAGGCATCGATGGCAACTCCCGATTCCTGGTTATCATCAGCTTCTTGCCCATCGTGCTCAAGAAACAGTTTTAATAAAGAGATTTCACCATCACTAGAGGTACCTCTGCAGACCTCTGGTATGGCCGACAAATACCACGAACGAATCTGGATCATGGTCATAATACGTCTAGACGTTTGAACTGCAGGCTATCCTTCCCCAAAGTCCCCCATCATGTCCATGGGAAGTCCGATGCCGGCCATCTGTACATCAGGTTTCCATCATCCAAAGGGTCAACATCTAGTCTGACGTTATCTTCGCAAACTTGGAAAGAGCAACCGCAAAACTACTCCAAAATGGATCCAACTACTGCGCCCGAGATTGTTGTGGACCTTTTGGTTTAGTGATACTGGACGCGGGTAGGTACCTACTTGAGCGGTCAACGGCACAAGCAGGAGGGGAAGAGGAGGATTTCCATCATCATCGATCATCCCCTCTGTCTACAGTGCACGGCAATCCTCGGCTCCAACTTTCGTGGCCAACCATCGTCACCATTTTGGTTTGTTGTGTAGTGTCTTCTGTTGGCTTCTTCTCTTCTTGTTCACTTGTTGCATTATATCCTGTCAGTGCCTCCAGCAACATCGATACACTACTCGAAAAGTACTTCATTCCATCTCATCACTGGCTGGGCTGCGACGGCATACGATACAATGCGCTACGACGACTGGGACGTCATCCTGTTCCCTACAGGCAGGGACGGCAAGATTCCAATCAAAGAGTTCAAGGTCCAGTGTCATGTAGTTCCAGACCAGGAGCTCGCTCACATGCACGGACAGGCTGGCTTGCCCGTCATGACCAGCTTCATCCCGAGTCTTCCAGCCGGCAGTCCGTTTCAGATCTCGCTGCACGCCTGGAAAGCCCCCGATATCAGCCTGTTCACAAAGACATACAGCAGGCATACCGAGTTTGTCAAGTTTGAGGCGCGCATCTTCATCGATGGCCGCTTGGTTGCTTCGACTGCCTTTGATCGAAAGGTCAACGGACCCCATCTGATTGCAGACACCTTTGGTACGTCTCCCAAATACTCTGTAGCAATATCAAGTACCATGACAGGCTGACAAACACCAAGAGTATACCAAGACGGGCGAACGCGAACGCCTAAAGTTTCCTACCTTTCGCCGTGAGCTTCTGTACGAGAGCCACTGGAGTCCTGGCGACGACCTCGGACGCATCAAAGTTCTCATCAGCGAAGGCTTTCCACGCGACTCCCGAACGGTGCCCTTTGAGCGGGTCAAGAATGTTGTCGCCTTTTCCTTTCAGCATGCCCCCCTAGGTAAGCCTTTGCCGCGCTTCTCACACCCGTCGCCAACAACTGACATCGCAATGTACGTGTTCAGAACTGCTTGAAAACAACTCCATTGCCTGGCCCAACCCATCCATGTGGCGCACTCCGACCTACATCTCGAACGTTCCCGTTCCCACATACCACCCCGACGATGGCATCAACTCCCACGCACATTCGCCCCACCGACCAAAGGAAAACAGTCAGAGTGCAAGCTTCCCAACGCCCATTATGACGCATGGTGTATTTCAACCTCACCTGCCAACCACTAGCTACGGGGGTACGCAAACCCTCCAGATGCCATACGCACCCCGAGGCGTCAACACTGGGTCTGGCTCGTCGTTCCTGTATTCCGACCCATTTACCGAGCCTTCGTATATGGACTGGATTGGGTCAATGGGCAACAATTCCTGGCAATCTGGTATGCGACGGGGCACCCAGCAGCAAAGTAGCGATGAAATCATGCCCGACTACGGCGAGGGTCCCAATCGCGACCAACCTGAGATCATGCATGTTTCTGGACATAGCATGGATGACGAGCATCTCACGAGCACGAAGGTGCCAACGAATACCCCGACAGCAGTCCCTCCTTCTGCTGAAGACATGACTACTGGAGCCCATTTCCCTTCCATGTCTACCCATATGCCATCCATACCGTCTGATATGGCCTCCTGTTTTACCAACACTCTCTTGAACCAGCCCATGCCGCTCCCGCTTCAGCCTCATCAGATACCCCTACCGTCCTCGGATGTCAAGTCACGTAAGGAGAACCGCTTCCTCACGATCTCTGGTTCCAACCCTTCATCAGCCCAGTCGACCCCCATCGCAGATCATGGCGACATGCGCAAGTTCTCACAGCCGGTTTATTCCCAGTGCCCCATCGTATCCAACTTGTCCCAAATGGTCTCCTCCATGGATGGCACCGGAAGCTCGAGCGACTCCCCAAGCTTGCAAAGCATGTTCTCGGTCGCAGAGAGCCACCAGAATAGTCCGAGACAGGTCGAGTTTGTGTCCGATTCCAACCTGTATGGTAGTTATGTTTCATGTTCCAACCCTCCTGGCTTTCCTCCTAGCCTTCCTTCCAACCTTTCCTCCAACCTGACTTCGAATTCGGCTTCCAACCACTCCACGAACCCCACTTCCAACCCTCCTTCCGGACCGACCCCGTTTGGCATCCGGACCGAGAGCTCGCTCAACGCTGGTCTTGGAAGCGGACAGGGCAACGGGAACGGAAATGTCAAGCGAACTCGAAACTTCACACCCGCTTCTACTAAAGTTATTGATGAAGAGGACGAGCCACGCCGCGCGAGCCCTCATGTGAGAGTTAGGGACTATGCTAAGGAATATGGATTGGAGCAAAACATGCTTGAACTTTGAAGTTGAAGAACAGTCTTCCGACATTTAGTCCAAGGGGAGTAGTATTCTTGTTGCGATCACTGCGGTGATTATTCGAGTTATCTTACTCGTCGTTCAAAAGTCTTAGTATGCTCTCCTTGATTTTTCTATCTTCTCTTTACATATTAAACTCACCCTCCGCATTGTCAGATCGGGTCTACGCTAGGAGTCATGGTTGTGTTGTTTTTCAGAAGGCTTGGAGAGTGCGCATGCTTCCTTTGTTCCAATGGCAGGTGTAAGTTATACAAGTATTTTGGTCCTCTCGGTGTGCTAAGACCAGATGGGGAGAGTGACTGGAGAAATAGTCAAGAAAACACAATTTTCCAAATCTTTGTTTCCGTTCTTTTCTCATGAGCAAGGTGTTTCACACATGTTTGCATGGCCTTTGCTTCTGCCTTTGCTCTTCAAGTTGATGTGATATGTGCATAAGGCTTTGCAGTACGTCAATCTGTCAAAAAGTCAGCCAACTTGACATCAGTCGTTGTTCCAGGGTCCCACTGGATGGAAGACAAAGCCACCCAACTTGAAATCAGCTTGAAGGTCGTCAACAGGAGCGAGAGGAAGGAGAGTGGTCGGATTAAAGCTTGCCAAGAAAGATGGGAACGAAGCACTACTACAGTCCAAAAGCTTAGCGGGTGGAGATAATGGAGCTAACAACGGACCCCCTGTTAACTCCGCGTCCGCTGTTAATTGCACTCACTCCAGTCGTAACACTAACTCCAAACTACGCCCAAGATATATGGAGGTAGATGATACGGCAGCGGGTTGGATGCAAAATGAATGAATCAAGAGGTTCCCTTGATGCCACAGGCCTTGAATTATTTATTCGCGCAATCCAGTAACAGTTCCCTCTAGTTTTGGGATCTATGATCTCGGTCAGCTAGGGTAACAAGAGATCCACGTTCGTTCGGTTCGGTTCGGTGTTAGCGGCCACTGCGGCCACTGCGGCTATCATCCCGCGCCCGCCCTGGCTGAGCCTAGGCCACCAAGGGCAGAGAAGGGAGGCTTCGGTGTTAGGTACATACATAGTGTGAAGCTAAAGCGGCCCCTGCCTGCTTTCGGCGGGGTTCTGGATGTCCAGCTAGGTCCTAGCTATGTAGCCAGCCAGCCAGTCAGCCAGCTCAGCCATTTTCCTCCCATGCGGCTACCTAGGTAGGTTCGGTGTTAGTGACAAGGCGGAGCGGAACGGAACGGGGTACGGGAGGTATAGGTTGGTGTCAGTCATCCTCTTGTGAGATTGGAATGAATAGGATTTAGAGCCCTCGGTTTTGGTTATTGGCGGTGGCGCGGGATAAAATGCTTCTGTGGTGCGTAGTATCAATTAGTATGGCAGTCGGGAGTGGTAACCTTGTTCAAGACTGACCCACGGTGTCGGGAGAAATTAGGCGAGTCTGGAATCGCGGTAGATGCGTCTGATGGGCTGTTGTCAGCGACTGCGTAGGTTCTTGGAAGTGCACATTGCGCGGAGGGATGCGATCTGTCGATAAAGAAACGGGCTAGAACGTCAATCAACCAGACACCCGGAGCTGGGTATATCTGGATCTTTGCTTACCTATTTCCTTTGACGGAAGATGATTCAGCATGATGCGATGGGTCGAGGGAAAGGCGCGCCAAGTCCCAATCCGGGTCAGGCGGGGTGGTTGGTCGACCCGACCGACTGACTGACGTTGGACGCCTCCAGAAGGTTGGGTGGGACAGAATACAGAATACAGTAGCCAAGGTAAGCAGAACAATGCGAGCGGCCCAGTGACAAACCTCAAGAGCGATATTGAAGTTTGATGGCGCACATCCGGCGCGAGAGATGGAATTATACGTTACGATACGTGACTGAAATGATCCAATGGCTGCATGCTGGACATGGTGGTCTGGCAAACACAACTAAGGTAGATGCAGGTTAGCAGGTAACGAATAACACCAGAATACAGTCAATGCGGAAAGAATGCAAAATGCACATTCCAAGCACACCGCAAACGACCAAAACGCCGGTAACAAGCAATCGTGCAGTTTCAGTACACAGTCACCATTCGCCGCGTGGTATGATACGACCTGAAACCGTCCCTACTTGCAGTGTCGCAAGCCCAGTCTGGCAAGATATCTTACTCGGAGTGCTACATTCCCCCGATTGCTTCTCAGGCTTCCAAGCTATGACTCGACGAGGCGTTGCCCCATTCTATTTTGACGGATTGACACCTTCAGTTGACACCTAGGGCTTGAAATTGGTAATCCAATTAGGCCGTCTGGTCTAACTTCATGGTAAGATATCTCCGAAGTACAGCATATTGACGGGTTCCAGCCCGGGAACTACCCAATGGCAAGGGAGGGGGGCTTGGTGGCTTGCTGGGCTTGACGTGTATATCACAGTCCTTTGTCGTGAGCTTCACTTGCGTTCATGTCCTTCGGTCTCTCTTTTTCTTGTCTCATATAAACCTCATCTGTTCACTAACGCTTTCTGCCTAGACGAGCGCTATTCACCCTTCTTGTCTCCCTTGGAAGGAAACCACGACGAAAAACACTTTTACCCGCCAACATGGCTGGCACAAGAAAGTACGGTGCCAAAGGCGGCACCCTAGCAGTCCCTCCAGCCCTCGGCGATACCGAGTCCAGAGCACCAACAATAGCAGAAAGTGAAGATGCGCGTGGCTACAACACCAACAACGATGTTCTCTCCGACACAGACGGCGGACGGACAATCGATTCTACAGAGCCAGAAAAGAAACACCCCCATACGTTGAGCCAGCAAAGGTCAAATGCTACGCACAAGAGTCATGCTAGTACGATACGGGAGGATGGAGTTGAGTACCCGACTGGCCTGAAGCTGGGCTTGATCACGATAGCGTTGTGTTTGAGTGTTTTCTTGATGGCTCTTGGTCAGTTTTCTGTTTGTGTTTTGGTGCTGGAAAGTAAAGCGAGGGACTCAACTAACAGACAACAGATAACTCTATTATTGCGACGGCCATCCCCAAAATCACCGATCAGTTTCACAGTTTGCCGGATGTGGGTTGGTATGGAAGTGGTATGTTCTCTTTCTCCCCGTCACTCCCTGATCAACAGTTGCTGACAGACTACAGCTTACCTCCTCACCACGGCGGCGCTCCAACTCCTCTTCGGGCGCTTCTACACCTTCTTCTCCCTCAAATGGGTCTTCCTGATTGCCATCTTCATCTTCGAGCTCGGCTCCCTAATCTGCGGCGTCGCCAACACTTCCACGACCCTCATCATTGGGCGCGCCATTGCCGGCATCGGTTCCGCCGGCATCTTCTCCGGAGCGCTCATCATCCTCGCCTACGCCGTGCCCCTCGAAAAGCGGCCCGTCTACACCGGCTTCATTGGCTCCATGTACGGCATCGCCTCCGTCTCCGGCCCGCTCCTCGGCGGCGCCTTCACCGACCAAGTCACCTGGCGCTGGTGCTTCTACATCAACCTCCCCATCGGCGCTGTCACCATGGCCGTCATCGGCTTCTTCTTCCCCGATCCAAACCGCGAGAGACCGCAGGAAGAAACCTGGGCCAGGACCATAATGAAATTCGACCCCTTCGGCACTGCCGTGTTCATGCCCGCCATCATCTGCCTGCTTCTCGCCCTCCAATGGGGCGGCACCACTTACCACTGGAACAACTGGCGCATCATTTTCCTCTTTGTGCTCTTCGCCGTCCTGATCACCGCCTTCGTCGCCATCCAGTTTAAGATGCAAGACGAAGGCACCGTCCCGCCCCGCATCATCAGACAGCGGTCCGTCTGGGCCTCGGCCCTCTTCACCTTTTGCTTGGGCGCCGCCTTTATGGGCTCCGTCTACTACCTGCCTATCTGGTTCCAGGCCGTCAAGGGCGCCACGGCCGTCAAATCGGGCATCATGAACCTCCCCATGCTTCTCGCGACCGTGATCTTGTCCGTCGTCGCTGGCGCGCTTGTCTCTTATCTAGGCTACTACGCCCCCTTCATGGTCCTCTGTTCCGTCGTCTCGAGCATCGGCTACGGTCTGCTGACGACCTTTGAACCCGACACCAGCTCAGGGAAATGGATTGGCTACCAGATCCTTGTTGGTGCCGGGCTGGGAATGGGTCTGCAACAAAGTCTCATGGCGGTGCAGACCGTGCTGGACATGAAGGATGTATCGGTTGGCACGGCGCTGATGGTGTTTGTGCAGACCTTGGGCGGCGCGCTGTTTGTGAGTATTGCGCAGAATGTGTTTACGAATAAGCTGGTGCAGTATGTGGGCGAGTTGGCGCCGGGGTTCGGGGATCCGGAGAATATCTTGCTGTTGGGCGCGACGAGCGTGCAGAAGACGGTGGATAAGAGTGTGTTGCCGGGGGTGACGCGGGCGTATAATAATTCGTTGACGGATGTGTTTATGGTGTTTGTGGCGATGTCGGTGGCGAGCGTGTTTGGGGCACTTTTGGTGGAGTGGAAGAGTGTGAAGGGGAAGAATGTGGAGGTTGGGTTGGCGTGAGTGTGGTCTTGTTAAGATCTTGTCTGGTGTGAAAAAAGAAGAAGAAGAGGGCTCGGAGGTGTAATCTTCTCGGGATGTGTCTGCTACGGGATGTAACAATGGCGTAGACGGGTTTAAGGTTTTTAGGAGTCTCCCAGCTCTGGTGTCAAAAAGAAATTTCTCAATTCCAAGTACTTTTTCTCTGAACCAATCTCGTTTTGATTTGAAAAAAAGCAGTCAGTTCTCTCTATTAACTGTTTCTCCAGAAAAGCTAGGTGTGTGAAGGAGGCTTGTGATTCAAGAGAGGGAAGATACCATTAATCCCCGTGCTGCTTTGTTTGTGAGCACTCATGGTATGTCCCTAGAGGTATTCCTATTTGTTATTCCCAACAAGATCTCTTCCAGATTGTCGTCTACCTCTACCTAACAACGACGAGTACAGAGGCATCAACGAGATTTAATACGGTGGATTTTATTGTGGAAACAATGCACAGTAGAGGTAGGTATGAAACATCGCGGAAGCCATCACAGGACCTCGTCACTTACACGGGCTGTTAGTACATCGTTCGTTAGCAACCCGATCAATGACTGGTACTTTTCCAAACATTCTCTTCTAGGTTTTAACAGTTCCCGTTCTATAAGACAATATCATTCACCACCAAGACCGAGGGATGTACTGTGTTTGGCGATATCTCCGCCTGGTGTTGATGTATCCATTGGCCGTCTGAATGACGTGATATAACACAATCAGCGCCAAGTCAGGGTTCAACTGACGCCGTCGGATAGGACCGGGTCCGCTGAATGACAGGGCTAATCCCGGCTTACGGCGTTCAACTCGGCCAGCCAAGCTTCCGTACGAGCTAACGGCTACCGCCACATTTCCCTCAAGGGAATCTGGTGATTTATCACCACGATATCCCAGCTCATTACATTGTGCGCTACATTGCTGCATGCTGCGTGTTGGGATAAATCCGCTGACAGTAAGAATTAGGTAGCCGGTAGCTGGTAGACAGGTAGGTACAATCGCCAGCCAGGCACCTTGTCTTATATATTGTCCTAGTGTCCCGCTTCCTTGTTGGTTTCAGTTTCACTTTTTTTGGTCAAGTCTGGTGTTTTTGGTCTTACATGGGTATAAGTACACACAGCAGTCAGCATCATGTCCAGGATACCACAACAACAGACAAAGAAGCCCACCAAGAGGGTGGCCGTCATCGGCGCAGGCCCAGCCGGCGCCATCACCATTGACGCCCTCGCTCAAGAAAAGACATTCGATCTCATCCGCGTGTTCGAGCGTCGGGAAGGACCGGGAGGATGCTGGTGAGTCTTCTCACTCACTCACTCCCTTCCACACCACCAGTTTTCATCTCACTAATACTACCTACCAACTATCCAAAAGGATCGGCGACAACGACCGCCCTCAACCTCTCACCAACTTCGCCTCCCTCTCCGACCGCACCGCCGACCCACCAGTTCCCATCCCGCACGCAGCCCTGCCCGCCCTCACGCCCAAACTGGACCAGCCGCGCTTTACCGAATCCTCCGTCTATCCTTACCTAGAAACCAACGTCGAGGCCCTGCCAATGCAGTTCAGCCAGGAACCCTTCCCCTCAGAAAAGAGCGAGTTTTCCATCAACCTCCACGGTCCCAACACCCCGTTCCGCCACTGGAAGAGCGTGCGGGGGTACATTGAAGGACTGGTGAATCGCAACGGGTATCAGGACCTGGTGTCGTATAACACGACGGTCGAGCGGGTGGAAAAGGTCGGCGACGAGTGGAAGGTGACGCTGCGCAAGGAAGGGCAACAAACAGATTATTGGTGGGTGGAGTGGTTCGATGCCGTGGTGGTGGCCACTGGACATTACTGGGTGCCGTGGATTCCTGCGATCGAAGGGTTGGAGGCCTTTGAGAAGCAGAGGCCGGGAAGTGTCATTCATAGTAAACATTTTCGGGGGAGGGAGCTTTACCAGGATAAGGTGTGCACAACTTTTTTTTTTTTTTTTTTTTTTTTTTTTTTTTTTTTTTTTTTTTTTTTTTTTTTTTTTCGCTTTGATCACTGCAGCAAAACTGACACGGCTCAACAGAAAGTCGTGATAGTAGGCGCCTCCGTCTCCGCCGCCGACATCGCCTACGACCTCGCTCACTCGCGCACCGCCCAAGTTCCCGTGCACGCCATTACCGTAGGGCACACCTTCAACGGCTACTTTGGCGACGAGGCATTCAAGCACCCGCGCATCAAGAACCACCCGTCCATTTCCAGGGTCTGCCCCAAGACCCGCACCGTTTTTCTAGTGGACGGCACGTCCATCCCCAACGTAGACCACATCATTTTCGGTACAGGGTACAGCTGGACCTTACCCTTCCTGTCACACATGATCCCCGTCCGCAACAACCGCGTTCCGGACCTCTACCAGCACGTCGTCTGGCAAAAGGATCCTTCCCTCTTATTTGTCGGTGCCGTCGGCGCCGGATTGACCTTCAAGGTGTTTGAGTGGCAGGCGGTGTATGCTGCGCGGATACTGGCTGGTCGCGCGCAGGTGGTGCCGACGCTGAAGGAGATGCAGGAATGGGAAGAGGAGAGGATCAAGGAAAGGGGCGATGGACCCAGGTTTAGTTTGATATTTCCGGAGTTTGAAGAGTACTTTGAGACGTTGAGGAGGTTGGCGGGGGAGGGCGAGACGGCGAGGGGGGTGGGGAGGAAGTTGCCTAGGTTTAGGCCGGAGTGGTTTAGGGCGTTTATGGAGGGGCATGATTTGCGGAAGAGGATGTGGAAGAGGGTGAATGAGCAGGCGAGGAGGGAGGAGGTGGAGGAGGAAAAGGAGGTGAATGCGAAGGCGAAGTTGTGAGGGGGGCGAGACAGCTGGACCACCAAACTGTTGAAGTGAGACGAAGGATTACGAGGGTAAGCGATTGTGGTGGTGAGCTTGATGATTGAGGGAAGAAGAAGAACAAGGAAGAAAACACCGAGAAGATGGGAAATCCTTCAATCTATATCTACCTACCTAGGTAGGTACTATTAGTATGAATATTGCTTGTAAGGCAACCCCAAGGGACCTTTTCACTACCCAACCAACTTCTGAAGAGCTTAGAAAAATCTGGAAATAAGAAAAGGTATTGCGAGTGCGCCCTTATTTTACGACTAAAGTGTTGAAGAAGTTTTCTACTATTATAGTGTTGATGAAGTCTAGAGTTTGGCGGTTGATGTCATTTGAAAGTGATGATATTTGACGGTCCCCCCAAGTAACTGTCAAACGGCTCCCTTTGTTGTTGAAGTGAGACAAGCATTGAGCGGCGGGCACGCATGTGACTTAGCCTTAGCTTGCTTGGCTATGGCCATCTGTGGCGTTCTCATCCAAGATGACGATATTGATTGGCTCATACAGTATGCACCGCCACGCTCTGCCCTGTTAGCCCTGTTACTATGACGCAGCTTTTGCTGGTACCATGGTGACTGTCTTGCCCCCCCCCTTTCCCCCCGGGCCAGAGTCGAGCTGAAGCTGCCTGCTGCCGCCCTGCACTTGAGGTCTGTTCCAGAAGGCCAGAACATGCCTGCAAACGTCCCCACTGATTACAGAGCGCTATCCTCTCTATCGATCTCTCTGTTTACTTTTTTCCCCTTCAACATCCCCCTCCTTCCCTCCAACATTCATTCCACCATCAGCGACAACTGAACGACGCACCGTGCACGCCGGTTGCTCGCTGAGCAAGCCTCATATCACGTCAAATAATCACGATTAATCAAATATCATAGTACTGACCGACGGCAGCAATGTTTGTCCTCAGAGGAGGTACGTCGTCTGATCAAGCCCGAATCCCTCCCCCACCGTTGCCCCCCCCCCCCCGCGGTTAGTGGTGGCAGCATCCACCAGGAAGCAACGTCGGGCTAAATAGCCCCAGCAACGCGCCCACCCGACTTTATCTACACCTCTTGCCTTCAAACTACCCAACCACGCACACATCAACTCTCCAAAGCCTCGTTACGATCGATCATTAGCTAACTTTACCCCAAGCGGCCAAGCTTCTGTTTGGTTCCGGTAGCAACCAGGAAACGCTAGTCGAGCTCCCGCAAGGCCAGCTCTACCTCGTCCGACCACTTTCTCCCAAGGGATATTCCGAACTTCTCTTCAAGGACGCCTCGGCGCGCATCCGTCGCACCGCCCAAGACTTTCAGTACCAGCTCGTCGTACAGCGAGTATACGAAGAGGGAGAGGCCGAGTTGCTCGCCGAAGAGGAAGGTGAGGACGCCGACATTGACGCCGACATCCTCGCTGCCGAACGCGACGAAAAGACTTTTCTACTTGACGAGGCCCTCCACTTGCGCGTGGAACAGAGAGAAGGTGGTGATCACGTCCTGGCCTGGCGCGACCTGAGCGGAGACGTGGGAGACGTCTACGAGTTTGTTTGCGACACGGCCATCTCATCTTCGCTAGTCGATCAGTTTGAGCTCGCCGCGAAACAGTGCCAGTACGAGCGCAAATATCGCAAGCCACATACCTTGGCCACGGAAGAGGACCTCCAGCAATTCGAGTTCTTTGACGAGCCACCCATTCCCCAGGCCAGTCCCATCCACAGCCCGGCCCTCCTTACGCGGTCAATCGACTCCATCGACGCCATGCCTCTCCACTCAGCCAACACCAGCGTCAAGCGGGAGAACGTAGGTGCAGGCTCTTCTACGCCCGCCAAGTCTACTCCTGTCAAGTCTACTCCTGTCAAGAAGGAGAGGAACTATAGCCCCCCCAAGGCCACGGTACCTCCCGAGGCCCGTGAGGTTATGGCCGCCGAAAAGGGTGAGCTACACTTCTACGACTTTCCCTCAGGAGCATTTATCCTTCAGGCCGACTCGGTTACAGCAACTGTCTCCGAGATTAGCAACTGGAAGTACTGGTTGCAAGTCTCGACTCCCGACCGCGAGTGGCTCGGCATCCCCATTAGCTCGGAGATCAACCCAGTCTTCAACCCCGAATATCTCTCCTTCATCTTCAACCAGTTCACGGCCGATGGATCGGCCTATTCGTGGCTACTGCGGTTCAAGGACCAGCCCACCCTCGACCGATTTCAAGAGGGTTTGACGTCTGCTCTCTGGGAACAGCAGAACGAGATGAAATGGGGCAAGATCAAGGAGACTGAACAGAACTACGTTCTCGATGCGTTCAACGATCTGGTACTTGAAGACCAGCCTGCCGAGGAGGAAGAGGAGGAGGAAGAAGAGGAGAAGTTTGAGGATGCCGAGGATAATGGTCCCCAAAGCGAGCACTACGACACGGACGAGGAGGAGGATGATGTTGAGTACAAGCCCAAGGACACCGACATCAACAAGTCGATCGCTGTTGGCTACAAGCACGATCGCTCGTTTGTTGTCCGCGGCTCCAAGATTGGTGTCTTCAAGCATACGCCCAGCAACCATCTCGAGTTCAGCACCAACATCTCCAAAGTCGAGACGCCAAAAGGCGAGCTCTTTTCGCCTACCAAGGTCATGCTTCACAACGAGGATCGGAATCTGGTTCTCCAAAAAGATGGTGACCCGAACAAGCTGTATCGCATGGATCTCGAGTACGGCAAGGTCGTTGACGAGTGGAAGGTTCATGACGACATTCCTGTTGTTACCTTTGCACCCGAAAACAAGTTCGCCCAGATGACTCACGAACCTACCTTTTTGGGTATCAGCCGAAACGCACTCTACCGTATAGACCCTCGTGTCTCTGGTACCAAGCTTGTCGACAGCCAGCTCAAGCAGTACGCGAGCAAGAACGACTTCTCCGCCCTCGCGACCACCGAGAAGGGTTACATCGCCGTGGCATCCAACAAGGGTGACATTCGTCTGTTTGACCGCCTCGGTATCAATGCCAAGACACACATTCCCGCTCTTGGTGAGCCCATTATCGGTCTCGATGTCTCTGCCGACGGTCGCTGGGTCCTTGCCACGTGCCGCAACTACCTCTTGCTGGTCGATGCCCTGCAAAAGGGAGGCAAGAATGAGGGCAAGCTTGGATTCGAAAAGTCCTTTGCTGCCGACTCGAAGCCTCAGCCACGCCGTCTGGCTCTGACTCCCGAGCATGTGGCCCAATTTACCCATGAGACCGGCAAGCCTGTTAACTTCACGCCCGCCAAGTTCAACACGGGTACCGGGACTGAGGAAACCAGCATTATTACCGCCACTGGTCCGTACATCATTGAATGGAACCTTAGGAAGGTGCTCACCGGTAGGAAGACACCGTATCTCATCAAGCGATATACGGACGATGTCAAAGCCGACGACTTCAAGTTCGGTACGGACAAGAATGTGATTGTTGCACTCCCACACGAGGTCAACATGGTTGATCACACTCGTCTCAAGAAGCCGACAAGAGAGAGCATTGCTGGAGATTTCCTCAACGCCGCGAGGAGAGGTAGCCCCCGGACGCCGGCTGTTCAGAGGCTAAGGAGGGAGGACGTTGTCAACTCGCCGTATTAAACAGTGTTTGATTGACTTGGAACATTTGCCATGATTATCGACGACTTTGCTCTTTTGTTTTTGTTTTATTTTCTAAAGAAAGGATGACTCGGTGGACAGCTGCCCTACTTAACGACACGATTACGATGGTGACACCTTGGTGATGATGCCCCCAGGAGTTTATGGTTTCAAGCTGGTTTGATGTCTTGTGTGAGAGGTTTTCTGCAGACTTTTGATGGAGTGGAATGAGCTCTATGGTTTTCATTCAGTAGCTAGCTAGGTATGTATGTATGTAGCAAGACATCATGATATGTTTGTCTAGCTGTTGACCACCCATGACTCTTTTAGACGTGTATCTCTACATGTATCACTCACGGCGCCTTGGAGATGTTGCCAAGTACCGTGTCTACGTGGCGCTGGTTGTGTAAAATGAGTGGACTGATGGCTTCAGATTCTCTAACATGTAGGTAGGTAGCTTGCTATTGATCGTAACGAGTGAAATGATCCTTCCGATGGGAACGTAGTCTCCTAAACAAGAAACCCGTGGCTGACAGTCCAAACCTCGCATGACTAAACCCTAGCCAACACCGACGAATGTGTTGTTAAATCTCTTCGCGTTGTGTAGGTAGTGTCGTCCACCATCAAGACATCCATTTGGCTGGCTATCGTTACATAGCAGGTGTTTCGATTGGAAGTTGGTAGGCTGGACTGGGAATCGGTTTGGGAGGAGGGTGAAGACTTGTGCCGCCGCCGGCTAGTAGAACTAGATGAAAGATTGAGTGCCTGCAGTATATTAACGCGTGATCAGCCCCGGCTGGTGCTAGGCCAAGGCCAGGCGTGTTCGTGCGATGGGCAATAGGGTAGGTAGGTAACCGAAGAAGTTCTTTAAAGAAAGACAGGTGACGTACGGACGGACAGTGAGCAGAAATGGCTATTTCACCATGCCTCCTTTTCCACCACGCACCATTTTTATATTGATTATTCGGCCATCATAGAAAGACTACGACTCGTGCTTATACCGCACGAGCCGGGACACTGTGAGAAAAAAATAAAGAAAGCAAAGAGCGACTGCACCAGTGTGATAGATAATGTAGAGAAAAAGGAGGGAGGGTCGGTAAGGAAAAAAAGGAAAAAAAGAGAGATGGACCAAAGGGTTGGGCGTTGGGAATCTACCTTTTATATTCGCAGAACGTTAGGTACTCATCTCGTTCGTTCATTCTTGAGCCAGCTCAGCTCAGCTCAGCTCCGTGGCGCAGCTTATGCATGATGCAGGTGTACTTAGGCAGTGTTGATAGGTACCTATCGAGATACCTACTAATGTGTTGGGCACCGCACTAGCAATAGCAATGCCTCAATCAACGCCCACCCATACAAGTCTGGCCCTGGTTGGCCATTCACATTTCCTATCAGTTCGTTCCACGTCAATCATGTCAAGAGGCTAGCCCCAAATGCAAGCCGGAAAATGCACAGCAGCCATCCCCATCACCCACTCAACATACTGCGTCGCCCCTGGTGCTCTTCCTCAAACCACTCAGCCCTCTTCCCCTCCCCAATAACGAAGTCGCCGAACAACTCCTCTTATGTCCAGCAGTCACTGAATTTCCCTCATCATGATCCCACGTATTTCCTAGTCCATTCCCAAGTCCAACACCCACCCCGACCGATTCCAATCGCGACATCATGGCCTCCATCTCAGCAGGCAGCGGCGCTGTCCTCGGACCTTGTATGTGCTGCCCCTCTAGAGGTACCCTCCCTTGCCCTTGGAGGCAGTGACTGTCGAATGCCTTCATTTTTGAGCTGCTAGTGCAATTTGTCGTGTCGTCTACCATCACTAGAGTTGGTGGTTTCCTGGTAGAGGTGATACTCACTCCCACTTCAAGATTGACAGGCTTGGAGATAGAAGAGGCCGGTAAAAGTACCTGATCCCATGGCGCGATGGTTTTGGGGTCTGTGCATGGTGCTGATGCTTGACGGCGGCGGTTGGTGCTGGCGCTGAGGGTACGACTCAGAGCGGTCTGATGATGATGGAGTGTTGTTGTCGTACCGTCTTTTAGGCGGGATAAGAGGCTACCGCTGCGGCTGCGGCTGCGGTGGCTGCTGGTCGTGGTGGGGTTGTTGGTGTTGGTAGTGTACGAGTCTGGCTGCAGAGTACCGGAGGGGGTGAGGAAGGAATCAAATGTGTGGGAAGTCGAAGAGGAGGTGGAGGTGTTGGTGGTGGAGGAGTTACTCGATTCGGGACCTTTGCATGTTGACTTCAGATCTGGCTCGGACTTGGAAGAAGTGATTTTCTGAACGTTCAGCTTTGGGGCTTTGGTAATCGTTATGGTAAGTGCCGTCGAGGGCCCCAGCCGGCGAGTCAAGAGGTCGGGGTTGTTGGATGGATTGACCTGGTCAATTGGTGTCGGTAACGTGGTGATGATTTCGGGTGGAGGAGATTTGGGTGGGTGGTAGGCTGGTTCTGAGAGCTTGTTGGTGTTGTCCAATTCTTTACTGCTCGTATTAACCTCTGGTTTAAGTGCCTTCAAGCTAAGTTTGGCATGTGGTTGTGTCTGGGGCTGGCTTCGACTTTGACGATAGGCCGCCGGGCTAGCTGGGAGGCCTGGACTGATGACCGGGCCTCTCTTACTGTTGCTCGTGCTGGGAACAGACTTGACGCAAATAGTGGCTGTGTTTGGTTCACTCTGGGTGTCTAGGCTCCTGCCTGTGCTTCGTTGTATTTTTCTGGTTTCCGTCTTTGTATGTGTGGCTGACTTGTGCCGTTTGATGGAATCGGGGGTGGGAAACCTCAGGTCGAGGTACACTGCGGTGCTAGAAGGTCGGTTTGATGACTTCTGACTTGCTTGTTTGGACTCAATCTCGTATTCGTCATCAGAAGTTACACAAGTGGTGTTGGACGTTGTGGGAGAAGAAGTCTCGGAGGAGTCTATGGGGCTTGGGACTTCGTCTCGTTGGCGGAACTCAAACTCGATTTGTTGTATGGCGATATGGGTGTGGAACGGGCAAGCCAGAACATTACCAGAAAGCTTCTGGAGTTCTCTAACCTCGGTGGATTCGCCGATGGGACAGTAACTGTGGCCGTTCTTGAGGGCTGTCTTGCATTTTAACCATTGGAGGTAATAGTGTCGTCGTCCTTTGGGGCACCCGATGTAGGGGGTGTAACAGAAGGTGCACATTTTGGAGGTTAGTCGAGGGTTTTCAATAGGTATTTGGATTTATCAGCTGGTTATTTGAGGCTATATAGCTCGTTATATATATATTCAATATTTCCCAAACCAACCGGGGTTGTGTATAGTCAACTTGATGGGATGCCAACAGTTAGCGCTCGGCAAGTGTCCGAGTATGATACACTGTACTCAAAGCTGGTAGTCCATTGCAGAAATGCCGACTGGATACCCAGGGGCCGTAAGCGCTTGGTGTCCTTCCATTGAGGTCGTCTGCGAATAAGCGCGCCAGCCACCGTTATGCATCATATGGAAGCGCGGTTGCTCCCGTTGTGGGTTACCCGGTCCGACATTGAACACCATGGATGCGGGCATTGACTAGCATGATAAGAGCCTCGAGTGGTGTCGTGAGCCTTTAAATCCCATTTCGTCCGCGAAGGTCCATGGTTAGAAATAAGTTGTAGGTCATTTCTGGGAAGACAAAAGTTGAACAAATGAAGGGGAAGAAGCACTGCAGTCGATGTTGCTGCCTTCGCTGCCCCCTGGCGCTGTTAGCCGGCGCCCTGTAGCAGCGAGCGCAAACGATTATGATTGGTCATTGTCATTGACAATACATTGTAGAATTTGCAGGGCTACGTCCCTATTCTAGCCTAGAGGTAGGTACCTTAGTGCAACGCCCGCGGCAGGCAAGGGCGCGGACCACTTTGCAGTGCATAGCACCTCCAAGCCGTGCTCACGATGACAGCGTGCGACCCAGTGCCCGGACAACCTCACCTAACCATATCCAGCGACCCTCTCAGCATTCCCGCGCCGCAGAGCGGTTCCTCTGGAGAGGAAGAACCGAAACGATTCGGCGAGGATGAGCTGAAGGAGCAAAGCGAGCAAAACAAAGTATCTCGGCCTCGACCTTGACGAGTGTGTCAAATTCGGTCCCCTGATAGGGCTGAAAGTCGCCGATGGGGTGCTTTAAAAGCACCAGGCAATCCGGTGATGCCAGCAGCAGCCAACACAGCTCATCGCGCTCATCTTTCAGTCAACATGCTCATCTGGGGACAAAGGCGTACACTACACATGCTCACCATATTGCGTATATCTTGCAATGGACAGCGGAGTCTTCCGTTCACTTCAACGTTCATCGTCCTGGCTCTTGAGTTTAGCCAATCCTGAATGTTTAGGGTCTGGCCAAGACAGTTCAATGTAACCTACCAGCATGATGTCTATATGCAGTATGACGTTAGGGCTGAGTGTGTGGATAGTTGTGTTGAAGTGAACTTGTTTCCCGATCAACCTGCAGATGATGTGGCGACGATTCCAGCTCAAGTTACCGGTATGAGGGAATGAATTTGATAACCGAAGCAAGACCCCCTGAACACTGAAACAGTTCATCCTTCTTCTTTTTGCAACACAAGTTGGTCCTTCTTGTCAACGACAAAGACAACAACTCGAGCCCAAAACTACCTAGTAGAACACCGAGGTCTCCATCACCACTAAACATACATCATCAACATGTCAGAACGCCGCGGGCGAGGGCGAGGCTCCAACAGAGAAGACAACCGCTCCTACCACGATGACGACTACTCAGACTACTCCGACCACGACTACGACCATCGTCCCTCCCGCTCAACAACAGCACCACCCCCCCAGCGCCGGCACCGCTCCATAAGCCGTCGCGCCCTGGACCGACTCAGTTCCACCTTTGGCAACCTCGGTCTCAACAAAGATAAGCATGCTGCACAAGATAAAACCAGGTCACGCCATCGTCGTGATGGACGACGTGGACATGGGGACGACGACTCCGACGCCGACTACGACACAGACTATAGCACCAACAACTATACCCACAAAAACAACAACGAGAAACGTTCCTCCCAATCACGAAACCACCACCACCACTCCCCCTCAGACCGCAACAGTGCTACCCGTTCCTCCCACCGCTACCCACCACGCGCCAACTTAAACCGTCACCGCTCCTACTCCTATTCCCCGGAGCGATACGTCGACGAACGTAGAGGTAGGCGGCGCGGGAGAAGCAGCAGCCGTGATCCACGTTCCCGAAGCCGATGGGGACAAAGCATCGACGCCGCGCTCGACGCGGCTGCCATCGAGGCCATCAGGGTGCGCAAGGAGCCCGGTCCGTGGACGGGCAGGAAAGGGTCGAGGGTGTTGACGGCGGCGATGGCGGCAGCGGCGGTGGGGGCCGCGACGGATCATCGGAACGAGGAGGGAAGGCAGGATAAGAAGGCCAAGATTGGGAGTGCGTTGGGTGGGTTGGTGATTAATCGGATACTGAATGGGCCGAAAAGGGATTTGAGGAGGGAGTTGAGGTGATTACCTACACTAGGTTGATTGAGTGGTGGGCGAAAGGGGCAGGGACTATGTTATGGTATGGGAGCATGATTGCGGTGTCGAGTGCATGGAGTTAGGACTGATGAAGATGGGATCTTGGGTTAGATGACATGACGTGCTGATACGAGGGTATGTTCACCGTGGACTTTAGATAGAGAGAGGGGGCATCAACACTTGGTGCGACTTGCGATACAAAGCACTACATTACAGCTCGAAGAACGTTCCTATCACAGTCCAATCTCTAAAGACTTTCCCGTGCACTGGATCCCATAACCCGACAATGATTTGATTTTTATCATGAAGAAGTCCAAGACACACCAAGCCTTCATACTATCAATCCACCCAAAAAGCCAAAAAACATGTTTCTACTGATCCGACCCAGGCTCGATCTGGGGACCTTCAGTGTGTTAGACTGACGTGATAACCAACTACACCATCGGACCATTTCATACCACCTTTGACCACCCATTTACCTCTATATTCACCTATTCCACACACCTACCCCCCAATATCCTTCAAGTTGGATTACTTCCCAGCACTATACTCCCCATGCTGCACCACTCCCGGATTATGTTCCACATGATGTCCATGCTGATCAGTGAACAGCACCTTTTTGTTTTGTTTTTTCATCAATTAGCACCCTGACCACTCACCATTCCCCTCAGGCTTACACAACTCACTTACCTTGGGCGGATACTTCACCCCTTCCTTCCCTGCCTCCTCTTTGGTCGTGACAACCTTTTCCACTTCCCCTTCATGTCTTCCACCGCGCGAGCGAGCAAACACGTGGTCGCCCACATGGATGGGCTCGCCGTTTTTGTCCTTGAGGTCTGAGGGCATTTGTAATCTCTTTTTATGAGGTTGGCTGAAACAAGAATCTTTCAACGTTGTTTGCGGGCAATGAAAAATGAAATTCGGTAAGCAATGGAGATGGTTGGGGCGGGAACATTCAGTAAAAGGATTGCTCGGTGAGCGTGGGTGCGTGGGTGTGGTGTGGTGATGTGATGTGATGCGATAGTGCGAGGAGGGAGGAAATGACGTCATTGATATGAAAGGATTCTCCTAAAGATATCCGATGACAAACACCAGTTTGATTGACTGTCGATAGCATTCATGATTAGATCAGACACAAGGTAAACCTCCATATACTCTACTAGTATGGGAGAGATAAAGTATGGGTGCCGGATCAGCGCGAGTGAAACTGGCCCATACCGAAGCAGCGTTTTCCCAGGGGTCGTGGGCCTGGATTTCCCTTGTGGCGCGGGTGTAGCCGAAGGGTTAGCAGACGTCCTGACGATCTTGACTCAGAAGACACTTTCAGGTATAAGAAGTAAGACCTTGAGACAGGTCCATCCAAGGGGTAGATGGAAAATAGGGAGATGGCGGGTTGCCGTATTGACGAGAACATGAATCACTGGCTTGAAACGGCTGGGGCTGTCACCCACCTAAATATCAGCTTGGCACACGCAGATTGCTAAGAAATTGCGTTCCTGATCAACGCCTGGCTTCATGCTATCTCTGTTCACTGGTTATTTTTCTTTTTTATTCATTCCAAGGCATTCTTCCCTTCGCCGGGCACCACAAGAAGTCCTTAAGTTGTCATTCCATGAAACATAATTCCCGTTTTCCCATAATGCTATCTGTTGAATATCCGCAACCTCTTCGGTTCCCGCTAACACTGCTCAACTCGTCGCGAAGAAAGAACAAAGACCAACGACCAAAGTCATCTATAAACCCAGCTCTTGCTGTCAAAACCCGCCGTCCACTCACGACTCTTGATTGCCAGTAAGGTTGGTCGACTTCAGGGCATCTGTGACACCCTCGATAGCCTTATTGGCCGCGTTGGCAATACCCTCGCGGATGGGATGCTGTTCTTTTTGCGCATTGGCGTTCTTTTCAGCCTCTGCGCTTATCCTCGTCAGCTCGGCAACGAAGCTCTGACCCCACCAGGCGCTGGTGTACTTGAATACGTAGCGTTCAAGCTTGCGATAGTTGGCTTCGCGCTGCTCGGGGCTCATAGTGACGGCATCGTGGATCGCATTCGCAAGCTCCTCCGTGTTCCAAGGGTTGACAATCAGACTTCCGTTCAAGCTTTGGGCTGCGCCGGTGAACTCGGACAGGATCATGACACCGTGACGTTCACGCTGAGTGGCAATGTACTCGTACGAGACGAGGTTCATTCCGTCACGGGTGGAGCTAACCAAGCAGACGTCGCTGACTGCATAGAGGGCTGTGAGCTCATCGAAGGAGACGGATTGGTGTAGGAAGTGGATGGGCATGAACTCGACCGTGCCGAATTTGCCGTTAATGCGGCCGACAAGCTCATTAACAACGGCGCGCAGGTTCTGATATTCCTCAACGTCCTGTCGACTTGGTACGGCAACCTGCACTAACACAATCTTGCCAATCCACTCGGGATGCTCAGTAAGGAAGACCTCGAGGGCGTGCAGCTTTTGCGGCACTCCCTTGATGTAATCGAGACGGTCGACACCAACAATGAGCTTGACGCCTTCAAACTTGCGTGTAAGTGCGGCAATACGTTGCTGGACATTCTGCTTCTTGAGGCCCTCGACAAACTTCTCGGGATCGATACCGATGGGGAAGGCACCAACAGTGACGAACTTGCCATTATAATCGACGCCGTTAGGAGTGGTCGGTGTTTGGCTATGGCATTGTTAGTCCAAGCTTGAACAATCATGTGAATCGGGGTGGATGGCTATCCAAACTTACAGAATCCTGGAACAGCTGCTCAAGAAGTGCCTGGCGTAGTCGTATGTGTGGAAGCCAATCAGGTCGCAGTCGAGGATACCCAACAGAAGCGCTTCCCGGACAGGCAGGATGCGGTAGATTTCACTGCTGGGGAAGGGGGTGTGAAGGAAGAAGCCAATCTTGACGTTCTTCTTGGTGTCGCCGATCTCCTCGCGCAGCATTTGGGGAAGCAGCATCATGTGATAGTCGTGGACCCAGATCATATCTCCGTCCTGCACGTTCTTGACGACTTCCTTGGCGAACAAGCGGTTGACCTCACGGTAAGCAGCCCAGGCGGACTCGTCGAACGTGATCTCACCGGGGTGATAGTGGAACAAGGGCCAGAGGATGGAGTCTGTGGAGGGGCATTGATGTCAGACAAAGACGCGGATAGCTAAAAAAAAGTGACGCAAGCTGCTACTGCTAGACTTACTCGCAAAACCGTTGTAGTGACGATCAGCCAGCTCGTCGTCGATGAATACGGGAATGGCGTCGTATTCCTCCTTCAGGCGCTGCTTCATGCTGGCGGTTTCGGTCTCGGGCACCTCCAAGCCTGGCCATCCATACCATTGGAACTTTGTAGTCTTGGCTAGGCCACTCAAGCCAGTGACGAGACCGCCAGAGGACATGGAGAAGGTGTATTGGCCGTCATCGGCGCGCTTGATGGTGATGGGCAGACGGTTGGAGATGAGCAGCAAGCGGCCGGAGCCGGTTGGTTCGACGACACCGGGCATTGTGGCGGTTGTGTTTGTGGTGGTGGTAGTAGTGGTGGTGGCAGTGGCGGTTGATGACAACGGATCGTGGCGGGGAGGACCGACGAATGTATTTATGGATGGCGGGGATGGAATCCAAAACAACGGTGTCGCCAAAAGTTGGACAGGTTGGGACAGGACTGGCTGTGCTGGCTGTCTTCCGAGGGTTTTGTGGACGGCTTCCTTTGATCGAATGCGCAGGCCCGCGGCTGAAGAAGTTGGGATATGGAGAGATTTTGTATAGCGAGGGGGAAGAGAGAGGAGGAGGAGGAGGAAGGAGGAGGAGGAGGAGGAGGAAAAAGAAAGATGACAGGAAAAAGACGGGACGAGGTAGCAAATGCGATTGTTTAAAGATTGGAAACTTGGAATGGCTGAGGGTGGGCTGGCTGGTCTGTACAGCGAATGCAGTACGTCAACCGGGCAACCCAGGCCCCGATAGAAGCACTAGCGGACGCGCAGCGCAGTGAGAGCTTGGAAGCGGGAGGTGCTAGCAGGTGCAAAGGCGGGGCACTGTCAGAAGCAGCGGGAAACGCCAAGGCGACGTAAATGCAACTATGGGTGGGGCTGATTGGCCGGGTGTCGAAGACAGATGGACGGGAGCACAGCAGGCTCCAAAAATTGAGGATCGGGATCGCGTGGACCGGAGCAACTACGGCGGCGGTACCTTTTGTACATACCAGACAGCAGAGCTCCCGTCGCAATAGGTGACGAGGACATAAGTGACCAGGGAAATGGCCAGCCTGGATAAAATGTGCAGGCACTTCGGTTGTAAGTTCAGTAGATCCCGGGACCAGATGAATGCTTTCAGGCGGAGGTTAATAGAGGGGACTATGGTTGAGCGGGAGCTTGAGGGAACTTGAAGAGCACACACTACGTCTAGGTATGTAGTATACTACGCCGGACGAAAGTCTAGACCTAAGGTTAGTGAGTACCTACCTTAAGGTACCTACCTACAGGCACAAATGGATCAAACAAAGACCCGAAACACACGACTACCAGTCCAACACGCACCACCTGGCACTTGCTGTCTCTCATCTGATATAGAGGTAGGTATGCCATTCAGTTCCAGTCACAGTCACTCAGTCTGCCAAGGGCCACAAATGGCGCATCTACACGAGTGTGCTAGTGTACTGACTGAAACCGAGCGAATCGACGAGCTTTGTGTACATTGTCCATGGAAAATTGAATGCCCAACACCGTGACAAGGGCCGCGATGCCGCATTCAATAGATCGATGGAAGCTTCTCACAATTTCCTCAAATCCTCTTGCTCTCGACGCCAAGAACGATCCATTCAGCTGTCGGCCATGACGACACCGAGCAGAAAAGTCACTGCCAGGGCAGCAAGGAAGACCACAGCAAGCGCCTGACCAGGGGCCGGGGGGTCAATCAGCCCAGGCTATGAGCAGCCCCCCCTGCAACCGTGCTGCAACTGTGCCTGTGGTGGGGTAAGCTCCGCCTGCTGTCGGCTTCAGTTAGTTTCAACTCCCAAGGTCCTCCTCCTCCACCATGCGACGCTATTCCGTCCCGACAGAGTGAAGAGGAGAACCAATCGATCCGACACGACTTTTGATTCCACTACAAACACTAGAAGGTAGTGATCAACCGTGTTGAACCCTAACCCATTCTTTTACTGTACATGTAGTAGTTTAGAATACTAAGTGTAGTTATGTATCTCTCCACTCCTCTTCCCTCAATTCAAACTTCCTCGGTGTCAGGTGCACTATGGTACACGTTAAGCGCATCCTTGTCCCAAGAGTTGAAGGTCTTACAGCTGCTTCATCCAGGCGACCTTGTCCTCGGAAATATTGAGATCTCAATTCCAGAGCAGGCGAGTCAGGATGATCATGTATGTAGAGGTACGCCAGACTGAAGAGAATCAAGAGGCACAGACCAGCATCTTATCGTTGTCATGTCTTTGTGGTACATGGTCATTGGTTTCGCCTCAACCACTCTCGTTTTCCAAATGAAGCTCCAGCCACTCTCACACTCCAATCATGTGCCCTTGTGAAAGCCCTACATCGGGCAAGGCGTGGCTGTGAAAGAGCAATGGGTATGTTATGTTGTTGGCGGGGTATTTAGTTGTCTGAGTCTTCCTCTTTTCATCTCCCTACTACACTTACTCAGTCAACCACCCTCCAACTCTTCAACGAACTTGCACTCGCTCGCTTCTGTTGGTACTTCTTCATTTGCACCCCCGATGGCTATTTTGTTTGCACATACAAACCACTGCATCTCCAATTAGGCATGCATCTAAGGATACTAATCCATTTCCTCTAACTCTACAATTCGAAATTGAACTTTCATTGATACTACAATATCCACCTCCAACAGAAGATAGCTTGCTGCCACCTTGCTGCCATCCAGTACACAAGTCCCTTGTTTAGGAACTCTTCCACAACATCACCGAGGTCAACGTTGCTACTATTAGTAGCTGGGAATAAAATTGCAATGGCATCCACCATATTGGCTGCTTCGTCACGCCCTGAGTCACGCCCTGATTCCCCATCCGGAATTAACGGCGAGGGAAGAAGAAAGGATGAATGGAAGGGACATTCCAAGCGCCTGTGCTCAGATTGGCTCGTGTCTTACGAGTCCAACTTCTCGTAAGTTTGAGTTATATGCAGAGGAATGGTCCTGGAAGGGCATCCATCCTTCCAGGAAAATCTGTTTCCCCGCTGCATATTAATCATCTGAGGACCGCGCTTTGACGTGTAACAGCAATTCTGAACATGAAGAAGCTGATTCTGGACTGGATGTAGCGTCGCAAAAGATCGCGAATGGTTCACAACCTACATCCCCTTTGACTCGTATGTGCTAGACCACAAGGGTGTACTCATGGAAGTCTTCGGCATCGGCAGCGTCACTCTCCCCGTCAAGTGCAGCAACCGATTTGATGACAACAATCCGACACGAGCTGCACAAGTCACTCTGCATGACGTTCTTCATGTACCCAAAGCGGTTTGCAACTTGGTCTCCAGGCATGAGAGTGCTCTGGGGCGCCAGGAACTATGGACGTTGCCGAGCGAGGAGGACTCTTGCAAGCGGGGCGTCTTCCAACACCAACATAGACCCAAGTCAAAATCGAATGAGCCAGATCCAGGTCTCGACGACGGCGACGTGAACGTCTGCGTTTACATGCTTCCAAACAGCGGCTCACTCTGCCTACTCGATTTGGATATGGAGAGACCACCGGCGGGCTATTCACTGGCGCATACATCGTTCCCGGTATACACCGCTGGATCGCCAAAGATGCTGATGGACACATACAGCGGTGACCTAATCCCGCTCACTTGGCCCCACAACCAACAACAAAAATGGAATCGGAAGAAGGAAACTGACGACGACGGCGGCGGCGACTCGCGGACTATTATAACAACCAGCAATACCGGACCGAGCATTCAAACCTCGGAGCTAGTGAAAAGGCTCATGAATCAAAGGGCAGGACTCATCAGTCAGCTGAGCTTGCTGGATATGCTCATTGATGATGTGCAAGGTGTGACGCCAGCGGTAACGGCAACGGCGAGTGTCAATAACGTGGACACGAGACCCATGACAACGGTCTCTCCAAGCATTGCTTCTCTTTCCATTGTCACGCCAGCGACGGCGAGTGTTGTTAGCTCCGCCACGCCACCGATCGCCATGAGCACTCCTTCGATCCCTGAGGCGGTAGATCACTCGGGGGTCTGCCATGAAGGGGGAGACAACACTCAAGCAGCTGAGTTCGTTCTCACGACAATGGACGAAGAGGCCAAGACTGAGAAAGAGACCCTGGCAGAAAAAGAGGCTCTGATAAAGGCAGAGATGAAAGAAGAGGAAGACGCCCGGTGGGTGACCCACTCAGAGGAAGAGGCGGAAGAGGTTGAGACCATGACAGATGATAAGGACATGGCAGAATATGATTTAGAGGACGAGGTCATGGCAGAGTACGATGACATAGAGGATGAGCTCATGGCTGAGGTCACGGCAAAGTATGAGGCCGGGGCCGAGAATGAGGATGAGGTGGATGGAGGAGTGACAGGACAGGAGGAAATTGCGGCCCCTTCAGGTTCAGCGGCAAGGAAAGCACTTGCAGATACTGTGAATTGGGCCCCACTTTCAAGCATTCGCTTTAGAGTTGAATGCGAGCCGGATAGGGGTAGGTACACTGGTCTCTTTATCGTCATTTTGCCGGAAAGTTACCAGACCAAAACGTGGTCATATGACAAAGTACAGAAAAAGCAACTGTCAGAGGAAGAGAAAGCATGGCTGAAAGCGGTGTCGAAGTACACGCCGCGCTTCTTCAGAGGCATTGGGTACGACGCCAAAACGGATACATGGCAGCCGGGGAAGGGAGGGGGCAAGGACAGAGCACACGCACGTACGCTGGTGAAATGGCTAAGAGGTCACGCTCGTCCTCCGATCTGTTACGGCGAAGAGATAAGGATCGATCTCGATGCAGGCGTCCTAAACGATTGCGGCTTGGGAGCGGCCAAGGAGAGACTCAGGGTGCTGAGGGCAGCAGGCCGAGATCCAAGTCCTGAAGCGACACGAGAGCTAAATTTTATTCACCAAACAACACTACGGCTAAGATTGGAGGGGGCCATCACGAGCTACAAAGATGACCCTGACGTGCCTATCTGGAGCTACGACGAGGTCTTCGGCATGCTTTGATGGTGTCCACAGCGAATGAATGTCAGCTTGGGCGCCGCGGACTGGCTATACAAGAGGGAAGGTCAGTCATTGAGGAGAAACAAGCAAAATTGGATAGAGTCAAGATTGTTGAGAAAGCCTTGGACATTATACAAGATAGGGTAACCAGCTTTTACACTTGGATCGGGTGAAGACGCACCATAGTCCACACACACGCCTCCATGCCGGCGATAGTTTCATCTTCCCAGATGTGCCCATGATTATACTATAACCATCCCATTGTAAAGTCTCCAGACCCAAGCTGCCGGGACGATGACCACAACGATGAAAGAAAAGACCTTTGCGCCGCTAGATATGACAGAGTAGAATGTCCAGGCTTGTTCTTCCTTGAACCTCATTACCGTGACCGGGCACTATGGCCTATGGCAATGACCAGTGGCCATGATTGTGGACATGGTAAACTGATGGTTCGCCTGACGAGATGATCTCATTTTCTGCCGGGTCCTTCGACGATAACATTCTGTATTGACTAGGACATGGCCACGATAAAGACAGCCGTCCCTTCCCTTCTATCATGGTTAGTTCTTCATAAAGAATGGCTGGGGCGAACCACCAAAGAGAAGGTTGGGGTAAGTACCTACATGAGGGGTGGCACGCCGGCTTCCGGGTGACGCCTTGTAACATACTGACTTGCGTAGGCCTCACGCTTAAGTGGCGGGCTTCACGTATTGTGTGATGGCGGATGAAGGTCGCATCTCAACAAACTCGTAAGACCAACAGTCACAATGCTGGACCAGAAAGAAAAGAACGCCTGAAAGCTCTGGATCACACTCGCAAGTAAACAAACCCCTGAGGTAAAGTGAGTGGGGAAAAAGGGTTAGGGTTGGAAATGTGTTTCTGCTACCACCTTCCAACCACCATGATCCAGGAAAGGAAAAGATTCCCGATCTCCCCCGCTTCTGAATATCTTACCACTTTCTCACTTATCACTTGCCACTTTTCAGCTGCATCTCGACGAAGTCTGAAGACCACAAAGCTAGGTTATCCAGTCATTTCAACCGAGTGTTCATAGCGTCGACACTTTTTTTTTTGGTTTTTTTTTGTTGAAAATTTGTCACTTTTGCCCGCGGTCCCGTCATCCCCGCATCAACCATGACCCCTCCACCAAACCGCGTCCCTCTAACAACCATCTTTTCCCTCCTCGCTCTCTTGTTCACAACAACCACCCCGATTCTCGCCTCTCAAAAGTCCCTGCACCCCCTGACCTCTTCCAACCCCATTCCCAACTCCACCCACCTAAACAAGCACAACAACACCCCCGGCCTCCCCTTCATCATCAACACCTGGGGAGGCGGCCCCTTCACCTCCGCCACCGACTCCGCCTTTCTTTACCTTACCTCCTCCTCCTCCCCCGCACCTCCAGACTCCAACAATCCCCGTCTAGACGCCCTCAACGCCATCGTCGCCGGCTGTTCCACCTGCGAACGTCTCCAATGTGACGGCACCGTCGGCTACGGCGGCTCGCCCGACGAAACCTGCGAAACCACGCTCGACGCCCTGCTCATGGACGGCGACACGCTCGACTCGGGCGCCGTGGCCAATCTGCGGCGGGTGCGGGACGCCATGGCCGTTGCGAAGCGGGTGTTGCTGTATACCCGACATTCGCTGCTGACGGGCGATCAGGCGACGGTGTTTGCGCGGGAGAATGGGTTTGCCGAAGAGGATCTGGGGACGGAGGAGTCAAGGGGGCTCTGTGAGGAGTGGAGGAGGGAAGGGTGTAAGAAGGGGTCGTATAGGAGGAATGTTGTTGTGGACCAAGGGAAGGGAGGAGGGTGGTGTGGCCCTTTTGTGCCGGTTCCGGAAAAGGACTTGGGGCCTGATGGGGGTCTTGGAGAGTTGAATGATAAGCGGTTGGGGGAGGAGGAGGAGGAGGAGGAGAGGGGTGGTGGGCATGATACCATATCCATGATTGCTATTGGGAAGAATGGGAGGATGGCTGCTGGGTCTTCGACGAATGGGGCATCGCACAAGATCCCGGGGAGGGTTGGCGATGGACCGATTGTGGGTAGCGGTGCGTATGTTGATGGGGAGGTGGGTGGGTGCGGTGCGACGGGAGATGGGGATATCATGATGCGCTTTTTACCTTGCTACCAGGCTGTGGAAAGCTTGAGAAGGGGCATGACCCCGACCGAGGCGGCTGAAGATGCGGTCAGAAGGATGGTGAAGAAATACCCCAGTGTGCAAAGTGGGATTGTCGTGGTGGATAAGCATGGGAATCATGGGGCTGCGGCGTCCGGCTGGACGTTTACGTATGCGTACCGAGGAGGGCAAATGAGCGAAACGGTGGTTGTCACGGTGCCGCCAGTCGAAGGGGTCATCCCGGTGTCCGCTGATTTGTGACCGATCAGATGTTTGGCGAATTCCCAGAGTCAGCTCATCCAAAGAAACAAAAAAATCCATTACCAAACGTGCTAAAAGGGGTATCTCAAGAATCAAAGCAAAACTTCGTACGAAAAGAAGCATCGTCATGTCCAACATAAAGCCCCGCAGCTCATAAGAGTCATGATCCAAACCACCAAAAACGTCGCTGCACTGCTCCCAATCAGACCTCTCGCAGCGGCATTCTCCTGCCCGGTCCCTCCCACGTCGCCCCACGGCGTCCCTCCCGGTTTCACCACCTCCCCTGACCCCGCGATAACCTTGTCACCTGAAGGATACTTGATATCGTACACCGGATGATCCTTCAGCGCATTGGGCGTGCCCAAAGCATGCTTGCACTTCGGTTGGTTGTCACTCGGCCAGTTCAGCTCGCACGGCTCGTCATATCCCCACGTGCAAATCGAGTCGAGAATGTTATAGAGAATGTGGTTTTCGCCCACCCAGCTGCTGCCGTCCTTGTGTTGGTCGAGGCAGCTCGCCAAGAAATTCATGCTGTTGGCCGCCGACAGCGGAAGCTTGTGCCCCTCGGTGTGGATCAAGTCCTTGCACTCGGAAGCGTCCACCTCCTCCGCCTGCATCTTGATGGGCCCACCGACGGCCGGCCGGTCGTTAGCTCCGTGGCCTGTGACGAGATAGTTCCAGGCATCGTAGCTGATGTCGTGAGCGCCCTGGGATTGGTCGATGCGCAGGAGCTTCACGGTGCGGTCGCCGTACGAGAGCGAGACGCAGAGGTTGTTACAGTCGACCGAGCCAGGCCAGTAGGCGATGCGGTCGGTGTCGACCTTGCAGCCGAGGACGCCGATCGAGGAGGAGTAGCTGTCGTGAGGGGTGGCCCAGACTGTTGTGGTTGTGGCAGCAGCATTGGTTGTGGTGGCGCAGTATGAGAGAACGTGGAGGGCGAAGAGGAAGGACAAGCGAGAAATCCAGAGATTGGACTGCGTCAGCGGTTGTGCTTGTGTGCGCAATGCGAATGAACGGGATTCGGTCATGATGGGATTGCTAACGATTCAATCAAGGAGGGAATGAATGGCTTCGGGTCGGACAGAACCGATATAAGTGATAACTGAAATTCACTAAACAAAGGGAGACGACCGCCGTCGCGGCGGGTTCTGCGACACCGACTCAGATGATGCCGGCGATGGACATGGAATTGGAATCGCGAGTGCTGTAGAAAATGGGGAAAAAAGAAAAAAAGGGAGGAAAAGAAAAAAAAGGGTTAAAAACTAAAAGCAGAAGGCCACTGACGGCCGCGGGGAATGGCACCTCACATGCTTGGGGGGTCACCTGTTCCTGGCTTTCTGTCTTGCTTGCCCGTTCCTGGCTTTCTGTCTTGCTTGCCCGTTCCTGGCCCGTTCCTGACGGGAAAGCGACGGGACCTTGACGGGCAATCTGAACATCTGAAGGCTAAGATTAACAAGCGCCCTATGTGGCCTAGCGCTGTCTCTTCCATATCCACTGATTGGACCTTTCCAATTTTCCCCGGACTCGCATTGCAGGCGCTATAGTACACTATCTTAGGGTATCCCTGGTTCAGCATGGGCGGAAAATAACCCCACCAAAACGGAAAAAAAAAATTGGAGAGAATCCTGCTGCTCCAAATCGCACACATTGAGTACCTTCAGAGTGCAGAAAGCAGGAATAACTCAAAAAAAAATCGATCCACCCAGGGGTCGAACCTGGAACCTCCTGATTCGTAGTCAGACGCTCTGCCATTGAGCCAGCGGACCTTATTTGCTGAACGGTTGTTTAAATCCAGTCCCTAAGAACGGTTGGCGCTGTTGCTCGTTATACGGGTCGATACATTCTTTCTCTCTCCGTCTCTTTGTACGACATGATTATCATACGCTTGGGTAAACACTCCTTCATAGTCGTACAATAATGGCTTTGAGACGTTCATCCCCTCATCTTCTGAATGTTAACATACTTGAATTATCTTGTTCTACGGTTTGTTAGCGTTTCATAGGTCCTTCCAGGCTTGAAGTGAATGCGATCAGGCATATACATACATGTCTACACATGGACAACCTAGTAGTCACTCCCACACACTGGCGCCATGGAGTAGTAGTTTACTTGACAGGCAAGCTTGATAGTGGCCTGACGATTATGTAACATCGAAATTATACTGAAGCCACTTTGTTGTTGGCAAAGTTGGATAGACATGGTAAGCGCTATAGGTGACTACCTAACTAGGTCCAAGTAGTAAAGTAAACGACCGGCTTTGGGATGGTGATTGTAGCTTTTGGTCTTGTTGACATAACCCTTGTAATCCAACAGAAAAGAGATTCAACAGCGATAACAGAGAGTAAAGCCATAGGTGATTGATGCCATGACACTGATATTGCACGTAAGGAGAACTGGATCACGGAGAGATGACCAACGACAAAGAGCCTAGTGTATCGTTATCTATTAATATAGCAGCAATTCATTGCACAAGACATAGGCAACAAAAAAACCGCTTTAACAAGGCGCTAGCATGTCCCACCCCATCGCTTTTGAGCCCGTTCCCCTCGTCACTAAGCCCCAACTACACCATGCTATTATAGTAAACACCATACCAAACTCATCCAATCATAACTTCTTCCAATCAGAACAACCCAAGCAGATCCTCGCTGCCTCCACCACTCTTGGGAGGAGTCTGACTAGGCGAATGCCCCAGCTGCTGACCAGGCGGCGGCGGCGCACTCGTCCCACTAAGATCCATACCCGCAAACGAGCTCATCATATCACCCATCCCGCCTGCCGCAACCGGCGCAGCAGCACCAGACGGCAACGGCATGGGCGGTGGTGCATCGAAAAGCCCCATGATATCCGCCATGCCACCGCTGGGTTGCGGTGGCGCACCGGGAAGGCCCCCGACGTTGGCGGGGCTGCCAAACCGATCTGGTGTGCCGACACCGCCACCACCGTGCTCTGCGCTGGCAGGTGCGCCGCCATCGAAATCAATGTCGAGAAGGTTTTCAATGTTGTTCTGCTGACCACCTTTGGCAGCGGCAGCGACTGACGCGGCAATGGGGTTCTCGGCGGCGTTTTGGCGCTGTTCTTGGATGGCGGCGCGCTGGATCTCGTCGGCGCCGAAGCGGCCCTTGCCGACAAACGACTCGGGAGGCTTGTGGTACACGGAGGCGAGAGTGGAAAGCTCGGAAAGAAGTTGTTCAAGGAGGACGGGAGGGAGGGATGTTACTGTTGTTGTGATGGCGGGCTTTTGGGAGAGAATGATGCTCTATGAAGGTAGGTTAGTTAGTTAGTCACTTGTTTACATATTCAAGGGGGTGAGGGATTGTGACAAACCTTGGCAACATCGAGATCGCCAGAGAGGAGACGCCAGTAGATATAGGCACGATCTCTGATATCGGGGTTGTCGTTGTCTGCCGTGGCTTGCTGAAGGACCTTTTGTACCAGGCCTTGAGTGTTGCTGGGCTTCTTCAGGAACAGCTTGACCACAGCGGTAAGAATCTGCAGTTGAGTCTGCGTGAACTCTTCCAGGAAACCCTCCACGAACCCTTCCAGAATCTCATCGGCGTTGTTGATTTTCTCGGCATACTCTCCAACGATCCAGATCAAGGCACCCCTGGCGTTGGGCTCATCTAACTCGTCAATGTACTTGCAGAGAGTTGGAATGACACCTTCGTATCCGGGATACTTGCGGAGAATATCCTTGATGACGACGATAACCTCTTGCACAACATAGTTGACCTTGGTAGAGATCAGATCAAGCAACGCGTTGACGCACTTTTCGCTAGCGGCCTCAATCTTGATGGCCACCTGACCGATTGCCTTGACAGCTCTCCGGACGAAATCCATGTCGACTTCAAGGGCATACTCCTTGAGCTCCGAAAGTAGTTGATCAAAGTTCTTGTCGTTTGCTATCCTGACCATGATTTCCAGCTTCTGGAGCTTGACGTACGGGGGGTCGTTGTACTTGCAGAAGAATACCCTCAGCTCCTTGCTGAGAATATCGGGATTGGCTTGCAACAAGAGGTCAATGTTACGCAGAGCGACATACTGAACCTCAGGAGCAGACGCGATAAGCGTTACCAGAGGAGGAGCCATCTTCTTCAGGTACGCGCTCACTGTCTTGGGGTTGAGAGCCTTCATGTGGGTGAAGACAACCTTGACGGCAGCCAAAACCACGCTGGGGTTGACGTGCTGGAACTGGGGCGCAACTCTTTCGCAAATGTGTTCCGATTCCTTGACGTCTTGAGCAGTGTACTCGGCTAGTGTTGTAAGAATGGTGACCCTTCCCCATTCCGTGCACTCGTTCAGCGCCATAAGCAGCTTCTTCAGGGTCGTGGGTGTGAGGACAAGCGCCCTGGTCTCGGGGGCGGTTTCGTGGATTTCGGACAGGGCCTGGACCGAGTTGGCCACCACCATGGGATTGGGATCGCCAATCATGTCTTGCAATGTCTCCAGGAAACCGTTCTCGATGCACATTGTGGGGTTGAGATCGAACAGTTTGGCGACACAGATGGCGGCGGTCTTGCGCACGTAGGGAGACTCGTCTCGGAGTGTCTTTCGTAGTGGCTCCTCCATGTAATCGATCATTTTGTCGACACGGATGCAGCCCATGGTTCGAATCGCCAGCGCTCGAATGAGGGGGTTCGGATCTTCCGAGTCTTGTACGAATGTGTTGACGGCGAGAATGCAGAGATCGGGATGTGATTTGGCGTAGTTCCTGGACTCAGGGGTTAGCGCTCGTTTCGTGAGCGACGCGGACAGCTGTTGCTCACATCAAGTAGAGATACACCAGCTTCTTTTGGTCAAGGTCTGAGGTCGCAATGTTTTTGAGGACGTCCGGGAAGAGAGCCGACACGTCCTTGCCCAGGGTCATGGCCATGATGGTCTTCTGAATGGCTTCCTTTCGCTCGTAGGCATATTGGGACACAAGGCCGGCTCGCAGCTCGAAGGTCTCGCCCTTGCGCGGGGGCGCAAACGCACCCCGAATGCGGTTTATAGCTGACATTGCGGAGGCGTTGTTGTTCTGCGCACTCGGGGAGAAAGAGCAGTGGTGGAGGAGATGACGAGGTCGAGGTCGAGGTCGGGCGGTGAAACCTCGAGCTTCGACAAAGGAGAGGGCGCCTTAATGGGTGGTCGTGGAATGGCGCATACACGGATGGGTGCTTTTGCTATGTCGATCGCGGAGGTACCGGTAATCGTGAGACAAAAAGTGCAACCTGGCCGGCTGTAAGGCTGCGTACTGTTGTCGAGGGCGTGCTCGAGCCTTGGATCAGGTTGCTGGGTCGTCGCTGGTGTCGGGGATGGATCACGACGCCGGGATGATGTGGACGGGCAGATGTCCAGCGTTACGCGCTGAATGGCGGCCACTGTGGTCAACTGTGGTCAACCTAACGAAGTCACTGCAGCAACAGGCCAGAGCGTCTTGGCGTGAGCCTTCCACTTCCTGTGCTGCCCCCACTTACAGGGTCCTTGCTGCCCCGCCGGAAAGGAGAGCTTCAGCCACACACCAGTGCCGTCTTTGGGGCATTCCCGCCCGTGTGGAAGCCGCTGTGGCTGGGATGGCACTTGGCGACGAGGACGATGATGATGGGCGTGCCGTAATGACGGCGGGAACTTACGACGACCATCAGTCACTCCCCGCACACTAGACTTAGAGCAGCAAATCATTGGGCGACGGTACAGCTCATACATTTCCACTCCTTATACTGGGATTTAAATCATCGTTCCAAATCTTCAAAAGGACAACCTGCCACCAGCATCAACATCAATGGTAATGCTCCAAAAAATGACCCTCATTGCTGAGATCCCCTAAACAGGTTGCTAAGACTGAGGACCTTGATCTACAACAGGCCAACTTTCCCAACTTGCGTCGCCTCTTCATCGAGGCCAGGACGGATAGTGAAGAAAGAGACGTGTCCAGAAAAGCAGTACGTCATCATATTCCGGGGCTGCTGCTGTTCAACCATATAAGACCACCTAACATGACATTACCTACTTAGTTCTACAACGCCGTCCTTTTTCTAAGCTCCGTCGCAGTCTTCAGCTTGATAGCGCAAAGAATGAACGCCACAAAGTAATTCCCGAAACTGAAAATCCTGCCTCCTCTGTGCCATGCCTAGGTATTCTTCGCCCATTGCGTACCCTGATAAGTAATCATACAGAACCAAAAGGGGTATAAAACATCTCGTTCAATCGTACACGCTCATATCATAACCATGGAAAAGCAGTGGTGGTCCAAGACTCCGTGTCTTGCGCCATACCAATCACCTTCACTTAATCAGACTCGCTCTCAGAGCCCAGGAACGCAAAATCCGCCCTGTGCTTGGCTGGGCCTCTAACCCTTGTCTTGGGCTCCGCATCTTCCGAGTCGTCCTCGTCCTCGTCATCTTCTGCGTCGTCCTCCTCGACTTCATCATCGTCGTCTCCATCTTCATCACCACTACCCTCCTTCTCGGCCTTCTTCTTCGTCTTCTTCTTTTTCTTCTTTTCCTTCTTGTCCTCTCCATCCCCGTCTTCGTCCTCCTCCTCTTCATCCTCAGAGTCACTCTCAAGCTTCAGACTCTTCACCTTGGCCGCTGCCCTCCTTCTGGGTCTCCCGCCATCACCCAGTCCCCAGCTCTTTTCTCCATCCTTCACGGCATCCAGCTCCGCCTCCAACTCCCTGCGCATCTTGATTTCCTTGGCCTTGGACTCGGAGAACCGTCCGGTCATGCCGACTTCGGTGAGCATGTTCTTGAGATGCCTGATCTTGGCCTTCGTATCATCACCGTACTTCTTGAGCTCGATTGGCCAGATCTTGCGGATACCGCACTTGAGTAGTTGGCTCTGGAGCTGCTTGATCAGGGCTTCGTCGGGAGAGAGGTCGGCGGATGCGGACTTGGTTTTGCGGCCTTTGCTGGTGCTGCTGCTGGCGGCCTCCTTGGATTTTCCGCGCCCCTTGCCGCCGCCACGCTTCGGAGGCTCGTCGAACACTTCAGACATGGAACTTTCGCCGTCGTCCTTGTCCGCGGGCGGGGCGTTGGTGGGCTTGGTTTCGGAAGAAACTTTGGAGTTACCCTTTTTGGGTTTGGCTTTCCGTTTGGGAGGTTCGTCGATGACTTCGGAGAGCTCGCTCTCGTTGTCTGAAGCTGGTTTCATCTCCTTCTCCACCTTTGTCACCTCGTCTTTCGTGTCTGTGTCCTTGGGGGTGTTGACATCCATGGCGTCCGATAGCTCACTTGAATCGTCCTTATCCTCCAGTCCAGCCTCGTCGATTTCGCTGAGCAGGGACTCTGCGTCGGATGCGTCGACCTCCTTCTTCGCAGCGGCGGTTTTCTTGGTTGGTTTGTCCTTGGTAGCCTTGGCGGCGGGTTTCGCTCTCTTCTTAGGTCTTTCGGACTCGCTCTCCTCGGCTTCCTCTTCGTTGTCGTCGTCATCGGATGACCCCTTCCTCTTCTTGCCCGTTGCCTTTGTTGTCTTGCGCTTCTTGGGTGGCTCCTCTTCGGATTCGTCGTCGTCGTCGTCGTCAAACTCGTCCTCTTCGCTATTCTCGGGATCGCTCAACTCGGAATCTGACTCTTCCAAAGGTGTCGCCTCCTTCTTTGCGCGCTTCTTCGCAGGTGCTTTGGCTTTGGCGTTGCTTTTCGACGACTTCTTGGCGTTTGGTTTCGCTGGAGCGGCTTGAGACGGTTCTGCTTCGTCGGATTCTATCTTGGCCTACGATGGGTACTCCTCTGTCAGCAATCGATCGTTGTCTCTCGGTGTTGTTCAATGGGGGGCCATTGGGATCACTACTTACGAGAGTGTCCATGACAAGCTCTTTGCTCTTTGCTTTCCAGTCGCCATCTTTGAGAAACCCTTCGCCAAGTTCGAGCTTCTTTTCGACAGCTTCGCGCACAGCGTTGACGGTGAGCTCTTGCGGACCGTGGTAGATGCGATGCACGGCATCTGCGATCTCACTCTCGATTGTCGCATCCGCGACCATTTTGCGGGGAGGCATGGTGATGCAAGAAGATGCAGGTCAAGTTCGGGTTGTGCTTTTTGGTGTCGCAATCGAAATAACTCTCCAATTTCGGTGTTGATGGTATTTGGAGACGGGATACGAAGATTCGCAAAGTCGCAAAGCTCTTTAGTAGCTTGACAGATAGAAATGTGATGGATGACATTTGGTGATCGCGTCGTGGTGAACGTGTCTGCGATCGAACACACGCGAACAGATGGGGCCAGGTGGATTAGGTGTGGACCCAGACAAGGGACGTTGATGTTGGACAAACGCGGCTGGCCCAAGCGTTTTTGAAAGAGCTGTCCTAAACCGGTATGCCCAAGGCCCGTGTGCAAGCGCTGCCATCTATTCTACTGTGTACTGTACTGTTCTCAACGACATGCACTGCAACGAAATTGAGGCCATCGCCGCCATAACCTTTGCCCGTTGCCCTTTTCAGGCTCAAGCATGACCAAGTCAAGTTGCGCTACCAGTTGGCTATTGAACCCAACACTTTACCGGTCTCTCCACTGCATGTACTCACTCTGTTATGCCGCCTTTGTCCCACCCACGAATTGAACTTTGTCGATAATCCATGCGCATGCTGGCGTGTCTCCATGGACTTCTTGGTATTTCAGCTTATTGCGCTCCCGCACTCTTATATGCCATCAACTTCCCCCCCATTCCTTCTTACTTCCCCATCTTTGGGTTCACACCCGAGGGCAGAGGCGTCGACCGCAGCCGCCAGGGCGTTCGGGATGAGAAGATTGCTCCGACGAGAGGTCTCCTTGGATCGTGAAAGGCACCCGAGAGCTGAGTGAGCTACATACATACATACATCGATAGCTGAAGCCTCAAGAGGGTACCGCCGCCTCGAAAGATGGTAAGAAGCTTGATATTGTTGTAACACAGCTGGGCAGAAATGCATCCTCAGAGACTGTCGCTGTCCATTCAAGAAATACACATAAATCTTGTCATTTTCCATCTTTAACGGGATTACCGCAGACATCTTAGCATTTCAGCCTGAGCAACTCAATAGTCAGTCATGGAGAGAAATGCCCCGACTTTGGTCCCTTATCCCTCATGACAGCTCTCGGAGCCCACGCATGGCCCAACCCATCTCATTTCTCAGGAAGCAACAGTAAGCTCGGCATCAGCAAACGCAGAAAAAAATGCCCTCCCTCTAAAAAGGGTACCTCCACCATTTACTACTTCGAGCCATATCCCGAAAATGCCAACTGGGATACCCATTCCAGCCAAGTCATCTTCCAGTCCCACCACCTCCTCAAGCCCCTGCCCAGGTGCCATACTCCCATACTCCCCATACACTTCCCGTCTCCCCGATTCTGGCCAGTTGGTGGAAGCCCCTATGAGAGACAAGATTTTACCTCTGTCGCTTATTCCAGTGATGGGTATAAGGAGTGTAAGTGCGCGGAATTAGCGAGCTTTTCCCGTCCGTTTTTGTTACCGTGGTCGTCTGGCAGGAGAAGGGTGATGGATGAATCAACAGCATTGGCAAGCTTGGTCATTGCCTCGGCGTCGTCACTTGGGGTTGGAGGAGAGGCGACATCCATGCATGCTTTTCGCAAATCTTGTGCTGCGCGGGGGCAATGATGCGTGACCAAGATTGCCAGCGGCTGAAGTCCTCCGACTTGGTTCAACTGAGAGAAATTGGCCATGTGGACTGGTGAAGGGTGGTAGTTTAAAGGGGATAGGGCTGCTAGTAGTTGACCGAAACGTATTGCCGTCGGTGAGCTTTGTTCTGGAGGGGGAATTCGGAAGTTGTTGGTGATCGGAGATAGTGGAAGTAGAGATCCGATGGCCCCATCCGAGAGCGGATCGGGATGAGCATCATCTTCGGGAGTGGAAACGGGGTCCATCGGTTCGGACATGGTGATGGACGTTGAAGCTTGGTTTTGTAAAGAACGAGGAAGAGCTTGGAATGGAGAATGATGGTAACGAACTCGGGTTGTTTCTTGCGTGAATGAGAGAGAGATGGTCGGAGCCCAAGGCTCATCTCCAGAAACAAAACGGAAAGACATAACTTGCATTGTTCTGATATTGCGAAGATCCCGTCGGCAATGGCGTAGAAAGTTGTAGCCCCATGTTAAAGGTAGTCGTTGGTGCTTGGAGGCTGTCGCTATACTCGTAGTTCTGCCGGTGTCGGACACATCTGTTTATTTGCTGATTTATCGCCAAGGTCCTGACCCTTTCAAGCTTTTGGATGGGGTCGCCCACCCTGCTGATTTTCTACCTTTTCATCTTTTCAATCTGTCCAGGCCGTCATGGCGACACGGTCTGCTCCAGATACTCAAAGTACTTTTCGTTCCATTGCGCCAAGAACACATCGTCGAATAAGCCGGGCGCCATGTCGGGCGACACCTCACCATGAGAACAGAAGCTCGGCGGCATGCATTTCCTGTCATTGATGGCTCGCTCGAATACCTTGATCAGGCATTTGCCACATATCTTGTGATCGCATCCCGGCCTCGAGAGTAAATTCGTGGTTTCCGCTTTGTCTTGACAAATGTAGCATTTTGGCCTGTGTAAGGGCAAGATAGGTACAAGTAGTCAGCAGAGCTTCGAGATTGTTCCAATTCCATACAGTCCTTCGGTGAAACCTTACGTGGGTGGAAAGACCTTGATCCAAAAGTTGTCAATCCGGCTGGCCCTGAATTCCGACGAGTTTGGGTCTGCGGGGATGTGCGCCAGAGTATCGAATGATTGGCGATAAGACGGCGCTGGCTCTCGTTCGTGTTGGGTTGTATCCATGTTTGACATTGGATGTCTCCTGTTGCCTTGCTGCTGCTGCTGCTGGTGTGGTGCAGTGTTGTAGAGGATTGATCAGGGCCCTTGGCGTGATTTGGTTTCTCGGGTCCGGTTTTGTAGTAATATGAGGGGGGCTTGACACATCCGGCGACCGAAATAGCGGTACAGCGATGTCGCCGTCAATTGCAGATGGGCACTGATGATGGTTCGCTGCGTGGCGTTCCTCGAGCCAAGCCCAGCTGCACCTTGAGCATCATCGGGAGTCGCTTATTCGTGGATGGCGCCTTTCCCCGCACGCCACGTTCACGGCGCCTTCCAGGGCTTGGAGTTGGCTTGTCGCATCCCCTCATGCGCTGTAGCAACGAACATTACTGCAAGGAAGTTATAAAGGTAAACTCGAACTATCACATGCTTTTGGTTTTGTGTACACCCCGACTTCCCTTGCGATGACATTTCTTGATCTTTTTTTGAAGGGCTATGATCCCAGCCGTGTGACGGCTCATAGGTAGCACATCCAAGCAGGTCAGCATTGATAAATTCGCACTCGCCCGGCTAGCTCAATCGGTAGAGCGTGAGACTCTTAATCTCAAGGTTGTGGGTTCGACCCCCACGTCGGGCTCAATTCCCGGCGGCGAAATGCGATTCTCTTTTTTTGGACTTTGCGCAAGTTTTGATTGACCAAGCCGATTGTTGTTTATTGCTAGTAACCTTTTTAATAGTTTCAGTTGTCTATCCGTCGTCCCTGACCTTGCTAACCCTTTATGTCAATACCTTATTCAGTGTTTTCAAACACGCCCCAAATTTCGAGATCTCTGCGTACCGCCCTACCGCTCCACTCTTGGCAGTCTGACTTTGTCAATCGGGCCATCCGATTACAATATTGCGTACGTACCTGTAGAGGTGCGCATCAGGCAACCAAATCTCCCACAGAACTTCTACAAGGGCTAAGTGACTGATATCTAAACCTTGCAAGTTATCGAATTCTGCCAACCGTTATCTAGCCAGCTATAACCATATCACATTAACCCATAGAAAGACATACTCCACGTCCTCGTGCTACCGAACCCTGACCATTCTCGACAATACTGGACACTTACAGACATTTACGACATCATCACCACTTTGCTGACCGAAGCTACCCAGTCACACCAAGCATCGGACTGAACCCTAATCTACGCTCCTCATTGACGATCATGAATAGGCACCCCTTTATCGGAGGTTGCAGTTCATTTGAAGACGTCAAAATATGGATTGATGTGCTATGGTTCTGCTATACCGCTACAGGGAAGCAATCGCACGACGCTCTGGAGGCAAGGTACCGACGCTCCCTTTCAACATGCAGCCCTATGGGTACAGTTGGCTTCCGCTTGATTTGTTTACCTTCCCGTAGCCTCGTGTTGAAAATGATTACCATCCATCTTAAAATCACAGCACGTATCCTTTGAACTTTCGGCTACCGGGAAAGGGGGACAAGATGGTAGAACAAAGGGACACATATAATCAACGAATGCTAATACATAACCACTCCTTGCTGTTGTTACATATTTACTAGAAGTTTATTGTCAGTAGCAAGCTCGTAAATCAAGAAGCCGTAATTCCCTTTTCTTCCTTTTTTTTCCTTTTTCCACAAGCGCAAAGCATACTAGAAGCAAAGGACAAGAGCCATGATGAAAACAGGAAATCTCATTGACTATCTAGACCTGAAACAGCGTCTTACTGCCCATTCGGGACCCTTGAGGGCGATGTTGGGAAACCAAGCGAAACCAACAACCAGAAAACCAGCAGGCAGAGGCTTGGATGTGACGCCCCGCTGGTGCCAAGTCAGGCCAAACTAAATACAACAAACTTGACTTCCTCTGTACACAGAATACACAAAGCCAAAACCAAACCCCGAAGTAACAACCAGAAACAGAAAGCAGAACAATCCTCCTCTATAGTCAAACGCCAGAAAAGCCAAAAGCAAAGACCCGAAAGCAGAGATCAAAGGCAAACAGCACGAACGAAAACAAAGCAAGAAAAGAGCAAAACACGAAGCAAGCAAAACAAAAACAAAGCGACACGAACCAAAACTTGAAGCAGACCAAGAGCAAAACACGAAGCAAAACCAAAAAAACACATACACCTGGAGAGACAGACTCGGATGCTCGACACCTAAAAAGCAAAATCAGCAGTATCTAACCATACTAAACAAAAAAAAGAGAGCGAAAGAGCGGCAAACATACCTGAATGACCCAAAAATCTCGTGTACCTAAAAAGTCAAGTCAGCAAAACAAAGAACAGAATGAGAACTTACCGACGATCCAAAGAGCCAAATCGAGTGGCCCGGACTGTAACCGAACGCACCCTCCTCGGCTCCCCAGACTTCCGAGGCCTTCCACCGGCTTTCTCCAACAACTCGGCCCGCCTGTTCGCCTCAGAGAGACGGAACGCTTGGACGCGAGCGTGGAGGGTGCAACCAGTGTTCAGCAAGTGGCGAGTTTGGCTGAGAGCTTCCGACCTCGAGGCCTTCCACTCGGCAACCTTACCCACCACCTCCGGACGACGACTCGGACGACGAGCAACGTCCGGCATCGGGGGTTTCGTCCCTTCGGCGAAGTGCACCTTCTTGCGCTCCTGGGTTTTCTTGTTGTCTCGTTCTGGGCACTGCTGCTCTGTAGGAGCCGGCTTAGGCTCCGGTCCCGTCTAGGTCCCTTTGCCGTCCACCTTCTCTTTGTTGGAGACAGCCGCAACACCAAAGTTCGACGCTTGTTGTCGGGCGTCGGCGAGATCGGCAGCGATCGATTCGAAAAGGTTGCCTATCGTTGTCGTGATGGCCCGAATCGCGACTTCGATGTGGACGATTGCTGCGATCGAACCTAGAGAGAGGAAAACGATTAGTCGGATGACGAACATCGAAATTCCAGAGAGGGCCAGGGGAGACGTAGAAGTGGTGGTTGAGGAAGTCATGGTCGAGTTGTGTCGATGAAAAAAAAAAAAAAAAAAAAACAGTCGTGGCTTGTCAGCAAGAGCAAATGACAAAATTTGTTGTTGTTGAAGAGAGGAAAGAGAAGAGAGGAGGGAGAAGTGCGGAGGGGACGCAATCTACCTCTAGGCATTTGGGAGAGCAGGGCCTAGACTGCCCAAAACAGGTAGTGTCCCCCGTTGTGGCCTGATTTACGAGAAAACGCGTCTGCTCCTTCCCTCATTACTGGAACAGCCCAAACGCGCCTTCCCAAAGCGCACTGCCAGACGCTTGTCTTTCCGCGTTCACCCGACAGACCCACTGGAAGTTGTGGGCTTACTAGAAGACGCTGTAATTCTGTTAGACGGTCTAACGGAGAAGCCTGGAGGGCAGGAAGTTTGAGGTGTGGAGGGCAGTGATCACCCATAACGAAAGTCATGTTACAGTGAGCAAGGCCTCTGAAGGGCCGGCAGTAACATAGCTATGGGGCATCACATTGGGGTGTACTTGAGTAGATAGGTGTAATTTTCCAGCTACCTCTACTGAGGTGAAAAGGGAGTCGAGAGTTACAGTGAGATTTTCCAGCTAACTACCATGCGTAAAATGAATAATGTCGGCGGCCCGACGGGTTGGGCTACAGCAGCTTTTCCCCCTGTAAATTTTGCACAAAAACGCCCGACCAGAAGCAGTTGAGGCTTCCCTAACAGCAGCGCAGGCCTTGAATCTAGTAGTTGGCAACTGCTTGAAGAGTGGAGGTATTTGTGTCGAGCAACACCAATGCCAAATATCACCATTTTTTCGAGATGAAGCATTGAAAGACGTTCACAGAAGGGATGTCGTCGAATTTAGCATGCATCTTGTATAACATCCCATTGGTCAGCCTTAAATGTGGAGTGGCTGTACCCCTGTCCCGAGCATTCTTGGCTTCCACTTGTCATCCGAACGCATGCCTCGCGGCGATCACGGGCGGGCTGCGACGCACTACACTAACGCTGGGAAGTGGGTTGCATAGCACATGTGCATTCGTCTGAACATCGACGGTTTGGCATGGAATATTGAAAGAAGGCATCAGAGAGGACCTGTGAAAAGAGGACGTCAGCGGTGGTGTTGTACATGTAGCTGAACCGCTTGTTGAAGCTGTACATACCAGACAGAGGACAGGGTGCAAATGAGACATTCCCAACACCTGCAATAACGATCAGCTCTGTGGGATTGATCTAGTAACCAATCAAGTTTTGTAGACTTGTGAGGGTTATTGGGACTTTTTTTTGTGATCATCGAGGTCTCGACTATCCTCGTCGCCGCGAGAGGGCCCGAGTTGTAAAGGAGCAAATGCCTCGTCTCTAGAATCGTAGAATAGAGCAGCCGGAACTACGGTAGCGGTGAAGCTGTCAGCGTAGTTAAACGCAGTATAGCACCTTCATTGACGGGCAATCGTTGGAGGAGGTGGACTGATCACGGGTATCATGTATGCTCCTCGCTTCCGTACTTGAACCAGCCTGAATGTCTTCAAAGGCTTCGGCATAGACATTGCACAAAACCAGTGATCCATCAGTTATGCGTTGTATACCTTCCACAATCGAATTGGATAGGCTAATCTTGTGCTCGAGAGGCCTGAAGCGGACTGCTTGTAGGGGATTCGATAGCTAATTGTCCAAGTTCAGTCGCCCTTTTTAGGGGGGGATAAAATACACTAATAGGCCTACGCGTCAGGCATCGAATAGGCAGATTCGCTCGGGTTCCTTTGCTGTTCGTGGCCAGGACAGACGCGTCTTGCCAGTCACGTCATCCTTTCAGAGTATAGGTAGACTCCGCCCAATTCTCCCACCTCCTCTTCTCTTTCCCTTTTACATCATCGAAACACAGTTGTCTGCAAGCACGCTTTCCAGTTTCCATCACAAAAAACCAATTTCTGATCCATTCTTCATCATCAAAGCTCTTCACATTGCACTTGACAACTCTCACAATCATCACAATCTCTTCTTTTGCTCTCCGCGCCTTCGACTTTGCCATCATCGTCACAATCGGCATGATGCGCCTCCTCTTTGAACTCTTCTTGTACCTGATCACCGGCCAAACAAACATCGCCAGTGCCGATACCATCATCGACAACAACAGCAACAACAAGCGCGGTATCTGCAACAGCAGCAGCGCCAACACCAGCGCCCAAAACAGCAGCCGCGGCTATGAAAGTAGCAGCAGCAACAACATCACCAGCAGCATCTTCAGCAGCAGTGCCCTCATCCGCACCATCAAATGGGGATGTAGGAACAGCAGAGTCATTGCCCACACCAGCAACGGCAGCAACAACGGCAGCCTCGGCAGCCTTGAAAGCAGTACCGCCATCGCCAATAGCATTGGCAGCAGCAGCAGCACCAACAGCATTGCCGGCACTTGTGGCACCAGCGGCAGCAGCATGGGTAGCAGCCCCATCACCACCATCATCAAAGGCACCACCACCATCAATGACACCACCAACGGCACAACCATCACAAATGGCGCCAGCAGCAGCGATAACAGCAGCAGCAGCGGCCCAAAGCCAAAGAAAGTGCAGTTTGTGGCGGAACGGGAGGTGAAGAGTTGGGGAAGGCTTGACAGCCGCCAGTGGAGAGAAATCCGAAGGAAGGAGGAGAGAGAAGCACAGTTCTTCTTGTGCCGTGTGCCCAGAGAACAGGAGTAGGGGGTTGAGGAGGAGTGGCTGGGAGTGGATGGCGGACTGAGGGAAGAAAGGAAGGAAGGAAGGAAGGGGGGCATGGGGAGGAGACGGGGGACAGGGCAGCTTTAATGATGGGCTGGGGACGGGAATTACTGAGCATTACTAAGGTGTTTTTGTTTCTTTTGGAAAGGCCACTTGGAAGCAGGCGCAGGAAAAGGACGGAGTTGAAAGGCAGGCGGAGTTTGGGATATTTGGCATTAGACGAGGAAAGGAAAAGGGAATTGCATTAGACAAGGCATGGAAAGGTTTGGATGACTCTATGGGTTGGTCAATGAATACAAATTGTTTGCGCTTCAGTTCGTTATCTCCCTCATCTCCAACGGTCTCCATTGCTGTGCTTTTCTTCCTTGGTCACACAGGGTCGAAGGTGTCTTCCACTGACTCTGTCACTAACGGTTACATAAGGTGCCTCTAAGAAAGTTTTGCGCGGCGATATAAGATGACTAACCGTAACACAACCCTCCAACCCGTTGACCAACGCTCTTCAGCGTTGAGAATGCCTAGCTAGCCGGTAGGCTGGGAGCGGACGCTAAGCTCCCGGGCCGCTGGGAAACCTTAAAGCAACGGCAACGACACCGACAGCAACAACGGCCGGGATACAAGGCGGTGGTGGTATCGGCGGTGTTGGTGAACTTCGTTGTAGGGTGACATTGAACTTGGGCGGGCGACAACGTCGAATTTACTGTGGGATCGACTCACCATGTTGGCCACTTCGTCTTCCTACCTATCACGCGGTTCGATCGCGGCGAGCGACTCGTCCACTGCGACCCGCATTCAAACGGGCTATCGCGACATCGATGGTCAACAGCAGCAACCCATAAGGACAGCAAAAAACAAAAAGGGAATATGGGGCAGTAGGAAGATACTGGCGGTGCAATAGGGGAAGGTCAGGAGACACTTGAAGAGAAAAGAGAATAGTTTGTCGAGTGAGGACAGAGTTTGGGAAGTGGAACGAGCCAAATGGAAGAATAGTCTTTCATGAACATAAAGGGGACGAGAGTAGGGTAAGAATGGAATGTGGGAAACGGGTAACGATGAGAAAGTACTGGAGCTGGGGCTGGGGCAGTCATGGGGGCACAGAGGTTCATTACACATCTTTGTTTGGCTAGGGGTTTTTGATTGTGATGGAAGGGTGAGGTGGAAGAAACGACAGACAAGCACTGCGGCCACGGCCGGGAATGGAATAAAGGGGAGAAAGGTTACGGCTACATCCAAAGAGTTCCTGAGAGGCTATGGCGGAAGATGGAAGAAGACCAGGCCTGGATGGGATCTTCAGGAGGGGATGTTGAGCAGGATAGGTAGCTTTTCAGGCAATTTCCTTGTTTCGATTCACGCATGGATCAGTCTTGTATATTTTAAGGGTTCTTCATTCTCTAGGAATCCCGTGTTCCGTACTTCTTTCTGCGTTTGACAAGTTCATCACCATCTCTGTGCCTTGTTCAGCATCAGCTTTGTGTCCAGTCTTCTGTTTGTTTACATCCTGGAAAGGGGCGTTGTGGTTCCACTTGGCGTCGCTATGTTGACTTCGCTGCGGTGGTGGTGATGGCACCGGTGTTGTTGGATTATCAAGACTCGGGACGAGCTTGTTGACAATGATGAAACCTTGTTGACAATGATGAGACGCGAAGCAACATCAGGAGGCATCGGTTAAAGAGTAGTTTCCGTTGCTACCCACGTTTCCATGTAATCGACGCGTGAACAGAGTGGAATGAACAGCGATTGTTCTCGAGGCCACTCCTAGATTTCTGGCTTCAGATGGGGCGTGAAATGACGAACGGAAGAAGAATAACTCCTCCCGACTACAACTCTTGAGTTGTGGTAGGTAATGTATGAGATGGATTACGAGGTATGGGGATGGTGATCCGTGTATTGTGGGAGAGATCCAGCTGACTGAAATTGTAGGGGATTGCCAGTAAGTGGCCGGTAATCCCAAGAATGAAGGTCTGCAAAGGAGAGATTCTGGAAGCGTTCATCTACCACAAGGATTTATCGTGGGAGTCGAGAACCGACCATAGCCATTTGCGTGCAGGTTGTTTGATTCACCGGACCATTCGTTATGTTTCAAGGCTCAGTATCACCACTTAAACACCGGGCCTACAGGGTGCTCGACACAAAGACTCATCGTACCTGTGTTTTCACCAGTCTTGTCATCTTTGCCTTTCGTTTCGTGGGTTGGGAGGGGACTGATGGGTTCGGTTCGCCTTGAGTCTGGCGGTCACAAGGAGACCACCGGTGAAGAACCGGCTAAGCGCTCTGACAGACTATTTGACGACCGAGGGCGATCCGACTGGCGATGATCGCGGTACACGAAGAGGCCTACTGCGAGATATCCTTGGTAGGCTCGGACGTCTTACCACTGGGGGCTCTTATGTTTCGAACGTCTTGTCCTCCTCGATGTGTGGATCCTTGGTATTCTGGCGCGCATTGATCATATCAGGGAGCTTTCGCGAGCGTCACGGCGCACTCCGCGGAGTCTCAGTTGGCATACAACCCCGATTTTTGAGAGTGGTGGATGTACGCTCTTGATAGCGTCGCTGAGTCGTGCACGAAATCTATGGGCTGTGGAGCTTGGAAGCTGATCGGTCGCTCGAGAGAGTCGTTTTCGTGGAATAGCAGAAGACGTACTCGATGTTCCTAGCTAGCCGACAAGTAATGAATGACATTCGATAAACGAGATCAGGAATGAATTGGGAGATTACCTGTGTTGACATGCCTACAAATGGCCCTCAGGTCTCCTCTCGTAGCAATAGGAGAGTGATTATGTTTGCGTGTGGTGCCAGTCTCGTTCTCTGCGATTCGCGATCGAAGTCAAACAATTGGAGACCGGAAGACGATTTCTCGTATTCTCTATTGCATTGTGCGGTGATGAATTTTCTTGGATAGGGTATCAACATACATGGCAGCCCCCCCTGATCAGCGCCACCGGAACCGAAACACCACGCCTGAAACAGTTCCTGCTCAGATTGCCAAGTCGCAGTACCTTCCAACTTTCTGTTTAAAGATGACCTCGAGCATATCTTGGCCTCCACTCCATATATGATCCATGACCCCGTCACACTTGGACGGTGCACGGTGGTATCTAGGCTGAGCCCGTGGTACAGAGCAAACAATATTCATTCTTTTACATGATCTCTCCTTGGGCATGTAGAGCGGCGAGAAGTGTCAACATGGGGACTAACAATCATGTTATTCATCTTACAATCTCTCCACTAACACACGGATAGGATGGTGCTGCATACTTAGGCTGTTACAGACATTGATGAATATGACAACCAGAACTCGAACAACTCCGGTTCTATCTAAATTGCCACTCTGGGCACATGATCCTGGACACAACATTAAATAACATACTACTCTCCTTTTTCAAGACCAGGTCAAAAGAAGAGAGTGAACACATCAATGACACACTGACATGTTCTTTGTGGTCGTTCCAGCCAGCTGAAAAGCCATAAATGCGAGAATCGGCCAGAGATATCGCTCTCGTCAGTCGTCGAGCGATTCCTCATGGTAAACATCTTCCTCCTGGTTTGACACAGCATCTGCGTCATCGTCCATATCGTCGCCTTCATCGCTTGTTTCGCCATGACGGCTTCCTCCAATGACATAACCCCAGTTCAGCCAAGCGTCACTACCTTCGTCGTCATTATCACCCTCAACACCATCACCAACCGTGCGGGAACCCCCTGTTTTGACCGGGTATTCGTGTACACCATTCTCGCATTCTGCAACACATGCAGTTCGAAGCTCGATGGTATTACGCGTGGGCTGGTGCCTCAAAGGAAGGCCAGAATCCTCTACAAGGAGAACTCTTCCATGCGGTAGACTTCTCACAGGCTGACGAGGCCTAACCTTGCGAGTTTGAGCGGGTCGAAGAGACTGACGCACTTTGGTGTACATCAGGTCAAGATCGGGGTAATCCGGAACCGGCACGTTGCTGATGTGCCACCAAAACCCAGAGTATGGAAGATCTTGAAGCTCTTGATCTTTATGTGGACGAGCAAGCTTCCTCCAGATTCGTTCCCAACCATTTACGCAGTCTGCGGAAGTGATCATGTCCCCACAACAATGGCTGTATTGTGCCCAGACTGGCCACAGACGACTGCCGGAAAATAACCGCGAGTCAAAGTCAAATATGTCCTCCCAAAAAGCCGGATCAAAGCCATCTTCATCGTCGCAGGAAAAAGTGGCCACAGTCTCTGCGGTGCCGAGACAGTTATTGAAGAGTTTGTCTAGAGCACACCATGTGCATCTCGCTACGGGTGCATTCTTGTGAATAGCGAAGCACTCCTTATCCTTTTCAACCTTGAAGAAGTGGCAAGTGTGAACAAATGCATGTTTCACGAAGCTCATATCCTCTGCGAGGGTAAAGGTAGTTGGGTTTCCATATTCCTCCGTGAAGTCTCCAAGAACACGTCTGAACATTGAGCGACATGTGTGCCAATCAATGTAGAAGTAGTCCATTGACGGTCGCACGATGATGTTGATGTCAAGGTTCCAGGCGCGGATACTGACATAGCGCTGATGGCGGAGGGCCGCAATACGTGCCTCGCGGTTGACTTTCAGAAGGGGGTTGGAGTTGTACTCTACCAGACGGTCGTTTTGGCAGTGCCTGTCGATGAAGATGTACGGACGCACGCGAATGTTTGTGGGATCAGAATAGTCGTCCGGGTCATCCATGCTCCAGATCAGTGTCCAAGCAACGGCTGGATTGTCTTGGTAATCATTGAGAAATTCTTTCCATACCAGGAGGCGTAGCTCGGAAGGAAACATGGAGAACTGGTGGAACTTCTTCCGGGAGCGCTGACTGAGTCGTTGGGATCTTGTTTTGCGGGAACTGGGCTGCTGCTCTTGGCCGGTGCCCAGTGACCGCGTGGTCATTTTGTGGGTGCGCATCTCGACGGCGGTGATTCAAAGAATGGAAGCCCCCAAACAGGCAAAGGGGTTATTCTAGGCAGTAGACAGGTCGAAGGGCACGAAGGATGAGAAACGTTGATTCGCAGTACGAGTGAGGGTCAAGGAGCTCGACTTTCAATGCGACGGAATCGACGAGACGACGAGGAGTGGGAGAAAAGGTTTTTCGAATCGAAGGGCACTGCAGAGATTAGGCATTCATGCCTGATGTGCGCTTTGGAAAGATGAAAGGGAAGGAGCAAAGGTCAATCAGGTGGCTAAATGAACCATTTTATTCGAGACAGAGAAGGCAGGCACGTCTCGACAGTGAAGCCAAATACCCCGCCCACCCTTCAAGGTCGGACTTGTGGTGACGGTGGCTCACTGACGAGTGTAGGCAAAAACCTGGAACCTTTCAATTTGATGCAGTTGAACTTGAAATGCTTGCAGATCGTGTAAATACAAGGCTGGGGTTGGTGCCAGCCTGCTCACCTTGCCCTGCATTACCTTGCGCAGAAGATGGTAACCATGCATCCTCAGACTACTATCCTGTATCGGCCATGTCCACTGGCGCCTACTTGTTACCTCCTCCTCCAAACCTGGTCGTCTGTAGATGGGCTACTCAGCGGGGCCGTCCCCAACCAACACCAAACCATTTCTGCGAGGGACCAGGGCCAGTTTTCTCTCCAGCCCGTGAGTTCGGCTTTATTGTTTGACCGCCCATTAATGCCATTACTGTAGGACATCTGACCTCTTAAGACCACGGCTAACACCTCTGTTTCTCGCCCTTTCGAAACCAACTACGATCCTAGTCGTGACGCCGAGCCCCCCACCGTATAGAAGCACCACCTGCTACCGCAAGACCGACCACAAGCATGGACAGAAGCGCGACCGTAACCACAGCCACGACAATATCCCGATAACTTCATCGCGTCTGGGCTGGTAACGTCACTTCAGACCCCAGGCTATGCAATATTCGAATCAACCCACCAGACGCCCTTGGACTAGGCAGAGAGCTTGGGAATCTGAAGAGCGTTTCTGTCACACATGAATGGGATCACAGACAACGACTGGGAAGAGAATAGATAGACTAATATGCCGGAGAGGGCAAGAACAAAGAAGTATCGAAGGAACTTGTAGTGGGTAGCGATTTTGTAGGAAGAAACTTCTCTAGCAAGCTACAGAAGCGGTGCTCTTCGTTACGTCCTCTCCCTCCTCCCTCCTTGTCAAATCCATCCCATGCACCTTATCCATCAACCCTGAAATCGCACAAGACTCCACGGGCGTTGAAAAGTTTATGATGGGCATCATAATCCCGTGCCAATTTCTTTTGATTATGGGAACCCATTCAACTTGAACTTGTAGCCAAGAATGTCCAGCCGAACAATGGTTGCGGGGTATGATCGGGCAATGCGTGAGAATAACCTAAGGAATGACTCAGTTCGCGATCTTGGAGGCCAAGTCTAGGTGGAGGTATCACAGCCAACTCCATGACTCTGCGCTGTCTTCTTTTTCTCGCTTTCATTGTTTCCCACTGTGTTCTAAGGGACGGACAGCATAGTAGGTTAGTTGGCCATATGCTGGCAAAAATGCAGCCCACGGGCAACTTGGTTTCGTATCACACAAGAATTCACCTATTGTCAGAGACACAGAAGAAAAAAAAGGAGAAAAAGAAAATACAGAGTCTATTCTTGAATGTCGATACCGTACCTATGTTCTGCTAAATTACCAACGCAAGCTACTTAGGTATGCTGACCACTTCCCGCCCCGGCCTCTTCTAATGTCCATCTCTGACCACTCATTACCATCACCAAGAATCATCACCACCGCTTTCCCTGAGCTGAATCCACATACGAACCACCTCGCTACTTTGCCCAATAATGCACCTACCTCTACCTACCAACACTCCTCCAAAACCCTCCTCTCCCTCTCCAGCACCTCCACCTCCGCTTCCAACCTCTCAATCTCTCTCCCCACCTCATCCACCACCCCTTGCCAAGCACCTACCGCAACTAAACTCGTCGGCTCCTTCTCCTCAGCTGCTCGATAATACCTCCTCGCTCTACAGGCGTTGGCAGCCAAAGCTAGGAGATCGATTTCCGGCTGCGAGTCTTCTGGTAAGGGTTGGGTACGACGTACCTCCAAGTTTGCGGCGGCCGGCGTGGCTGTGGTTGCTGTTGCTCCTGCCTGGAGAATACTAACCATGATATCTTGTTCTCGCTGGAGGGAGAATATGGTGAGGTTAAGGACTGTGAGATGAATGGTGAGTTGGTGGAGGCGGTGGGAGCTGATTTTGGTTTTGGGTGGTAGGAGGGGTATGGTTTTTGTTGTGGAGGGAGCGGGAGTAGAGAGATCAAGGTCGGCGTCGTGGGGAGGGGGTGGAGGTTTCGAAAGAGAACCAGCGCAAAGAGAAAAGGGGGATGAAGACCTGGAGGTGGAGGTGGAGGCGGAGCTGAAGTTTGAGGCGGAGCTTGTCGAGGAGGTAGAATCGGGGGAAGGGGAACGAGAAGAGGACGGGGAGGAAGAACGGGAAGAAAAGAGCGAACGGAACATTGTGTTAGGAATTGGAGTAGGACGAAGGAAGGTGGGGATCTAAGGTTGTTCGGGTAGTAACGATGAAAGCGTGCCTGAGAGAGTGAACTGCTGCTAGAAGTACACCTGTACTTGCCTGCTTTGCTTGTACCTGACAGGAGATTTTTGATCTTGGTATCTAAAAAGGAGTGTATGGCATGCGCTTCTCGTTACTTACCCCCAACCCCTAAAATTCTGTTCGATGATTTGAGTGTGAGACTGTGACTTTCGACGTTGAGACGGGAAAAGGTTGCATGACGGGTTATAACGGAGGCTTTATACATCTCGAGGTGACCATAATGAGTGGTTTGATCCATGAAGAATACAATGGCGTTGTTCAGTTCTTGTTGTTCTTCTAATGCGTTTTACAGTCTTCTTTGTTCGAAAAGTAGTCCAATTCCTGGGGAGGTAAGTGGCCGAGTGGCTGAGGTGGTCAAAGAGGAACAGGGCCATTGTTCCGGCCTTATTTCACTTTGTTCTTGAGATGTGGCCGTACACAACTTGGACCAATAGGCGGCAAAGAATACAATAACAGCATACCGGCCATGTTTGGCACTGAAGAGGAAGGCCTTCTTCTAGCGAGTCGCGCCTTTTAAGGATGTTACTGGCGATGTTATAGAATCGACGACAAGACGTAGGATGTCGGTGGGGAGAAGTAGGATCTTTGTGCATCACTGTCGATGCAGTCTGGGTCAGCTTGGAAGGAGAAAGAAGCATGAGGTCTCCATTGCTGCCCTCTTTGTTCGAAGTGTATCTAACCGCGTTGAAGTTCGATGCCACAAAGCTTATATAGCCCTTTGAAAATATCCTTTTTTTTAGGCTGTAAAGGGCACTAGGTAAAAGACGGAGTGAATCCGGGCAGAGGACGAGTGGTGTGTCTGATGTCGGTCGTGGCTCGTCTTCAATCTGGTAATTGTGGGGTAGTCGTGGTGGACCCTCAGAAGGCGCTCAGCGAAATGGAGGTTTCGTGGACATTTCGGACACAACTCCTACAATTTATTCTTGCAGACAAACGGCCAAACGCATACCCAACCCAATCATCATGATGGCTCGAATCGCTGACCGGTGTCGTCGAGCTGCATTGCAAGTGATGGGGCATTGGTTGCGACTTCGTCTCGCAGTGGTCTCGGCCCCGAAGCTTTGATCATCCCGGCTGAGAAGATGAAGCATCCACGACTCGCAGCCTGCAAAGTGCACGCCCACTTGACGCATTCCTCAATTTCCATACATCGAGACGCCTAAATGATCAGGTCCAAGTCTTATTGCAGTGTCTAATGATCAAGATCCGTAGCCATCATATCTAACTTATAAATCAATGCTGATCGATCATCCATACTGGTGTTGACCCTCGATTTCTCGCACACCAACGGCACTCGGACTTGCTAAGTTACACCAAGACCCCGCATGCTCAGGGATCAATAAGCCAGAAGATGCTAACCGAAAAGGGTATCAAGCTTTCCTCTCGGACAAGAGCTCACCATGCATGCATTTGAGAAGTCGCAATCGAATTGAAAGACGTGAAGCACGACAGCGCAGTCGTACAAACAGACAGTGCATTGTGTTCGGTCTCAGTGATCGCTTGCTTCCAATGGAGCATGTTCATTCTGCCGCTCTTCTCCCTTACAGGATGTCGCAGCTCCCCCATCAGCAACTCCCGTCCTGTGCTTATTGTTAACCGGTCTCTTCCCCAATTCTCCATGTCGTCATTGTTTTTGTTTGTTTTTCTTTTTTTCTTTTTTTTCTTTTTTGTTTTTGCGAATGGTACAAACAAACCAAAAGACCATCATACTCACCACAGCCAACCAACTTTAACCCAACTGTTACAATGGCTCTCAGAACCATCCTCGTCACCGGCGCGACCGGCCAACAGGGCGGCGCCGTGATCCGCGCCCTCCTCAACCACCGCAACTTCGACGCCTCCTCCCTCAAGATCCTCGCCCTTACCCGCAACGCCTCCAGTCCCTCGGCCCAGCGCCTCGCCGACTCTAGCAAGGGCATCGTTCAGCTGATCCAGGGTGACTCGACCAACCCCAAGCCCATCTTCGACGCCCAGCCCAAGGGCTCCATCGACTCGCTCTTCGTTGTCACGGCGATGGGCAAGCAGCCCGAGGAGCAGCAGGCAATCCCGCTCATCGACACGGCCGTCGAGCACGGCGCCAAGCATGTCATCTTCTCATCGGTTGACCGCGGCGGAGACGTGAAGAGCTGGGACAACCCGTGCCCGGAGATCCCCCACTTCGTGGCCAAGCACAATATCGAGCTGCACATTCGCAACAAGGCCGAGAGAGACCCGTCCAAATTCGCCTGGACCATCCTACGCCCCGTCGCCTTCATGGACAACTTTAATCCCGGCATCTTCTGCAAGCTGATGACGGCCATGTGGCGCGCCGCCCTCAAGCCCACTACCAAGCTGCAACTTACGGGCGTCCGCGACATTGGCGTGTTCGCCGCCGAGGCCTTTTACAACCCGACCGAGTACGATGGAAAGGCCGTGGGCATCGCGGGCGACGAGCTGACTTTGGAGGAGGCGCGCGAAAAGTTCAAGAAGGTTACTGGCAAGGAGTTGCCCGAGACGTTCACCTTCTTCGGTACCCTGATGCTCTGGATGGTCAAGGAGATGGGCGCCATGTTTGCCTTTTTTGAAAACCAGGGGTATGGAGTGGATATCGAGGCCACCAAGAAGATTGTGCCTACGGAGGACTTTGAGATGTGGCTGAAGGAGAGCAGCAAGTGGAAGTAGGAGGACACTGATGTGGGGTGGAGGTGTACGATACCCATTTTCTGTCCTGTTTGTTCCCTTATCTTCAGATTTCTCGTTAGCTAAGTCTTTGCGTTCCGAATATTCACCACTAATGGAGTGCATGACTGATCATGGATTGGCGTGTCGTGTGATTATGCCGAGTGTCTGCTAGTGATCGATGTCAGCCCTACCACTTGTTCTCTAGGTCTTACCAGGCTTTACTAGTCCAGATTTTAGCGCAGGCTGAGTAAAACCACACCAAGTGAGAATGAAGCGGTACACTACCTGCGTTTGAGCAAGCGGGACACAAAACCTCTCAAGGGTATCACTAGAGCGGCAGTGCCGCCTAACACTAGCAGGTGCACGCATAGCCTGGTCAGATTCATAATGAATCATCGTCAGCGTAGAAGCAGCCGTGGTGTGGGGAATCAAGTGATTTCCCGTCGCACACCGGGACCAAGACGGATCATCATAGTGTACAAGGCGGTTGCCTGCTCTTGATCCCTACCAAACAAACTCAAGTACACGTGTACTGACCTACCCATCAAAGGTTACTTATATAAACTGAATCACCTGAGGCCCTTTCAAGTTTACCTGAAGGGATTTAACAGAAGTTGAATGCAACCTCCGGACTGTCTCACAAATACATTAGTCAAGAGAACCAAAAGAAGAAGAAGAGGAAAAGAAACTTTACCAATCCGCGCCATTCCCCCAAACACATCTCAACCATGCCCTCCGCCAAATCCATCCTCGACCAAATCCTCCATCGCTACACCCTGCACCAGGACCAGCCTTCTTCCACAACAAAAGACAAACTCCTCGGCGCCGCCTTTCTCGTCGTCGACAAATCCGGCCCCATCTACGCCGGCGCAGCAGGCCACGCCTCCCTCCCCATCAATGCCTCATCCCCGGCCTTCTCAACCGACTCCTTCGTCTGGGTCGCCTCCCTCACCAAGCTCCTCACCACCATCTGCCTGATGCAACTCGTCCAGCAAGGCAAGCTTCTTCTGGATGAGGACGTCCGTGATAAGTTGCCGGAATTGACCAAAGCCGGCATCTTGCGAGGGTTTGAGGAGCAGGAGGAGGAGGCGGAGGAGGAGGAGGAGGAGGAGGAGGAGGAAGGTGAAGAGGAAGGCGGGAAAGCAATCCTGGAAGAAATCACCCAGCCGATTACCCCCCGGCAATTACTTACGCACTCGGTCGGGTTATCGTATGATTTGGGTCATCCGCTACTAGAAAGATGGGCAAAGGAAGTCGGTAAAAAGGGAGACACAAATTCCATGACGGTGGAAGGGTGGACCACGCCTCTTCTGTTTTCCCCGGGCGAGGGGTGGGTGTATGGTACGGGCATGGATTGGGCGGGCGTTTTGTTGGAGCGGGTGTTGGCAACTCCTATAGATGGAAGTGAAAGTGGGATGACGAGAACGACGACGCTGGGACGCTACATGCGCAAAAACATATTCGAGCCGTTGGGGATGGACTGCTCTACTCTCAACCCGGGTGGTGAACCGCTGGAAAAACTGGAAAAAAACAAAATCAAAGACAAGCGGGTTCGTATGGCGCTGAGAGATGCCGAGACGGGCGAGCTGTCGCTGGGAGAATTGCCCATCTCCACGGCGTGGGATCCCAAGGCGGAGAGCGGGGGTGCGGGGTTGTGGACTACGGCGGAGGATTATGGCAAAGTTTTGGTGGCGGTTTTGAGGGCTGCCGGTGTTTCGGACTCGGACCCAGAAGAGGAGAAGGAGGGACAGAGTAGGGAGCTGGGGCTCAAGAAGCAGACGGTTGATCTGATGTTTAGTCCGCAGTTAAATGAGAAGGGCCTGAAAATGATCAAGGAGACGGGGAGGCAGTTTCATGCGGGCATGATGCCTGAGTTTCCGGAAGGGTTCGAGGCGATCGATCATGGCTTGGGCGGACTGTTGAACTTGGAGGATGTGGAGGGCAAGAGGAGGAAGGGAAGTATGATGTGGCATGGATACTGTAATTCACATTGGGTAAGTTTTTCCTTCCCTACTGTGACATTATCATGAACTGGACGGCTAACGTTTTGGGATGCAGTGGATTGATCGCGAAACGGGCATTGGTGCATGCCTCCTAGTTGAACAGTTTCCCTTTGCCGACCCGGTGGTCATCCAGCTGTACAACGACCTCGAGCTGGCGGTTTATGGGGAGCTGGTCCCCGAGTGGAAGAAGGCGAAGGCTGCTGATCTCTAGTTGCCATGCTATCCAGAACTTGGCCGGCGGATGGCTAAAGTTACATCTGTTGGGGAACCCGGTGTTCCCTCGTCGGATGACCAGAACTAGAAGATCTCTGAGTAAAGTCTTTAAGCAGTCCTACACGAAATCCTTTGTTAGTCTATTGACTACAAACTTCTTCTGTAGCTGTATTGGTATCGCCAGCCAATTTCATTTCCGTCAGAAACTCTCTGCAACCGTCGACAAGCTTGCTGATGATCTCAGACTCTTTGCCGTTGCCAGCCTCTGCAGCAGCCTTCAGGTCCTCGCCCAAGTAAGTGGGCAATTTATCCAGCCTCGCGGGCGGATGACCTTCACCTCCCTTATAGTTAACGCGTTGTTGCATTTCGGGCCCAAAGGCATCCATGACTTCTTCCAAGAACAATGTCGCCTCGTCAAACAGTTGCAGGTAGTCAAGCTGAAGAAGACCTTCCAAAAGCGTCTGCACAGAATCATCAACCAGCTGCAGCATCTCGATAGGCGACAATTTGGACAGAACCGCCTTGCGACGCAGATACTCCTCGCTCTTCTCGTCCAATTTGGGTGGCGCGACCGAATAGACACCTGTCGTCGCGCCGTTCACGTCTTCTCCGTCCAGCAACCCATTCGACTCCCGAATCGAACCAATGAGGGTCCGTGGGGTTCCTCGGTATCGTTCGAGCTGGAGGCGATGCATGGCCAAATGCTCCATGTAGGCAATCTCGTTGTAAGAGTCTTCTTCAGCAAACCCATAGCGATAGTACAAAGTTCTTCGAATCTTGACAGACTGGGCGAAGCCAGACCTGCTTGCGAGATCGGGAGGGCCGTCCCAGCCCACCGGTGGCTTGATCGCCAGTTGGTAGTTGTGGATAATGGCGACAGGGTCCTTCACTCCAAGGAAGCCGCTCTTGAATATGCTGTCATCGAGGTAGGTTTCGTTAAGCTTGTACATATTGTCCCACACAGGCAAGTTTGGATCGGCAGCGCGCGCCGCATGGTACAAGTAGGACGCAGCCTCGAGAACGTAGGTGAAGGCGGCAAACTGATGGCCCATTTCGCTATGCACTAGCCTCGCGCGGAAATCCAGAAGGCCGGCCCAAACTGGTTCGTTCTTGAGGAGGAAGAACTCCTCTGGGTCTTCGGCAATTCCTATTTGTCGGAAGCGGAGCAGTTTGTCTTCGTAGGTAAAGTCCTCGAGCAGGAACTCAGTGGTGTCCTGGATGCGCTCCTTGTACTCCCACTTGAAGGCCTTATCCTTGGTTACACTGTTGGGATCGTGGAGGCGGAGCGCATCCACCACTCTTTGGCCCGTCTTTTGCATTTCGTTGAACGGATTGAGGACTTGCTCCTCCATGATATGGCGGATATCGACCCACAGGTGGAAGGAGAAGACGAGGGAAGTCGTTATCGCATGCCTCTTGAGCGCTTCCTGCCAGGATAGCAGCAGCAGTGGCTCGGCTGGGAGTTTGGGGGGGACCTGCCCATTCTTCTTGAGGGCCTTTAACAAAGAACCCTCTGTGATCATCTGGAAGCTGATTGTGTTTTCGAATTGCTGCCAGGTCTTCATGTTATGTGCGCCATACACCACCTTTTTCCGGGCTGAAGGTGGCAGCATGGGAACCTTGCCAGGAGGCACGTTCTGGAGGGTCCGGTTTATGGTACAGTAGGACAGGAACCCTAACCAATCTGCCTCGTCTCTCCAGAGACGCTCGTCATGTTCCTCCTGGCTCAGATCATCGTACGAGTCGTAATCGATGTGCTCAAGGCCAATCTGGATGAACAGCATATCCATCATAAAGGTATACTGGGTGAGCTCGGGATGGAACTTGAGCGCCTTCATCAGGTCCCACTCCAGCATGTGGAATAGCTCGAAAGCGGCGTTGGTAATGACGGCCAAGGTGTTGAGATGGACGGACCGGTCGTACCAGTAGTCACACCATCGTTCCTGGACGTAGTTTCGGATGGTGTTGAGGTCTTCGAAAAAACAGTAGACCATCATGTAGAAATCGAACTCGTCGTCCTCGTCGTCCTCGTCTGCCGAGGGCAGGCCCCAATCAAACGTGTCCAGCCACGAAGTGTCGTCATGATTGTCTGTCGTAGAGGGGCGCGGGGGTGCCCGCGTCTCGCTGCGGCGTTCTTTACGCGGCTTCTTCTTTTTGCTCTTGTGTGATTTTTTGGACCTTGTGGACTTTCGGTCATCTTCGGACGGTGGATCGGCTTGGTCGTCGTCTTCGGCTGCGTCGGGGGACGTCTGGACTTCGAGATGAGTAAACATGTTGATAAGATCGGACAGGCCCATTGGGTTTTTCTCGTCTGGCTTCTCGTTTTTGGTCACCTTGCGGCGAGCCGAGGTCAGGGCTTCGAACTTGACGAGGATTCGTTCGAGAACATTGATGATGTGGGCGTGGGTTTGATTGCTCTCCTGGAGCTTTCGGTCGGCCGGTCGCTTGGCGGCGGCGCCACTAAAGAACTTGAAGCTCTTCTTGCGCAGGTTGACGACATCGCGGAGGATGTTGACGGCCGCATCGGGGATCTGCTCGGGCTCGGCGTTTTGGGCGATCTTGAGGGCGAGGACCTCGAGTTCAGTCCAGTGGACGGATTTGGCGCTTTCGACGTTCGTCTCGAGGCGGGGGTCGGCGAGAGGGGTGACTGTGGCTTTGGCTCGGGCCTTTTTCTGCCGTCGCGATTCCTTTGCGGGTGCCGGGCTTGTCTCGACGCCCTTGGTCTGAAGATCCGGGGCAGTGCCATTCGGTTTCCGGGACACGACCTTGTCGGCGGTTTGCTTGACCCAGCTGGTGAATTGTGCCTGGGCAAGCTTGTAACGAGCCCAGGTACCGCGGCCCACTCGATTCTCGGTCGATTCCATGGCTCACCGAAGAGCCACTCTGGTAGTGGACGTGTGCGAGCGTGTCGACTTCAGAAGAATTGTTGCTGTTGGGATGGGTTGTTCGGTGTCACGTCGTATGAGAAGTAGCTTCGGCACCTACACTCTAGTCGAATGGTCGTACTGTGTAAACATAAGCCGAACACGCTACAGTCAGTACATTATACCTTGGCTATACTACAGACTAGTACTCTTATGACGTACCCAAACTACGTCGAGGTAGTGATTGAATTGGCAGAATGTCTACGAAATTCTGGCCGATGTGGTTTCAGATCCTTGGGATCCCTATCATGGTTTTACAACGGCCGTTTCTAGCCAAACAAAGCGAGCCGTGTTGAACTGTCCATATTCAGTTTTTATAATTTTCTACGACCACATCACCTGTCAAGTCCAACGACGTCGCGCGTGGCCCGGGACGACGACGCGACCTGGATAATTCGACTTTGTTCGATTCCAATCCGACTGTGTGGGGCCTTGCAACTGACAGCCAGACAGGCTTGGCATCACCAAATCCGTAATCGTAGGTACAAGTCATCCCCTAACGACAACGAGAGCTCAGTGATACCTAACCACATTTTCCGAAGCTGACTCACTGAATGCACGTAGGTTTACATACGGGGGCCTCTCATCAATGCCCTGCACTCCCGCAATCAACCTGCTGTAATTGCTAACAATGACCACTAAGTCATGTATGTACACTAGATTGCGGAGGTAACAAGTACCTTGATCCCCCTCCCCCCCCCCAACTAACGGCATTGTGGGGATTCCGTTATCCGACTCTGGACAAGGTGCGAAAATGGCGGGGTGGTCCCCTGCGCCATGCAAAGTGGCCTGTGCTCTTGGCGAAATTTGGGCGGGGTCACTTCAGCATCCCCTCATTGACTTCCCTTGGTACATCAATCCCATGGTACCTACCAAGGCAGACAAAACAACACCTACAGAACGGTATAACTTGCAGACAGACGTCGAGAGCCATACTGATTTGTCCATGGTTAAAGAAACTACTTTTCTTGCTAGGTACCATCGATGGGTGTCCGCTTCGAGGCCAAAACCCCATCCCATGATGAGCTGGGCTTCGCTTCAAGGAAAAGAGGCCGGTAACAGTACCACTAACTAATGCAAAAGTCTCGCCATGGACTTCAGGGGCATCAGCCCGTTTGTTCACCTGCTGCACAACTTGAACCTCAGCTTTCCTCATCTCTGCTCTTGAACATCGGGCACCTTACACACGTTGGATCTAGATGCCTACCACATTACCACAATTTCCTACCCAGATACATCCATCAGCATCCTTCACAACGCAAATGGGCTCCAACGATGTGCCGCCCGTCCATTGCCCGTCATGGGTAGTCCCCACGAGCACCGCTCTGCTCGGCATTGGCGTGCTGTTCTGGGACGCGACCTATATCCTCATGACGCGGCGCGCTTTGGCCACCAAAACCTACGGCATGCCGCTCCTGGCCCTCGCCCTCAACGTTTCGTGGGAGCTCGTCTATGCCTTTTACGTCAGCGAGATGATACTGGAGAAACTGGGCTTTGCCTTCTGGCTCTTGCTGGACATCGGCCTCATCTACACCACCGTCCGCTTCGGTCCCGAGGCCTGGCGTCTTACGAACCCGTGGGTAGGCCGGCATATCGGCTGGCTCTTTGCTCTTATGACTGCTGTTGGATGCGTGGGCCACTACGCCTTTGCTGCTTGGTGGATGTCCGAGCCTCACCGCGGTTCCGGCGACAAGACGGGCAAGTTTTGGGCGGGCCGAGATGGATATGATGCCACTGAAGTGGCCTTTTGGGCTGCCGCCGTCTGTCAACTGGCCGGCAGCGCGGGGAGTCTCGCCATGCTCATAACCCGGGGTCATTCTGGGGGGACAAGTTTTCTGATTTGGTAGGTTATTACCGACATCTCCAAGCCACTATCACTAACAAGTATGCCAGGCTATGTCGAGCACTCGGCACATTGGTCGGTTTGGTTTTCGCCAACATCTTACTTTGGTGGTTCTGGCCAGAAGCTCATGGCTTTGTCTTCAACCCTTTTGCCGTATTCTTATGGGGAACTTCTGTCGCCTGCGATATCTTGTATCCTTTCGTACTGTGGCAGGTCCGCCGCTGTGAAGTCTTACTTCCAGATGGTACGCTCGCGATGTCAAGTTCTGGTCAAACCGGCTCGGCAGCCACCGGGAACCATGAGAAAAAGAAGCAATAGGGTCTTCGCGTCTGCAAGCTCTGTATTCCCTGAATCCCAGAAGTGTCTCTGCACGACACTTTACTCGCCTTCAAGCTACATGTTATCTCCATCATGTGCTCGCTCTATGGTTGTCGTCGGTTTTGGGACTCTCCTTGCGTGTTTGTGGTACCCAGATGGCCCGTACAAATCCAACTTCGCGTGCATCTAGAGTATGCACAGTGTCCTTCGTATGCTATCTTGACAAGAACTGTTGTTGCAATTTACCTATCAGAAATAAGCTCCCATAGGGCAGGAACAAGCTGACGGTCAATCAGTATCGAATGGTACCTACTACAAAATGGAAAAAGAAAGCCTCGATGATGAACGCGTCAAGGGAAACAACCGCCCGCATGAACTATTTAGATGGGCATCATGTTCACACTTTTGGGTCTGTTCCCACCATTCCACTCCTGTCCTCGACCAGGCACAACGGAGCTCACGCAGGGATTATCGTCCAGTCAGTTCCTTGGGCGACTGCTTTATATCTTAGAGAAGGGTCCGAGGTACTAGTACGCTAGCCAAACCCCCAGCACTAGGATTTTCTCGACAACTTGGCAGGTCGCAACGGGTGGTCGTGATCGCTCACATGATCATTGACACCATGCCAGAGATCCTGACCCAGGGGCAATCCTACCCTGACGGACAGCACGACTTCAGCAAGTTGACCTCGCACAGGCTCGCCTGCAAGCTACGGGATACCAGAAAGCAAGCATCTAGGGAACCCCAGGGGCAACAGACGGGGACTCGGACAGATTGTCCATCGTCAAGGTGCTTACTTCTCTCGGAAGACCCGTCCGAGACATCAAGGGTCTTTTCCCTTCTTGATTTCCTATGTTTACCAACAATTATCTGTTCTCCTGGTTCAAACTGTCGGCGGATTTTTCGCTTGTTCCTTCCGTTCACCAGGTAGCCTGATTGGTGACCGACCGAACGACCTATCACCAACTGAAGCGTACAGCTCATACAGTCCGACACTAGTAACGCACACTCACCATACTCGTAGCCATACAATGTAAACAGTACCAAAGGGACTCGAAACTCGCAATGGATGCCATCCCCTTTAAGGGAAGATCTCAACGAACTCGACTGCAGTGTGATTCACAGATCATCGTCACCTTATGGAACCTTGCATATTAGGTGTATGTACCGTCACAGAGCGGACTTTGATATCCACACACTTGTCAAAGGCGATGTGATCACCTTCCTTGCATACCATCTTTTGCTCCCCATTCGCTCTACCACACGGCCGCCTTATTTCCTCTTCAGAACCATTTCTGCCAGACAGCAAACTTAGCTTGTCATTAGGTACCCTTCGCAAACCCATCCCAGATTTGGAATGGCATACCCGCGCCTGCGCGTCTATCGGTGGACTTTTACTTCCCAAGCCACTCTGTGTCACACCTAGTGTAGCCCAGTGTGCACCGTCCATCTCATTGAAGTGACTAGAGGTACTCAAGTTACCAATCACATTGCCAACAGTGCACTCTTTTTGGCCCCGCAACTCACATCATTAGACGCTGTGACTACCTTGCCGCGCTTGTCTCGGACGCAGCTGGTGCCGGACAATCTCGATCACGGATGAAAACTAGGGGACTTTTAATCCATTTCTAGTGGCTTCTGTTTTCCCTAGACACAGTGTGGTTGCGAAAAGTATCGGTCTAGGAAGTAATTCTACCTCTGCCGCTGGATTCAACTACCAAGCTGCTGTCAAACGGAGCACCAAGCAAGACTTACGAGCGGTTGCTCTATGCAATCCTCATTTACTACAAGCTTCTCTATTCACAGTACCTACACGTGTTGGGCCGTTCAAAAGTCCGGTTAGGGTGTTAGTAATTCTCGCGGGCGGTCCCCATACAAAGCCCCACATGCACTAACAATCGGGTTACTCTCACGAGCCATACGCTCTGCAAAACGTCTGCGACTAGGACCGTTACGCTTAACGTCTGATGTGCAGAAGATGTTAACGAATGCCTCAGCCCCAGTACGCTGTAGGTAAGAGGGAGGTCCCGAGGGGCGCGGGCAGTCCCCTAGCAGAGAAAGAAAAGGTCCACGCAAATACAGAATGAGAACTTATTTTTGGATCTAACTAGCGTTTTTAACCTTTCAACCGCCTACAAGTTAGGAAGGGTACCTAGGTAGGTAGTCTAAAGCATCCAAATGTAGCTCTACACTTGCAACTTAACAACCCAGGCTGATCCAGCCTTGCACCCCTGCTGGACGGGCAGGGGCGAAGCCGCCCCGAACACTAGTGGTACACTACCTAGGTAGGTAGGTATCTAGATTGTATTAGTAACACTTAACATGCGATAAACATCTCACAACCGATCACAAGAGAGCTGAAGTATGATGGGTGATCGTCAACTTCATGTCATGCATCTCAAAGTTTATCTGCACGTCTGCCTTTCGCACTAGAGATGGGCCTGGGAAATACCAATGAATCCGAGAGCCGGGGGTAGTTGGGACCTGCGCATTCGAGCTCGACCGCACCATACCTCGAGGTAACCATGGGCATTTCAATTACGATATTCGTCCATCTATCTTTCTGAGCCAAACATGATGGCAGAACTGATTGGCGACAATGGGCATACGCTTGCTATCTGCTTGGTGCTTTCAAGTGTGTGTGTGTGTGTGTGTGGCAACGTTAGTATCTCTACCTCTACCTAACCCTCTTGAAGTCTGATTTTGATGCCGCTGACAACCGTACCAGTTCTGTCAGTCAGGAATCACATGAGAGTTTGCACATGCGGTCAGTCCGCTTGGCGGCCCGGGTGGGTACCTACCTCATTCCTGTATCGCAATGTCTTGTACGACAAGAAAACAGATAGAAGAAGCAATGCATTTTAGGCACTAGACTACCTAGGAACAGTAGCAACCCTCCGGCCGCTGTAATGGGGGAATGCAATGCTTTCCTCTCGCTGTTTTTTCGGACTTCTCCTCCGGGCTCCGAACACAAGGTAGCATCTGATTTCCCATTCGTCCACTCACTGAGACCAAGATCTCTCTACCATCTGAGACCTCGCCGAATTCCTTCTATGCCCTGCAGGAACTATCACTAGACCTAGACCGGACCCCTTTGTTTTTCGATTTTCGGGGACTTGAACTACACAAGTGTCGAACAGGGAAAACGAAAAAGAAAAGAAAGGATAATGTGAGTAGAAGTACAAGTGTACCTACTAAGTAACTTCTCTTCTCTAGACCCCTGTGTACGGCGAGAACTCAATAGTATGTACCTATAGGAGTACTTACACTACATGTAGGTGACTGCTTATTAACCACCTAGTGAACCCCTGGATCGACAAAGATCGGAGTTTTCAGCCGACATGGTTCTGTTTGACCTACCTAGCTGAAAATCTAGAACTAGAGGTCGTCAGGCGGTAGGTACAGTTCATTTATGCTTTTTGTAGTCACCGGGAGTCAAAGAGACTTGTACACTGTGGTAGGTGGAGTGTTGCAAACAGACTATACTCCCAAACGCTTCTGATACAGTGTCAACACTACTTAGAGATGGTAAGTACTATGGTTACAAGATTTGAGTAGATAAATTGAAACACATCATCGAGGTGCGCGTAGGAAGGTAGCATAATAAGGAAACTTGACTCGCCGGTTATTGACTAACTGACAAACGCTCTTACCTTATAGGGCTTATTACGAGTCTTTCTCTCTCATCCAATGAAAAGGCAAGATGGCCGAGCGGTCTAAGGCGCCACGTTAAGGTTAACCCTTAATCCTCATTTGAGAAATCCGTGGTCCGAAAGGGCGTGGGTTCGAATCCCACTCTTGTCAATTACATACTCTGTATCCATTTTTGCTCAGGTGGATCAGTCCCATTACCCTTCTTTTTTGTTTTTTTCCGCTGGTGGTTTGGGTGATGGCCGGGATACCGTTGTTGGGGTTGGTAGCGGGCAAAACTGAGCGACGTCGACTGTCCCCCACAGATGGCGGTCTCTCTCTCTAACCCTCTATAAACTATAGGGTGAATTTGAAGAGAGATGTGATTATATGTGTTTTCGTTTTCTTTTCGGGCTTAAATGCTTGTTTACGCCAATATATCCAGCAGGTATACGGAAGACAAATTCTTGAGGCGTTGCTGCGCAGTCAGACGGTTATTGATTATAGTCTATAGTGCACCACAAGTCTCAGCTCTTCGCTGTATATAAAGACCTGCATAACCCTCAGATTTCAATAACAGCTAGGCACCTTAAAACAAGCTGCATGGCGCAGCGGAAGCGCGCCGGGCTCATAACCCGGAGGTCACTCGATCGAAACGAGTTGCAGCTAGCTAGGTACTCAACACACTCTATTTTATTTTGTTCTTTCGCTTTTCGCTTTCTTGCGTTGATTTTTTGGACGGTTCTTTGTAATCCATACCTAAAGGTAGGTGGGCTTGTGGAGTTCCTGATATGTAAGCTGAAGTGGACCAAAGATACTACGGCCCGGTCCGCTCCCGTTCCGGAAGGTCCGGGTCCGGCTTTGCGACTTGCAATATAGCTCGGTTGATCATCTCGAGTTGTCGTTGATGACTAAGTGCCGTGACAACATTGAACTCGGGTTTTGATGACTACATGTGTGTTATAAGCTCAATAACATCGCAGGCTGTTTATGTTGACTGCCCCTGGTTAGCAGTTGTTGTGTTTGTTTCGAATACCTGAAATCTGCAGTGGACATGCACACGACAAATCCCCATCAAGGTTTCAGTCTTGACCCCCAAACTTTTGTCCCAGCCATTACAGATATGAGGTATGCTCATTCAAAAGTTATCGTCAGGGCTATGGCCACATCTACAAGTTCCCCCCTCGTGAACTCGGCTGGCTGACGGGAGAACCATGCGTGGAGGAGATGGAATTGGCGGGGGGAAGGAACAGCCCGTAAGCCACTACTAGTGCTGAGTAAACCACCCCACTACCGGCAGACCCCTTCTTGCGACCTCTCTTTTCTTTTTTTCTTAACTTGGTGGGGGAAGGCAGGTGGTCAATTAGATATCGATATGAAGTCAGGCTAAGATCAGGGAATTCAGGCTTCGGCTTAGAGTCACGATGGTCGATTTGTAAGCGGATGTCATCATTTGTTCGTGGTAGGGGACATAGAGCTCCATCCTCAACTCTTCATCCTATCTGCTTTACCCCCCCACACACAATATAGTACACAGAACACATCCGACTCCCGTCATCGATGCTTATCATCTTGCTGCTGATGCCCTCCTTCATAGTTAAACATGTGCAGTTGTGTACGTATATAACCACCCGAAGCCCAGTCGGAGTAGAAATGCCGACCATCGTGTATGATTTTGCAGCAGGGTTGCTGATGTCACATGTCAGACGGGATGTTCCGAAAAAGAAAAAAAAATAAAGAAAAAAAAAGAAATCTCCGAAGCTTGCGTAGTTGTTAAGCACCGGCCCAATTCCTTTACGCTCCATTTTGGACGGATGAGCCTAAAAACGACGGCGGCAAGATAAGGACAGATCGGTGTCTCATTACCACTACACATGTATCATCGAGGCACGAATTGGGACATGGTCTGGCGTTACTGGGAGATAGCACCCAAAGAAAAGAATCGGTGTAACCCCAACTGAGTCTTAGGACGGAGCAGATATAACTCGGTGAGCCGGCTGGTTGGAAAGACCCGTGGCAGATGGATGCTCGATGAAAATGTGGGGTCTTACAGGGCCGCATTAATGACCAGGGAGGAGGTCGAGAACTTGACAAATGGAACCCCAGAAAATTCCTTGTCTATAACGCGGAAGTACGCAGTACATACATACATGCTGCCACGTGGTTACCTTGCTAGTTCGAGGACTGAGACACATGCGGAATGACGATGGAATGTCTGGCTTCAGGATAAAGTACCTGATAAGGGGTCTTCACATGTTATTCGGCTGAAACAGACACTCCATGTATGTAAACGGAGTCGAATAGATGTCTGGATAGAAATACGACCAAGGCGTCAAAGGTTGCATAACTGTAGCTCTAGAGACAGCAGCAGGCTGGGAGCTGGTAGATTTACGCGTATTATCTATCAGGAGAGGCACTAAACCATGATTTCTTAGCACTGATTCTTGAGCGCACACAGACGTGCGTTTCAACTGGTTGATAGTACTTGTGCTTGGGTGCAGGAAATGCGACTCAACACATAGGCGCGAAAAGATGAAACACTACACAATAACCGACATCATGGGGGCTGGTTCCAATGTCCCATGAGGGTCGAACATGTGCATACCAACTTTCAAGCTCGGTTGTTTTGGGTCAAGGTACCGGACACACTCGAGCCGAAGCTTGTTATAGTTTCTGGCCTAGATGCAGTGTAGGCTACCGTCGAATGCCACTTCAAGTGCCGGCGCTACTTCCTTTCTGGGTCGTTAAAGGTCAATATCAGTTCTCCCAGAGAGAACACTCTCCACCAACGGTCCTGCTAGAAATTGTCCCTTTCGGGCGGGTGGCATGCTGTGCCGAGAGATCTGCGCGCCAGGGGCATGCTATAGCTAATACAGCGATACAGCCACATGGAATACGTAAGTTGCCGCAGCTATGTATGAAGCCTGCATTCTTCTTGATTTGCAACTTTCGTGGGTTAGGGGAGAGTCGGTGGCGTGAGAGTGATCAAACATATGCAAAAGCTAAGCCAGCAAATGGCTTTGGACCTGGGAACGACCGCCAAGCCATGTGTAATGCCCATACTGGCAGACTTGGATTCTCGGAAACTATCATTCGATGCTGACAGGAACGGTAAGGCGTTGATAAATGCCGTAGGTAGAGGCATGAAGCCGGAAATTTTGGCCTTCGGGCAGACGGACCGTCAAAGGGTCGGGTGGCCCGATGTCAACAACGGGTGGTGCAACATTCGTGTGCCGAGTCCGCCCAAACATGTCTCTCCAACGGTTCATTTAGATTTGACCTGAAATTGCTGGGCCCTGCAGGGAATAACCAGACCATGATGGTTCACCTAGTGTAGCCCTCCGAGACCGAGATTTGAGAGAAGGTCATGTCGTAGAAATCCCATGGATCGGTTAGTCACGGCGTGTTCTTGGGTACAGCCTTGGGGACCACGGAGGTACGTCTCTCTGAGTGTCCATCAGTATGAATTGGTGAGTATGGCTAATGATTCATCCAAGCAGGCACCGAGTTTAGATGGTTGAAAAGCCGAGATCGATCGATGCGGAAGATGTATCCTGTTTGCAAGGTGCTCGGAATTCGACGTCGGGTCAGGCCCGTTGGCCCAGAAGGGTCGTGGGGCGTAAAGTCACCACTAGTGCCAGTGATGAGGCCGCTGCAAGGCCACTGTTCAATCAGCTTTAGGCGTTCATTTGAGATTCCCAACTCCCGGCCTTACCGCACTCAGCTTTGTGAGAGTGGTGTCAACGAAACTACCCGGGCACCCCTACCTCTACCGGGCACCCACTGATCGATCTCCAGCATCTTGATTTTTGTTGACATTTCAATTCCACCACCATTACCAATAGGTACCATACTGACCCAGACCGGTGAAGAATTCAACAGCCGGGTTGGGCGGGGTAGTATCTGCCTGTGCCATGAACCACGACTCAGTGCCATCCACCGAGTACAAAGCAGGCCATGTACTGGTACTTTATTCAACATGTTGGGCGAGTGAAGCGGGTGGTGGCTCTCGGTGGCTCTGCTGGCATCCGACCCGATACAAGGAAAAGCTGGGAGACGGGTCCTACAGCAGCATCAGGGAAGGAGTGAGGAGCTTCGAAATCGTTCCAGATTCTGCAATACGATAATTGCAACTTGATGTCGCGAAGCACAAGGCGGTTTCCTGGGTTGTTGGTCGTTGTAAGGTGTGGTGCCTGAAAGAGTGCAGTGCCCTGTGGTTCAGTTAAGCACTGCACTATGAGCCACTGAAGAGGGGCACTTGTGGCAGCCGGCAGGCACCTCAGATATGCCTGGCAACTTACCCCGCCCGCTATCGCTAGGTATGCCTACCTCCCGCTTGTACATTACCTTACCTCGGCTACCTAGCTTGACGGACATGGACTTCTCCCCATCCACATGGCAGTGTCAACATTCGTCCGGACGTTAACGACAACCACGTCCCCGTCCATATCGGCGGCCACGGCCACGGCCTGTGTCTTTTCGCCTGCAGCTATCCTCCGCCTTGATCTTGATCATTGTGATATCCGACCCATCTGATCAACCATCGGATCTCGGCATCGCTTCATGATGGGCAAACTGCATTGCGTCCCTCGTCTGTGTACGCCAGTTTGATCTCCAAAAACCACCCCCCGGGGTTCAAGTGCTATGAAAGAACTGCGCAGGCTGAAGAACTCCAATCCGAACTGTCAATCCAACAAAACTCATGGATGCGGGTGCATCACAGGCACACCTTGCTGTCCCCCCGAACATCGGCTAGGTATAGGGCAAGCGAACGCCATGCATCGAACCAACACATTGGTGCGGCCGAGAGTGATGGACCATCATCTACGACAGAAACCTGGCACTGGCGTCAAACCCAAATGCCACAGGCCAGCCCAAACCATGATCCACTTTGTACAGCCATCCGTCCTCGGGTTTATTCTCCCAAATAGTCTGCAATGGACGGCGAACAGCAGCGCAACGCCCGCAACTTGCTACTGCATCTACGTCTCTGCGTATGATATTGCGCCAGCAAGCATTTCACAGTTACCACTGGCAGTTTCTTCGCCCACGTGGTATTGGTGTTACGCATTCAATAAGCCCTGTCATGGTTGACAGAGTGGTTACTCGACCCTCTCATGATTGCCATAGCAACACAGCGGGCGAGCCTTACCAAAACAGACATTCGACTAGTCGGCCACCTCCTTCCATGACAAAATCTTGCTTGCGTTTCTCGTCTTCGGATTGGCTGCCTTGCTGTTTGTGCACCGGCAAGTGAACTGTTTTTATTTCTTGTTTCTCACATGGCTCTCTTTTGACAAGCAAACAAACGCCATCCGCTAAACCACTCCTAAACTTGCGAAATTCTCTGGTGCACGCCACAACGACAACCAGGCGTCCGTGACGCTGTGATAGGCATACAGCCTTGCTACCCAATAACTTCCACCGGCGCTTGCAAGATGCGCGTGTCCCATCGATCGAAGGGCCTCAGTGATGGACATCAAGGCACTGTCCGGGATGTGCAACACTATTGCCCACGCACTTCTCAAAACCTCCAATGGCGTACGCATGGTGCCTGACAGTCAATACCACATGGACATACACAATGACGAAAATCCATCGGCCAAATATACCTAAGCCATCAATGTTCGGCGGATGCTTGCTTTTTCGCACCTTTCTTCATGCCCAACTATGAACGGGGTGTTGCCTTTGGCGTGTTTCCACCTTGATTGGTGGTCAAACAAGTTAAGCGTAAAAGAGGCCTATTGCTGACAAAGGTTGTCACAAAATTGCGGCAAACCTGAATTTCTAGCCAGACAAGCATACCTTCTTCGGCCCAATATACCCCCACACATCACCTACTCGAAATTTGCGAGATGACTGTGTTCCAGACCAACCTATCCAGCAGATGTCTGGTACACCGACGCAACTACAGCCGTGTAACACAGGGCACAGGGCAAAGCCTGACCCCACGACCGTCTACATCCCGACATCTTGTTTGCGGCTACGGCAACTTTACCAGATTCTGGCGGACCGGGCCTGCCTCCTCGAACAGCATAGCTACCCCAAGCTACGCCCACGTCGTGCCAACAAACCAAGCCTCGCACAGAGATAGGATTGAGTGGGAAAGACTACGGCTACCCGACAAAAGTGTTACTTCATCTGTTCATACCCTCAACCGTCACCGGCTTCCCAGCATCGCTCCACGACAGTCATAAGGCTGCGCACGTCCGTCCAAACACCCCCAAGGTAAGACTTACATGGTCGTCGTCGATGGGCTGACGCTTACCCATAGGATGCATTGTGATGTTGACAAGCTACCTTGAAGTGTTACACGCCTCAAAGGGCTGCATGACCGGTCGGCCGAGATGATGAACCATCGGAGCACATGCTAATTGTTTGACCACCTTCCCTGACAGCCTTTGGCCTTCAGTTTCCTATCAGGTTACATATACAGGTATGCTGCCCTATGGGTTGATCCATATCCAATGGCAGGCTCTGGGGTCTGTAGTGTCACCCTACAGTAACATAACCGATTACAGGTAGCAGTTTTCAATCTTGCACTCGCGGAAATTAAATAGCATTAGTCGGAAATCTTAAGAATACTGTTCATCAAAACTCATGGCATCGAAATGATGTGGGGTACTTCCACACACGATCTTTTTCAACAACCGCAATCCAAAGTTCCTCTCTTGAACATTTACGTAGAAAAAAAAATAACGAGCCCTTACTAGACCTAGACTAGGAAGTTGGAATCGGTTCATACCGAACCGAACCGAGCCGTGACCGAAGCGATTAGTGCTCATCTCTCAAAGGTTTCATGCACTAGGCACCTCTAATCCCTGAAAGTCCCTAGCGGTAGGTATATCTAAACAACCTAACATGACCAGGCAAGATCCGTGCAGCCGAAGGAATCGAAGGAATTCCCATGGGTCTTACAACGACAACGTACCGTAGGGCAATCAGCGCTAAAGAACGAACTATGTATGATAAGAATCGTACCACAGCGCCGCCGCCGCCAGAACTATATACCATGACATTCGTTGATTGCCCCATGCTCTCTACGCAGTAAAAGAAATGACCAAGGATCACGATCCAGAATCCTACCTACCTACTGTCTTGACTCTAGTGTTTAAGCCTCTCACCACCACAATGGCACATCCTAGACACACTGCACACTGTGCACAATCTAATGGCTCAGGATCCCCATATCGCATCCGACTCTGTTTGCCCTGCCCTGCCCTGCCCTGCCCTGACTCCATAATTTATTTGAACTTCCTTCCAGTCACAACCCGCTTTCTCCCGCTGTCGCCGTCGCTGTCGCTGACCTGTCTGCCCGTTGAAACCCGCAGTTCCGAATCTCGATGCCGTGCGCTGAGGGGGGGAGCTTTCCTTTCCTTTCCTTCCCCTTTCCTTCGTTTTTGTGCTCTGCCTGCTTTGTGCCTGACGAGACGCATCCATTCATCCTTGCTTGGTCCACTGATGGATTTTCCACAAATAATGATTTATTAGTAATCTCTCCTGCTTTTTATATCACCAGAACAAGGCCGGGCAAACCAATTTTGTTTTTGTATTTTTTTTCGTACGCTAATGTACGTGCCCAGCCAGGTGCGTCGGTAGTATTCTAGTAGCTATCTCCAGACCGGGCAGTCTTCTCAGACCTAATTTTTTTTTTTAAAAGTTTTTTGTTTGACGCCGTCAGCATCCTCACCGTCCCGGCACATCATGATTTCTCCTACGAGATCAGTGACCATCGGGACGGACTGCTCAGTTCAACTTCCTCAAAGCTTCAAGTTAGGATGAAAGCTAGGTTCATCGGGGTACATTTGCTAGGTAATGTTGTCTCAGAAGATTGGAACTACACTGGAACATGATGTGTACATTGGGAAATGGATGGAATACGATGGATGGGGAATCAATAACAACAAACTCCCCTTATCCATTGCCGATCAAACCCACTTTGTCATTCATTGTATGTGGTGTAAGGCGACGAAGCCCGCGCCAAGCGATTGAACAAACAATTAGACTTACTGTAGTCAAGGTTAAACCTTTAACAAGGACAGTCAAGGGTATCTGTCTGAGACGAAAGAGTTTCGCCATAAACATATCTTTTGCAGGGCTGAGTAAGTACAGCACGTCAAAACATGTCAATCCTTCGCACAGCGCGAAGAACCCGATATCTGAAACCTATCAGCGAGATTCCAGAACACGTAAACAAACACATGGAAATGGTTTGGTGACACAAATGAAGCACCGGTTAAGGCGTGGAGTTGAATTGTTATGGTGGGTGGTATCGATTTCAATCGATCGTTTTGTTTTTGGTCCCTAAATCCCCAAATTACCACAGATTACCCATCTAAAGTCATGTTATTCCGTAGCCGGTTTCATCCTTCCTCCTGCAAGATCCATTTTCCTTTCCATTCCCAAGCCTTGCCAGTGATACCAATAACCATTATGTCCTCTTGTAAAAAGCGCAAAATCTCCCAAGACTCCAAACCAAAAGCAAACAACACCTGTGAAAATGAACGCTCTATATGTACAATACACACATACACACACATGTGATATATGATAAAGACCTGCCTTTTAAGGTCCATGGGTATAAGATGCAAGATGGCCAAAGGCCATGGAAGGCAAGCAAGAATATAAACACAAAGAAGCAAAAACAAAAAAAAAAAGATTCGGCAGAAACCCGAGTTCGTTGGGCTTTTGGTCGCTCTACCCCCACTGGTTGGGTTTCTAGAACGATATGAGAGGAAGCACGCAAGTCGTGGGGGAGGCGCAGGCTAGTGACTTATGATGAGACACGACCATTGTTGTGGTTGGAGAGTCGGGTGTCAGGGTGGGGGGGAAGAAACGAGTAAGTTCTGGTCGGCCTGTACACGCCCAGGTGTACCGATATTTACTGATGACGATGTTGACATGACAAGGCGACAGCTGGTCGTCCAGGCTGCTATTGTTCCATGCCCTGGACTCTGTCCCCCAACCATGCTGCAGCACCACCCTGGGTAGGGTTGCATTGAAGTTGGGTTGGATTGTATGAGGGCAAGCGCCAGTGCAATCGTACCTGCGATAACAAAGACTCATCAATGGTTGACGCAGAAGATGCCTCATATTGCAGTTGGCTGGAAATGGAGACCCATGCGGCAGTCCAGTGGATTGAGGACTGATGCCTTTGTCGCGCGCGTGGAATCACACGTCCTGATTCTTTCATGTTGTAAGATCGGAAGTGCTTGACCGCCCGGTTGCTTGTCTGCTTTATGGTGGCAGGAGAAAATGGGTGTGGTGTCCATGCTTGCTGGTGTGACAAGGGGGTCCGCCTTGAGGTGTGGCCCATCCATGGTTCTTGGCAAATAAGGAATGCCGAGGATCCAATTTGCCAGCCCAAGTACCTATCGTTGTCTTGAATCTGCATGGGGCTGGCGTTGCGTATGGCCGTTGTTGTTGTTGTTGTCGCATGAAAACGGCCGAACTGCCGCTTTAGTGATTTTGATGTACGGGCCCGGCTCCATGTGCGTTCGGCAGCAGTTGGCCTATTTTCGCATTTCCGTGGCCGCCATTGTCAATGTTTCCGCTCCAGAGCCGTTCTCTCGTTGGGCGAAGATCTTCAAGTTGAGGTGGTCGGCGTTTGGCTTGTCATTACCCGGTTACGGTAACCCGGATTCCCCGTGTGTGCCTGGTAGCATCACATTGCTGCACTGCCTTCTTGAATGCCGCTGATCGTCGATGCGACTGCGGGCTTTGGTGGGGAAGTGTTGTTCTTGTCTGTCATGGCCAGAAGCTTGATGCGCTCAAAGGTAAGTTTGCTGCTTGGTGGAGCGCTTGATCATGCTCTCCCAAGGAGGGAATGTCTTGGGCTTGCATTCGCCTATTCCGAAGTCAGCCTCCAGTCAATGTGGGGAAAGATATCAGGATAATGAAGCAGGAAATGGCGTGGGGGGCGGGGGGGCAGGAAAGGTTGTTCATATCCATATGGAAGTCATGTCGATCACATACCGCAAAGCTCCTCCTGCCTGTACTCAAAGTGGGTGACGTTGGGTTGGCAGCGCTTGTGGGTGATGGTGTAGTCTCTGCACCACTTGGACGCGATCCAGCGGAAGTGGCCGCACGAGTATTCCCGTTGAGTGTAATCGCACATTTTGACTGATATTAGGTGGTGATTCGTTGAACGAATTGGTGGTACTGGTTGGTGCTGATTGCAAGACAAAAGACAGTCGGCAGTCTAGTGAGCGTCGAACCTTTCCAAGGTAGTATGATGATATCGATGTCGATGACGAGCCAAAGTGCCTGAGTTGGGCTGGTTGAGGAATCTGTGGGGGAAGCAAGCTCTGCAGACTGGAGAAAGAGGAGATGGCCAAGATGGGACGGTGGGCACGACGTTGTATTTAACCTTGTATGCCAGGTGCGTGCTACGGAGTAGTAGGTAGGTAGGTATGAAGGATCGCGAGGACGACGGAAGCTTACCTCAGTTAGGCACAGTGAGAAAACAAAACAAAAAGAAAACTAAGAAAAAGGATGGCGCATCGTTCCCGGCGACCTTGACCTCGAACGTGAGCCAGGAGGGTGGAGTGAGTGTTGTCAAAAAGATGCGAAGCACCGTTCCTTCCAGGACCCCCTTGCCCGCTTCCTAGTGTCAGTTGAGTGATGAGCTGTAGTCGGCAGGTACCTCTACCTTTTGGGGTACCTGCTACTTGCCGGATGTGGGCCAGGTCGGTGGGTACGTACCTCGCCTACAGCGTGCGACACAGTTTACTGTGCAGACACTAAAGTACCGAAGCTTGAGGCTGTGGGAACCAGGGGACGAAGGAAAAATAGTGTATGTACAAACATAGTGTATGGTGAAATAATAGTCCATGGACCGCCGCCCCGAACTTTGTTCCTCCTAGTTGTCTTGACAATGGCGCAACCTTGATTCGCTGCTAAAGTGTTCAACACCCCACCACCCTTCAATTCGTTGAGAGACACGGTATGGAGGTCTGGGCAAGGGGCATTCCGGTCCTCCTCGAGTCCTCGACATGTGTGTGAGAAAGAGCAAGGAGTGTGTGGATCCGCGGTCGACCGACAGGGGTTCAGGTTACTTCGCCGGCTGTGGAGCTTGATGCTTGGCATTCTGCAGGTTGCGTTAGCGCATTTAAAGTTTTGAGCGGAGCACGGACGGGGGTCACGGTGCGACTCGAGTACACCGGCTACGATCCTTGCTGCGAGGAGTCTTTGTGTGTCTTCTGTAAAATAGACACCGTTTTGTTGTGTAGTGTAGCCTATATCTTTCAATTTCCTCCGGTGCTGCCACCTGCGTGATCGTGTCACGTCCAAAGACTAGCAGCTTCGTCTTGCTCGGGTTCTTGCGCAAGTTGTCTGCGCGAAGAAACATGTCACCGTCCATCAAGCCTCGATCCAATGGTTAATTATACGCGCAACGACGATTCGGTGAAGGGCCTGGGAATTGGGTACATAAAATTACCACTCCGCGAACTGTCGAACCACCTAGATCCCATCACCTTTGGCACCGAATCTTGACGGGAAAACCTCGCGCCATGCCGACGGACAACGGGCCGATCTGAAAGACAGAAGACAAAAAACGCGGCGCATTTCCGTCGTTGTTGATGACTGTTGGAATCTTGCCAATGGAAACCCAACTGCGGGGCAAATTTTCCATTTTCCTGTGTACATACCGGCCGTACCTTTTGACCCAACAACCATACAGTGTCTGCTTCTCAGCATAACACCAATATCGTCCTCGAAAAAAACGACACAAGCTTTTGCAGGCCGTAAGCTTGCGTGATGAGTGGAATGTGTGGGTTTACGGTGACCTCTCCGTTCGCGTACGTGCCACTCATTAGGTACTTGGGTTTCCCCATAGACTCCGGCTCGGCAATGGAGCAGACCCCAGAAAAAAACAGTGCTTGTTGTGCTGAAAAATTCCCGCATCTTCAAATCTCGGCCCAAACACACAAAAGAAAAGAACACAAAGTGTCATGCTCAAATGCCCGCTAGCGAAAATTCCCTGACAAGTCTTTAGAGGCCGAGAGTTCGACATCTCGAATCGCCGCAAGCGCGGCCTCTCTCATCAGCATGTTGGCGGTTGCAATGTGGGGAGATCCTCGTACACATACATACGTACCTTGCTCGAGGCGCAAAATATCCTGTGGAGCTCGGGAATTGAGGCTCGGCGGTATTATCACACAACGGAGTCTCCGACCCAGCTTCATCTTGGCCTCGGATTCATCTGATCTCGAAGCGCGCGCACACACACACACAAACACGGTACTAATTAGACACGGTACTATGTAATCAGATGCTATAGCTTGACAGCCAATTGTCTGTACGACAAAGATCAGATGAGCGTCTAGACATTAAAGGGTCTCGGTGTCTCCTCTGAAACTTACCCTGCCAATCTCTGTTCTGGGAACACAGTCTTGCGCTTTACCTTGTAAACATCTCAAGGATCATCTTGAAACAGTTCGACGGTTGCAATGACCGGATGGACTACATAATTACATAGTAGGCACGGTCACTCACAGTGTTCTGAGTTCTCTAGATACCGCTTTTTCCCAGTCACTTGAGATTTGGTGTAAACGTGGCACTTTTCGTGAGAATGGCGCCTATGCACGACGGCTTTAGTGGCGGGTGAGAAGTCAATCCGATGGGATTCTGTCATCTGCCTGGCTAGCGCCTTTGGCAAAGTCTCTTACGACTACGATTTTGCGGAGATATATTCATCCTCGCCGGCTCGGGGTTCCTGGCGGCGACATTTGCTAGGTCTGGCGAATGGTGATCGTCCCAATAAGGACTGGGGTAAGGGCTGTTCGCAATGTGGCCAACGAACCCTGCAATTTACAGCAATGTTCTGGAAGGCTTTTTGGAAGCTTCTTTCATGCCATCACCGAGGCCTGTCCCATGCTCGCCCACGCCTGACTCGGCCGGGAGTCAACCACCGTCACGAAATCGAGGGTGGCCTCAATTCAACGCCAACCTCCATCATCACCCCGTCCATCGTAGTGTACCCATTGCCCTGTGTGCCCCGCCATTGGCAGTCGGGCCCGAAACCGAAGTTGAAGTTGAGAACATGCACGGCCACACAAGATCGTCATGGGTCCGCAAAAAACCCTCCACTTGTTTCCCATGTGCGAGATGTGCGTGCTGGGTGCGGCTGTGATGTTTTCAATGTGATCGTCAAGAACACGCAAAAGGCACACAACAATCATCATTACAAATTCAGAGGGTTCCGACTCTGAAACCCCGTTTTCCGGTCTGGACTCTCCTGCCACCTCTTATTGTTAACGGACCGGATCAATGGGCTGTTTGACCAACCTGCCAGCGGATGCTACACGACCATTTTATGAGGCAGGCTCGATACGCCCTACGTGTGGTGAACTGTAACAAGGGGGTACATAGGCGATATACCTAGATGCGGAAGGCCACAGAGCGGTATGGAGCCACTGGAATCCATGTGCAGTCGGATCGCTGGGGACAAAAATGTGAAGGTGGTTGCTTGTTGAAAGTGGAATCACTTCCGAAAACAGAAGGAGGGGGTTACATATGAAGGGGAGCTCGAGAAAACCATGACATTGCATGTGGCCAGAAGAGTTCTTTCCTCTCCTTGCAAAAATCAAAATCTGCATGTGCTTGTTGGCCTAAATCCAACGGCAGGCACATCCACATTACATGCAAGCCCCACGGACTCTGATGGCCTACCGCCGAGCCGTCCGTCGACTTGGACTACCTATGGAGACCAGCCGCCGCACTACCGATATGCTACTTTGATAGGACGGAACTTGAGGAAGCGATGCGGCTCAATGCGATATCCTGTCCTTATGCTTGACCTCCTCCACCCCGTTCCACGAGCTCCGTTCTCAGTCTGGACCAATTTGCGACCTGGCGTCACTACCGAGTATATGCAGCATGTACATGGCACGAAACGAGAAGTAGGCTAGAAGGTAGCTGTGGTTCATGTTTGCTGGCTCATGAGCGAATCGGTACTTGGGTGCAACTGCAGCCAATAATTCCGCGTCGGTCTGGAAGGCAGGTGCTTCCCATGCGCTAGGCAGCTGCCGACACCGACGTCGTCCGTGCCGGGATTTACCGTTCCTTCCAATTACTTGTACCTACCCACGGTACATATTCACATATTTGCCCGTCCTCTGCCCCTGCCGTGCCTACCTACCAACACACACACCGAATATCGAATTTGTATCATCAGCGGCAACAGCCCATCATTCATTCCGTTCCCAAGCCGGCCATCAATGCCGAAGGACAACCCGAAATACAATTGAGGCGTCATCCAAGGCACAAACATGGATGATCGCTACAATGTCCCAGGTTGGCATTCTTGGAGTCCTTCAAGGAAAGGAACACGTTAGTAATGCCAAGGCTGACCCACTGCAGTGGTCTTCTAGAAGCGAAGCTCCTCAAAATGTGGATAGAGGCAATTGGCAATGGTTGCGTCGACCGCGTATGGGGCCCTCCACTTAGTTGGCGGCTATGTGGTGGGAGGGCCTACGGGGATGTTCCTCTTACCTCGGCCCACCGTCCCACACTTTGGCCGAAGCCAGCGCCTCCTCTTTTCCGGTAACATCCCAGCCCCATGGATGCACGTTATGTGCTTCAAAAGCGTTCGCAGTGGTTCGTTCGTTCTTCACTCCTAGTGTAGTGTACATGACTCCTGGTCACCATGGTTAGCTGTTACGGGATTGGGCCTCCTCACATGCTGAAACTCCGTCGCGCGAGTCAGGCAATGGACAACGACGGGAGTTCACGACGGCACGACAACAACTCAATACGAACGACAAAAAGGCATACTGCCATAAAGGCTATGTCCGTCGGTTGATCTTCAGCTCAGTGTCTACTTACATTTCTCAAGGCGTTTGTTTTGCTGAGACACCATAGTGACAGACATGGGAATCTACAGGCCGCCAGAGGTTAGTCGGCATCTTCCTTGATTCCGCCACAAGCAAAACCTTGCCGGCGTCCTGGCCAACCCGAAATTCGGGCTTCGGCTGTTTTACCACGTGTACACCAACTATGGGCCTTGGATTACAAACTACCCAGGAAGCGAGCGAATTGAGAAGCAGGCGTCCAGGCAGAAACTTCCTCGGGTACATGTTGCCATCCACATTTACTTCGGTACTGATACCTGCGAGAAACTTCATGACTGTCGAACAACCAACTGCACCCGCTAAACCTATTAGGAACGGAATCAGTGACAGACACTCCTTCTTCGGCCGAGCTGAACAGGGATACCTGTGCATACTCGCCATCTTATTTTCGGACATGGACCACCAAGGAGCACCCATATAGCATCCGCATTGCCAGAGCGAGGTTGGCGTCTCACTTTATGCTATCACTTCCTTGGGGTTCCCAGCTTATCATGCTGCCATTTGCGGTTCACAGATGATTTTGGGTTTCAGATGAAAGGGTTATGAAGTCGCCGACCTTTGGGAACCATGTCCCTGCAAGGCCATCTCCGTTCGCTTTGAATCTGAGAATGGTTCTCTTGGCAAGGCATTTCAAGGCTTCCCAGCGTTATGGTTTGGGGCCTCGGGAACAGCACCCTTTGGCTTGGCTGGGAGTCCCCGAGTGGACATGAGGAAAGAGGTTTGGGAGCAGATTCTCAGACGAGTTCAGTAGCCAGAGTGTGTAAGCTCTCATGGCTTCTTTTCACACATTCCTCGCCGTCACTATTGTGATCCTTCGATATCGGCTCTCTCTTCATTTACTGAAACAGCAGTACATGTTAAGGAATGTCGACAAGAGCAAGCCAGCGTAAGCACACCTTCGTGCGCAACAAATACCCCTTTTGTTTTCGTCATCAGCTTGCAGTTCCAAAACCTTGTATCCCTCCTGATACCTACCTAGGCTTGGTTTACATCTCTAGCCGAGACAGCTTGTCTATGAAGTCGCCGATGTTGCCAAGGCTGGAACACATGGCTCGACGTCAGCTGTCAAAGATCGGACGGTCTGTACCCACGCACCATCGTAAATGCATCGGCTTTGCGTTGTGGAGAGGGCGTCCCGACAGACAGGTTTGCGGTTCAAACACCCTGCTCCCACTACCCTAATCCGGCAGCAGCCACTCGATAAGGCCCACTCACAACAAAGCGTTGACGCCATGTTCACATGATTTTCCTTGGCACGATTTACCACGTTTTGGTGGCTTGCTTTTAACGTTGATTCTAAACTACATCCATCCATCCACTTTGCTGACAGGAGCAGATGCCTCATGTGTCAATGATCAAACAAAAAGGATGTCTATAGTAGTGAGGGCATTCCAATCCACCCGAAGTTTTTGAATCAGTTTCGTGCGAAATTCTGCCGACTCTGCAGATCGGCGGAAAGCTACAAGCCGCTGTCGTGGTGACCACATGGAGCCCCAACAACCGAGTCTCAAAAGGGTAACAAAGTCCACGAAAACGAAATTACCTTCGGGTCCTCGGGCTTATCGCGAGGTCCTCCTCCCCCAATTTGTCATTTTGCTTCTTCCCTCTTTCCATGATTGCACAGAGAGGAGAAAACAAGCAAGACTCGTTGTTGTGCCGGGGTGGGGATGGGTGTGCATAGGTAGGTAGGTTGTAGCATGAACGGAGACCCCGTTGGTGACAGCAACAATATGTATGGGGTTCTATCGGAGCCACCACGTCCGGGAGTTCAGGGACACTATATGGTCTAGTGTACACCAATAGGAATAATCTTGTTGGGCCCTAACGAGTCAGTCAGGTCTTTTGCCTCAAGTTCCGCGTGGAAGCTGAAGCTTATTTCGTCCGTTTTTTGACACTCTGGCGCCGACTTATACTGCCCTGCGTATTTTGCCGAAACCTGGCAGCCGGCAGTACTACTGACGTCAACGAAGCTAGGTACATTGGTTTTTGGTCGATTCATTTGATCGGGAACACCGAGAAGCCTGTGAACCGGAAAAGAAGGAAAAAAAAAATGACCTAGGACCGTTTTTCATATTATATTTTTCTATTGTTTCTTTTCATTTTAGTATCAAAGCCGACAACGAGAACGTGATCGGGCAACCACATCAAATCTTTTCGGCACCTATTGATGCATTAATCGGTCTATTACATCCCGAAAAACATCGCCGAACGATGCCGCTACAGTGTTTTATCTGTTACATGTGTACAGCACAATGGCTCGCTGGATGTCACCTCACCTCACCGAACCCAACCAATATCGTCATGACGAAAACGCTTGGCAGACCGGCCTGCCGGAAACTCCGCGCGATTCAGATCATGATAATCTGGCGAATGTGACACTGCAACCTTCCATGCCTTTACCACATCATACATATCAAATCATCCCGCCAGTACGTAATGTAGTGTATGTGCTGGAAGCTACCTACCTAATTATAATGACGATCAGTTACAGATCGCAAGTCGTAATGAGGGGGATGCACCCTACCTTGACCGCTGTGACTTGACACACTCACAGCCGCAAACATCCACCGGTGATTACCTACATGTAACGGACGCAAAGCAACACTATCCACCGTCGAAAAAAAAAAAAAAAAAAAAAAAAAAAAAAAAAAAAAAAAAAAGGCAGGGGTCCTTGCCGTACATGTGGAAAAGATTCCCGCGTCAGGAAGGTGATGGTGATGGAGGTTCCACCCAGACATTGGTCGATCAGCCATGTGATCGGCCATGAGCTAGTGTGCCATTGACCCAGTCATATGAAGATCAAACGTTGGGAAACGAATTAATGCTACTTGAATTTCAAAGGTCCATACAGTACAGTATGTATGGTTCGAACCCCTGAGGCGAAGGACCTCCTTACCTTACGTGTAGGTATGTACTGCGAATCAGGAACTGAACTTTTGGTACCTATGCATGTTATGTACTTTGTCGTCGTCAAATACCAAATGAAATCGGTCACTTTCGGGCGAGGCTATCTCAACGAATCGATCACCGACGACAGTACCTAATCGACAAATGATATCGGGCTATTTTCGGAGCGAGGGTCCCTCCTTGGGTTTCAGGTTGGGATGTACCTAGTGGCATTCACAGCAATCATAGGGGTTCTAGTTTAATGTTCTGATTCCCTGGATGCCAATCAACAACTGTACCTATCAATAGCGTGATTAGCCAGGTACGATCTGATAACCGCAAAGGGTACTTACTGTAGGGGGGAGGCAATACAAAAAAAGGGCCCTACACTACCTAATGCGGAGAGTTTCTCCGCATGGGAAGTGCTGGCCTGCTCACAATCCACAAATGACACGATCAAATCCAGGACCCCAAAAGAGACCACACCAGTTGTCTCGAAATGTATGTCGGCGTACTTTCAGTAGTGGTACAAGGGCAGCTAAACTAACTCAGTCCCTCTCTACCTAGACAGAGAGAGGCTCTGCTCAGCTGGAACGAAACAAGAGGAGCGGTGAGCCCGATCTTATGCACATGACGCTTCAAGACCTACTCCGAACGGTTTCTCGTTCCAGTACATCGCCAAGGGAGATAATGAATCTGGCTTTGACAGGTCACGACTACTTTTGCGAGAAACACTTTGAACACCGATTCACAGTACACTAGGTACACTACTAGTAGGCTTGGCTGTTGAAAGTGCGAAACGGTGCACCTTTGTAGTTATTGAAAGGAACAAAGCCTCTACGCCGCATGTGACTTGGAACTTTTTGAACGGATTTCAAGCGATTAAAAATGAAATACGAAGTTCCCTAATCCTCGATGAAGTCAGATATCAACCACCATGGAGTTTGTGGGTGAGAACGTTGTGTGGAAGAATACCATACGCTTATACAGCTACCGAAGCAAGCATGAAGCTACCTACCTATGTATGGAATATAGCTCATCCCTTCCTTCTCGACGGGCTTTCCCTGCCTATGCAAGCGCCTCTCTTACAGCACAAAGCAACAATACCTAGTTTGGACTACAAAGACAAGACCTCACCCCACATCTTGTTATCCCTTCCCAACGCCATAATCCGTGAATGTAATTCTCCACTGCGAATCGCCTCATAGATATCCGACGCCATGCTTCCAAGTATCCTGTTCCTTGAGCCCAAGTCGTTACCATCTTCCATGTCCTTGGCTCTTGTGTCTGCCTCCCTCAGTCTCGTCGACTCCTCCTTTAGAAGCGGCGGATGGTCAGCCACGCCCCTGTTCAGTGGAATTTTCAACTCCCTCCTGACGAACTCGTAGACGACTGTAGCGCCACCGCTGAGCCACCGTCGAGTGTCCTGCCGACCTTCGAGCAAAGTGTGTCGGTGATCATCATAACAATCTGCCACCACTCGAGCCATCTTCAAGTGGTAGGCTTGCAAATCGCTGATGCTCCAAGTTGTACGATCGTACTCCCTTCCACTGTGAAGCAGCTCAAGGGCGTCCAGGGCTGACTGTTTAGTTGCCACGGACGCTCGCTCTGCCACGTCCAGGGGAGCTAACTTGTCCCATTGGTCAAGGATACGCTCTGCAAGCTTGCAGGCAAGTCTCTGGCTCTCCGTGCTTTCATCCTCGGACTTGAAGCCATTGTGTGAATCTTCCTCCTTGGCCTTGTTGGAAGTCTTTTGTCTGGCAAAGAAATCGGAGAGAACCAGGCCTCGAAACCGCACCGATAGGGCCTCTCGGAACTGTAACTGCAGCACCCTCAGGTCCAGCGCCTGGCAGAGCACATATATGTAAGTCGCCGCCATCAGACTAACCACTTTGACCGCCTCCAGTGCATACCGAGCCGCAACCAACGCCATCGAATTAACACTCTGATTGTTCATTTCCGCTACTTGAACATGCGCACTGACCGGTTTAGCCAGGTACGCCAGCTCGGCCATGTACGCAGCCATGTTGACGTCGAAGCCCTTGCACGTGTAGCTCTGGCTTGGCTCATCCGCCGACAGGTTGGGCGGCAGTCCCTTGTTCGTCATGTTGTTGAGCAGCTCCGAGCTTTGCGCGTAGAGCAAGCGGCCCAGGTTCTGCAGCGCCAGCAAGGTCTTCTCCATGGCCGAGGTAAGCGCCATAGCCTGGAAGTTACCGCCGTGGTGGATGGATCCGGACGTGGGGTCGATCAAGGGGTTGTCTGTGGTCGAGTTGAGTTCTGTCTGTACCTGCTTCGTGGCCAGCTCCAGGTCCTCGAGCTGTGGTCCGATCCATTGCGGTGCGGTCCGGAGAGCGTAGCGGTCCTGAGCAAGACCCCGGACCTTGGCTGGTTCGCCTCCAGAATCGGGATGGGCCTCGCAGGGTGCAGCGATCTTGGACTCGGCGAGAAAGGCTAGGATGTTGGACGCTGCTTCTACTTGGCCGGGGTGCGGCCGGACGGAGGAGATGAAAGGATGGTAGTTTGCCGCTGTGCCGGCCAGGGCTTCGGTACCCATAGCCGTTAGAAGCTGGACAAGAACGGCCAGCTGGTTGGCTTCCTGAATGGCAAGAGAGGCGGTGGCGCAGGAGGGTGCGGTGCCGTTGGTGATGCCGAGTCCTTCCTTGACTTGGAAACGCACGGGTTCCAGGCCAGCAAGGGACAGAGCTCTGTCGGCCGGCAAGATCTCCGTCGTATTGCCTGGCTTCCTGGCTCTGAGGTAAATGTCTGGATTTCCCTCGAGAGCGCCGGCAATGTACGAGAGGGTCGATAAGTCGCCCGAGGCCGCAATACTTCCCCGAAGCGGAATGATGGGGATCGTGTCTCCATCCAGAAGCTTCATGATGTTTTCCATGATCAGCGGTCGGACACCAGAGTGGCCTCTCATCAGGGAGTTACAGCGTATAAGCATGGTGGCCCGGACCACAGGGCTCGGGAGAGCATGGCTGCGAAGGAGCTCGTTTCTCCCATCTCGACCCTTGTCGGCATTTGTAAGAATTCCGACGTTAAGGTGCTGAACCAAGGCGCCTTGTAGGCGCATCAAGGGCTCGCTTCCTACATCGGTTCGTGTGTCGGCGCTACCGCCAAAGCCAGTGTTTACGCCGTAGATAACGTCGCCTGCTTGTATGCGCTCCTCAAGTAATGCGATGCTGCGATCAACTTGTCGGGTGTCGTCTGAGAGATGGACCTTTGCGCCTTGCCTGTTGTTTTCTGAAGTGTCAGTGACTGAGTTGGAGGTCGCAAGACGAAAGGGACGTTAAGGGAAGCAGCATACAGCGAGACTGCTACAACATCGGCAATGGTCAAGTTGGAACCTGAGACCTCGATGGACTGTTTTGACTCCTTCAGGTGTTTGAGACGTGCCCAGGAGGCATAAACAGTTTGCGCGTGGGAATTAGGCGCGCCGGACATGCTGAAGATCTTGCGCCTGTAGAGGTACCGTGCGCTGGTGATGACTTCTTGTTCGTAGGAAGTGAAAGAGAGACCAAGAGTGTGAATCAAAGGTGGTCAAGGCCGTTCGTTCTTACCAGGCAATCACTGGGGGACGGTCACTGGTACAGCAACTCATAAGGTAGGCCTGGATTGCAGATACACGCTCGTGGTAGCCGCAACTCTATGTTTAATTGGAAAAGAAAAAGAAAAACCAAGACACAATCACAAATTGTGTGAAACAGCAAGACATGATCAGCAGCGCCTTGGTAACAGCAACACGGAGCCCAAGTCCACGGCAAATACTCAAGTGTTGATTCAGGCCTGAATTTACTGTATTTATGTAGAGGTATGCTACACTCCCTACCTACCCTCAATCCTCTACCGTGCTTCCACCTCCCATCTCCCCTCATCCCTCCATCGATGTTTACTGATGCTGACCCCGACGTGGTTGTACGACAGCGTCTGTCTCACTCCCTTACATGCAAGCGCCACCATCAACACCAAGAACCTTACCATTGATCCACTCACCGTCCTGGGAAGCTAGGAAGCAGGCAACACGAGCAATGTCGATGGGGAGACCCACGCGGTGAAGCGGCGACCATCCAGCGGCATACTCGTCCACACCCTCGTTGTCGAGCTTGTCGCCGCCGGGGATGTACTCCCTGCACACGGCGTGGTACATGTCCGTCTTTATGCCGCCAGGAGCGACGGCGTTCACGGTAATCTTCTTGTCTCCAAAGTCTTTTTCAGGGTCAGTGGTTAGCATTCATGCCTGGAAAAGAAGCATCCATATAACAAACAAACGACCACCTACCAATGGCCATGCAGCGAACAAAAGTCTCAATGGCTCCCTTGCTAGCAGAGTAAACAGTGTGCTTGGGTACGGCCTTGGCCTGGCCCGTGATGGATCCCATGAGGATCAGGCGGCCGCCCACCTCAAGGTGCTTGTAGGCCTCGCGCGCAACAAAGAACTGGCCACGCGTGTTGATGTTGAAGACGCGGTCGTACTCCTCCGGGGTGACATCCTTGATGTGGCCGAACGAGACGACACCCGAGTTGGAGCACACAATGTCGAGCTTGCCAAACCTCTGCTTGGCCTCGCGGAAAAGCCTCTCGATCTGGCTGATATCGCTGACGTTAGCCTTGATGGCGACCGCGTCGGAGCCGCTCTTCTTGATGGCCTGCACCACCTCGTTGGCTGAGATGTCGCTGTTGGCGTAGTTGACCACCACCTTGGCTCCACGACGTCCGAGCTCGAGCGCCATTTCCCTCCCGATACCGCGGCCTAGGATCCCCAAGGGATGAAATCGTCAGTCTCTTTGGTCCTACACGGTGATGGTGCATGAGGGGCATGTTGTGTGATGCGAACTGCACAGCACAGCCTTGACGAAACCAATGACGACTCGTTGCGCAGCCACGCCTTGCACCCGCACCCTGCACCAAGAGTTGTTCTCCGTGTCTAAGGGGCAGAATGTCTTTGTTTTTTGGAATTGCCATTGGGGAGGGGCTGAGATGTGGTTGGGGGAAGAGGGCGTCGCCGGAGCTGAACATGGGGACATCGGACTTGGGATTGGGGTAAAAGCTGCCATCCCGTCCAGTAGGGGACGCTCCCTTCCACCCACCACTTGTCTTGTCCCTCACTCTTTTGCCCCTTGCAGCATTGCTTGGCACACCATGACAACACAACAACAACAACAACAATAACAACAAGAAGAAGGAACACGTACCGGCGCCGGTGACCAGCGCTACCTTGCCACCAAGCTGGGCAGACTGGATACCGAGGGGACCGGGGATCTGGTCATACTTGCTAGTACCGGACGGAGCTGTTACACCGGGCATGTTGGCGGCTGGAGTGGCTTGGATAGTGGAAGTAGTCGTGCTTGAGCTGTTAGAGGAGACTGGCGGTACTTTCTTCTCTGTGGTGTTGGCTTTGTTAGACGAGAGGTGGGACAGGAGACGGGCGAGAAAAGCAGGGAGGGCCATTTGAAGCAGCAAACTGGGTGGGACAGGTTTGGTTGCCTACTGACAGTCGGTTGATGTCGTCTTTGGTTGGAATGGGGGGAGATTGGCTGGCAGAAGATTTCTTGAGTGACGTTTCTCGGGGATCAGGACATTCTTATATGCCACATCTGTCGTGGTATCCCTCGTGAACATTCTAAAAGCATGTATCTGCCGACTTTGAGTCTGTCGGTCCCTGGGCCAAGTCTCAGGGCAAAGTGCAGTGGTGATCAAGTTCGATAGGACGACCTTGGCGGTTCCCCGGACTGCGTTGGAGGAATGCCGGGTCGTGCAGTCACTACGCGCGAAGGAGCGGCAACACCGCATTGGGGCGGCAGACGAGACCGACGATATTGTGCTTCTTGTCATCGAAACACGGACGCAGCCTGAAATCGTGAAAAGTCTCGGGTGCCCTGGGTAGGTATTATTGGTGGTGAGCCAGGGAAGAGTTGCCGAATTTGGAGAGACATTGACAAGTATTTCTTCACTTTCTGGCCTGCAGCATGCAGCTGGATATCTGACAGCTAACCCAAGCAACGGATATCCTGGATGCGACCGCCATCAACGAAGTGAACACAGTTTAGTCCCCTCCAGTCCCTCCTCGATTCTCATCGGTAGTGTAAGCATAGATGCCCAGCTTTTATTCCATTCCACGGCAAGTTCATGCCGCCCTGGTGGTGTTAGTGTTAGTGCAAAGCGGGCCGTTAGAGGCTACACCACTAACATGCGGCTGCCCTGGAACAGCGTCTAAAGGACCCTTCATTCCAGGGGGTTCTTGCCCTTAATTTTCACGGTGCCCCGTCCAAGCTTGCGACTTTCACGAGATTCGTCACGTCCAACACCACGCACACAGCCGTTGACGTGCTTCATGTCAAGTTGTTCGGATGCTCTTCCCAGGGTACTGGTAACTGGTATTTCTGGCAGGAGACCCTGTGATAGTTACTCGGCATCGTGCAGGCATGCAGCACTTCAACACCTGTAAATACAGGCTCAAAAGCGAACTTTAGGCATGCCTGCCACAGATGGTAGCGCAAGTGCATTGCACAGGCACCTCACTCAGGTCATGTTTACACTACCGCACGTCCCTGATTTTGATCCATGGCACCTGCACGTTGCTGCGCTCAGTCCACATCATCAGATGGAACTGAAGTGTCTTGTTGAAGAAAAACGGAGAATCTGACTCTCGCTCGGTACGAAGATTGCGATGGCATCTATCATTGGAACCACTCCCACAAGCCCGGATATGGCGACCTAGACCTACCTTACGAATCCGGGCACAGCTAGCTCGTCCGCAGTTCCCCGCACCGCCTGGGCGCTTGCGGCGGAAACCGAAGTCCCACACCGGACATCCGAGCCGGAGTTCAGCACCTGGCTGTCCGCCACAAGCTGATTGAAAGTTGAATGTCAAGAGAAACTGCGTTGCAAAAAGAAATGGAAAATGTAAAATCAAGGCGGTCGTCACCGACCCAACTACTAGTCTGGCCCTCACTGGCTTATCTATGGGAGAGCGGACGGGATCCCGAGTTTTCCAGTGGGTATGGTCGTATGTGCAAGTTGCACCCTATGGTTCTCATCTTATACCAAGTACCCAAACATCTCACCACGAGACCACTAGTCTAATCATTTACAGTATTTCACGAACCACAATCCCAACAACCCCGAAACCCGTTCTGTTAACCCAGGTTCTTGGAATCCCTTACACCCCATTTTCACTTCCTGTATACATCGCCAGTCCTCTCAATCTCAAACGCCTCGTCCTTTCCTCTTCCTTGCTTCTCCAACTCTCTCACAAGGGGTATAACATGCTTACCAAACGCCTCGACCTCCTCCTCATAGTTAAGAAAGCCAGTCAACACCAAGTTGACGCCCAAGCTCTTGAGCAACACAATCCGTTCAGCCACCTGCTCCTTGGTGCCAATCAGCTTTGTCTTGAACCCATCGTTGTACTGCACCAGGTCCTTGAACGTGCTCGTCGCCCACATGCCCTGCCCGTTACTCGCGCTGGCTCCCGCGTTCTGCACCTCCTTCTTGAAGGCCTCCACCGCCTCGACGTCGGCCTTGCCCTGAATTTCTTGCAGAGTGCGGACGGCCTCTTCCTCGGTATCGCGGACAATGACAAAGGCGTTGACGGCGAACTTGACAACCTTTTCGCGGCCAAACTTCTTGGCGCGCTCCTTGACGTCTGCAATCTGCGTCCGGAACCCCTCCAGGTCCATGCCGTTCATAAAGTACCAGTCGGCAACCTCGGCGCCGTTGTTCTTGGCGTCGTCCGAGTTGCCGCCCTGAAAAATGTCCGGGTGCGGACGGGCGACGGGCTTGGGGCTGAGCTTGTAGTTGCGGAACCGGTAGAAGTCGCCTGCGAAGGTGAAGCCCTCGTCTTCCGGGGCGGTCCAGATGCCACGCAGACACTTGATGAACTCGTAAGAGCGGCGGTAGCGCTCGGCGTGGTCGAGCCACCATTCACCGACTGGTTTGTACCGTGTGTTAGTCTTGTCCAGTGTGATTTCCACTTGATAGCTTATATAAGCTTTTACTTACTAGCATGGAACTCGCTCTTATTCCATCCCGAAACAATGTTCACGGCAATCCGTCCATCGGTGTAGTTGTCAATGCTGGCCACTTGCTTGGCGACGACAGCAGGGTTCCAGGGACCGGGAAGGATAGCGGCAATGACCTTGAGCGTCTCGGTGTGGTGAAGGAGAGCCTGTGAGAACGAGACAGACTCGTGCTGGGACGCGGCACTGTACGAGGCAGTGAAGCGGATCTGAGTGAGAGCGTATTCGAAGCCGACGGATTCAGCGGTACGCGCATAGCGGACGTTGGACTGGAGGTCCCAACCGGTGTTCTGGGGAATCTTGGAGACGACGAGACCGCCGGAGACGTTGGGGACCCAGTAGCTGCTTTCAGGTTAGTACCGGCTGAGATACGGAGGAAGAAGAAGGTCGCCTACGCAAAGAAGAGCCTGTCAGGGTCGCTGTTGAGTGTGCTGGCGTCGACCATTGTGTCTGCTTGGGCGGGCTTGGCAAGAGTACCTATAGTAAGTGTTGTGGGAAGCTATCATCGATTTCTTTGTTCATCCTTTTCCGTTGATAGTGCAGCTCAGGGGCTAAAACATTTGCTTAAAAGAGGAAAGGGTCTTGGCTGAAGGGGCGAGGCTCGATATTCTCCATTTCAGCTCAAATGGCGTACGCATAGCCGGCGTCTTGTAGTTACACCACCTTGGTTCTGAATCTGGTTTTGATCATCAACTTTTCTTCTTGTGTGCGAAGTTGCTTCTCTCTTTTCGAGCCGCCGTCGGTTCTCACAATGATGCGACCAGATGACGCCATGTGAGTCGCAACTCATCTCATCGCGGAATGATGGGCTTGGCGCGGGGAATGGTGGAGTTGAACGATTGGTCGGTGTTGTTGAAGGACGGTTGTTGTTGCGACTTCGGGGCGTATGAAAAGCGCAATAAACTGCAACCTTTGTGATGGAGAGATCCACTGTATAGAGGTCTCGGGATGTCGACATGAAGATGATTAACCGGTTCTGGTCTGGAGCGGTCCCATACAAGTTACCACGAGGACCATCTTGTTCCCGACTTGGTTTGAAAGGGAGCTTTGGCGAGATGTTATCATCCGTCGGACTTCTTGCACAATACTGTCCTACATCTAGTGAGTAAACACCCACCAATAACGAAGCTCTAAGAAGGCGATGTCGCCGAAACACGGTAAATTCAAAGACTTGATAGCAATGATTTGCGACAAGCCTAAACTCTAGATCCTTGGGGTCCGAAAGCGGTGGCATTTTGGTACCGAAAATCCAAGGGTTAGACTAGGACGACGTCTCAAAGTTCAACTACTACTGGAGACATGAAATGTCGAGCTTCCTCCTTGCTTGCGAAATCTTGATGTCTGAATGCGCAATCCCGAAAAAAGGAAGATGACTGGAGGAACGACGGAAGGAACATGTGATAGAGCAAGACAAGCCTCTGTAGCATACAAAAGAAGAATTAAACTTATAATGAAAGGCAAACCGCCATCTCAGCCATCATCGTCGTGGACTTTGTAACACTCCCATCCTTCTCATCACCGAAACCTTGTCTTGTGACCCCCTTGACGTGCCCCATCTCACAACCACAACAATATCATCAACACCATGGCTTCCTCCAGGAACAACCAAGATACCATCCATCCAAGCAGCGACCCGTCCATCTACCAAGAATACGAGTCCAAATGGTCAACGCTCCCCTCAGACTCGGCCAGTTGGATCCAACGCGCAAAACACGTAGCCGCAGTTCTCGCCCCCGACGCCGCCGCCCGTGAGAAAGCCAACAAGACTCCCCGTGCTGAAGTGGCTCTCCTCAAACACTCCGGCCTACTCAAGATCCTTGGTCCAAAAGAGTACGGCGGCGGTGGCCAGCCATGGAGCGTGGCTTACCAGGCCATTCGGGAAGTCGCCAAGGGTGATGGGTGAGTACTTGAAATGCCGCAACAATCAAGGGACTATGCTGAAAGGCGTCTGACACCTTCCCATACAAAAAGCTCCATCGGCATGCTCCTAGGCTATCACCTCCTCTGGGCCTTTTCCGCTTTCATCCTCGGCACCCCCTCCCAAATCGCCAAATGGACTGCCCTCATCACCTCCCAGAACCTCTTCGTCGGCGGCGCCGTCAACCCGCGCGACAGCGACCTCGTCATCACCGCCGACCCCAACGACCCCACCAAACTCATCTTCAACGGCTTCAAGAACTTCACCACCGGCGCCGCCGTCTCGGACCTGATCATGCTCGAAGGCTCCCTCTCTCCCTCCTCTTCCCCCGACAAGGAGTCTGACACCAGCGGCGGCGGGGCACACATCTTCGCCTACGTCCCCACCACCGACCCCGGCATTCGTTTTCCCTTCAACTGGGACGCCATCGGTCTCCGCCTGACCGAGTCCGGCTCCGCGCAAATCTCCAACGTCGTCATAACCTGGGACGACGCATTAGGCTGGGACGCATCCACCAAACAACCCCTACCCAACATTTTGGGAATCCCCTTTGCCACTTTATTGCTTCCCACGATCCAACTCGTCTTCACCAACTTCTACCTCGGCATCGCGCTCGCGGCTTTGGACACAGCAGCTGCTTACACGCGCAAAGGCACGCGGCCGTGGCCTTACCTTTCCGGCGGTGAGCGCGAAACCGTGACACCCGCCGCGACGGCCACAGATGAGTTTTATATTTTGTCCACGTACGGTACGCACCACGCGCACTTGTTGGCTGCTACGGCGCTGGTTGATCGGGCGAATGAGGCGGTTTCGCATCTTTTTGCTGCTTATACCGGTGATAATACGGGAAGAAACCGGGGGGAGGTGACGGCGCTGCAAAGGGGTGAGATAAGCGAGTTGATTGCGGCTGCCAAGATCGTGGTGACGGATGTCGGCCTCAAGGTGACTAGTGATGTGTTTGAGGTGACGGGGTCGAGGGCGACGGCGAGTAAGGTGGGCCTGGACAGGTTCTGGCGGGACTTGAGGACGCATACGCTGCATGATCCGATTGCGTATAAGCGGAGGGAGGTTGGAAGATGGGTGTTGTTGGGGGAGATCCCGACGCCTACTTGGTATACGTGAGTTGTCGTCCGACGCGAGTCCTTTGGGAAAGAAATAGTGGCAGGAGGACAACATGACGGGCGAAGAGAAAACCCTAGCGACTGCAAAGAAGTTGCTTCTGTGGGTCTGAATGCTAGAAATACAAACTGCTTAACAAGTAAGGGATCCTGCACCGGTTTACCTCCACCCGCCCATTGTCATCGTTCCGATCATAACAGTGACCGTCTTGTGTGTATCTGTATCCCGTCTACTTCTAGCCCATACTAGCAACGAACCAAACCACATATATATCATCATCTCCAGGGGTATGGTATGGATCAGCGAGCTCCGGCTGGCCTGCTGACAAAGATCTCCTCCGCATCGTCGTCATCCGGATCCTCAATACTTGTCCTCCTCTTTGCCTCTACCGCGCGATTGATCTTCTTGCCGTCCTCGCCGATAACTAGATCCTCCATCACAGCATCCAGTTCCTCGGGTTCCTCTGTAAAAGCAACACCGCTTCTGGGGCTGGCATTTTCCTTCTGCCTGTCTGAACCCTGTTCGCCCGTTGAAGACGCCGTAGCCTCCCTCTCTTCCTTCTTTCCGAATCCAGGAGTAGAGAAAGGCCACAGATTACCAAACGGACTACCGCTTTTGCTCGGATGGACTGGGAGCGGCTTGACCAGGATTTTCTCCCGCGCAGGATCGATGCCAGAGACCGTACCGCCCGAATCGGGAGAGTGTTCCGAATCTTGTGCGTTGCCTTCAACCTCGGGCATGGCAAAGTCTCCAAACTCTTCGTCGTCGATGTCATCCATCACTTCACTTCCGTCAGCCCCATCATCAGATTCGCTGTCACGGCCATCCCCGAATCGTTCCACATCCTGGCCATCCCCCCTGCTCTTGTTCTTCTGTCCACCGGGAACCATGCCGCGCCACCAGGACCCACGATTCCACGTACTACCTCCCATACTGTTATGGGCCGTGGTGTCCAACTCTTCATCATCGCTACCAGATCCGTTATTCTCGTTTTCCTGCTCCTCGTCCTCTTCATCCTCAAAGGGATTCCGGAGGCTATCGCTGGCCGACTCATCTGGGAGGCTGAATGTACCAGAACCGGTGGAGTTGTCGGCTTGAGCCGAGCCGCCCTCTTGCCCGCCATTCGCTGCAGCTTCAGCGTTGCGCTTGTTCATAGCTAGCCTGGCAGCAAGTTGGAGACGCGCACGAGAAGGAGGAATGTTAAGCGGGGGAGGCGGTGGTGGGGGCGGTGGAATCGAAGGTGGGTTCATCGAGTTGGAGAGGTTGGCGTTCAGAGGGTCGGTGTAAGCACGGAACTGCATGCTGAATTAGCATATTGTTCGTATCTGGACATGAAACAAACAAAGGGAAATGGTTAGTGGAATGTGAATCAAGAAAACGTGAGCAGAATCAGGCAGGTACGGCGACTGGCGACTGCGTAGCAACACGAGTAAAGGGTCAGGAGACAGAGAGCATGCCATCGGGTGGAATATAGGTGATATGCAACGATAGAAGGAACCCTGGACAGCATGAGAGGGTCTTCTTGGCGTTGCGGCACCCTTGGTGTCAGACAAGAACCGACCACGACCCCGAATAAGGGAGCCTGATCACGAGTATCCACTGGAGTGAGGAGAAGGAGGAAAATGCGAGGAAAACATGTCCGAAGTTGCTAGCCCACTATGTCCTTGGCGTCCATTAATCATACAACACTCTCAACCAAAGGAATAATCCAGACAGCTCGGGCGACGCGAAGCAGATGGAGAGCAACCATTGTTGCCCGAGTCTCGCGTCAGAGGGTTGAGATCGGGAATCGAACCCTCATATCATATCTGGTCGGTGTCCTCTGTTCGAGAAGGGGACGGAGGAGGAAAGTGGATCATCCGGTTGATTTGACAAAGAAAGTGGTTGAGCTCAAGTGCGTCGGTAGGACTTGGTTCCGGCCTCGTCCATTGGCCTTCAAAGTCGTCATGGAGTGGAGCGTCGATCTCATCAACGCCCCATGCAGGCTCGATAGGGTTCTCCTGGGTGGAAGATTGCGGTCTCACTGGTGACAGGGCCTCGGAGGATCGTGCTGGCGGTGGAAAGTCTGTCTGGGTAGGGGGTCGCTGTGCGAACGTTTCCGCTTTCCGAGCAATGGCTGGAGCGCAGCCATCAAAGTCGGCAAGACCTTCTTCGAAGTCCTCAAGGTCCAATCCATAGCTGCTTGGGTCGTCTTCGTAGTCTTGTTCCTCAAAGGGCCCGTTGTGTTCGACATCGACTTCGAAATCAACATCCTTAACATGGTGGACCTCGGCAAGCTCCTCCCCGTCGGCAAAGGAGCCGTGGTCGCGTTTGCTCGGTATCAAGGGCTCACTTGAGCCCAGGGGGAACATGTCATGGGGGTGGAGAAGAGATGAGACATAATCAGAATAACCAACCTCATTGTTAACATCCTCCTCGTTGTCCTGTTCCTCGTCCTCGTCCTCATCGCTCGAACTGCCAAAGCCGCTCATAAGAGTACCGGCGCTGATGGCAAACGGCCCAATCCCATTTCCACCCGAGCTGTCCGCAACATCCTGTCCTCCATTCAACCCTGCCTCAGCAAGGGCGTTGGAACCGCCACTCATACCAAGAGATCCAAGAGAGGAAAGTCCTACGCCAGACATCCCGGAGCCAGAACGGCCCATCAGGCTCTCTGGCCGCACTCCTCCGAGCACGGCATTGTCGCGTGTTCGGGTAGCGCTAAGCGGGCCTTCCACGTATTCGATCCAATCCCGCGCCATGACCTTCTCCAGAATGCACTCTGTAAGAACATCGGTTTCGTGGCGCTCAGTGAACTTGACCACCTCTTCAGCAATGAGCGTCAAGTGCCCCATGTATCCCATACGTGTCTTTCTCTCGTTCTCAGATTTCTCGCTGGTGAGCTGTCCGCCAATGATTTGGTTGGTGATGTCGGCCGTCTCAAAGAGGCTGATGGCCAACTTATGGTTATAGCTGTCCTTCATAGGACCGTTAAACACTTGCTGCACAATGTCGTAAACAACGTTGTGCAGGAAGTTGTTCCACGGATAAGAGAAGAAGAAGCTCAAAATCGTGGGGACAACCTTGTATTCAACAAACTGCATCTTAAGGTAGTCGCCAACAACGGGTTCATGCTTCTTGTCAGCCTGAGAAGCGTCGTGGGCGATGGTGGCATCGGGGTCACTCTGTTCGCCACCGGCAGACATCTGACTAGTCTCCGCCTGCTCCTCCTTTATGGTGGTGCCCTGGTCAGGCTCTAAGGGCTCTGTTGTTCGGGCGGATGTCGAAAACAGTGGCGCAGGAGTGTCGTCGGGGTGGGAAGGCATATCTTCTGGGGTTACGGGCTTGTCCGAGTCGCCACGAGGTTCCAACTGGACCTCCTCAGAAGGCTTGATATCCATATTGCTTCCTTCTTTGCTGGCGGCAGAAGTTTCCTCTGTCTTGTTGCCATCATCGCTTTGTCCTTCAGAAGCAAAAGCTGTCCTGATTGGCACGGATGCCTTCTTGACCGGGGAAAGAGGGGCCACCACCAGGTTCGGGTCGTCGAACTTGATGGGTGCTGTATCCTCCATGGGATCATGAAGGTCGTGAACACGCAGTCTTGGAGAGCTCAGCGGCTCGTCAACAAAGTCGTCCTCGTCCTTATCCAGGAATGACGATGTTGGGCCTGGCAAGGAACCTTCGGGAAGCTCCTCGATGCCGTGCGTGATGTCCTCATCGGTGGTATGCGTGACCTCCTCAAAGCCATCATCATCTACCGATGTATTGGTGACCCCCAGCTTCCTGCCGGTATCCGCCGGGGAAGAGTGCGTCGAGCGCATTGTGATATCTTCCGTTGCGGATGGGGGTTCCTGTTCTCGAACAGGCACGAGCCGGCCTTGCGTGCGGAGCAACTGTCGCTGAGCATCACGCTGCGCAATGATTTCTTCGGCGCCTACCTCATTCAGCAAGCCCATGTTGCTGCAGTGGAGCAGCTCAGCCATCAGCTCACATGTCTTGAACCTGTCGAAGCCCAGCGGCTCGATATGATCACCAAACGTGGAAGTGAAGCGTTCCTTTTGCGCGGGGGCGTTCATGATGAGGCTCATGAAATCCGGGATACGGTCGGCAAACATGCGAAGCAAGGTTCCAAGGTAGATCGGGTCGCGGGCCGAGGGGGTCGAGTTGGGCTCGGTTGCCTCTGGGTCGTAATCGGAATTGTTTTTTCTAATGACTTCGATAACAATGCCCACACCACACGTGAGTGGGTTGCCGCCACCAAGCATGTAGTTGATCAACTGCTCCACGCAGGGTTTCGAGACAAGTTGTCGTGTGAGCTCGTTCGGTCCGATGCAGGTCTGTTCGTTCTGCGAGGCATTGGCGGAGACAGTAATGATGGCCTTGATGAAATCGGCAGCGGATGTCTGGGTTGCCCAGCCATGTTCTGGGCCGAGGAAAGAAAGCAGAGAGGGCATCACATCTTGGGTATAGAGCCACTAGACGAAAGAGTGATTAGTAAAAAGAAAGATCCTGAAACAGAGATTGATCCACCTACTTCAACTATACCATGCCCAGCCTCGGTTCTTTCTAAGCTGATGATTCTCAGCAGCAAGTCCATAACCATGGGGCAATCGACGTGCTTGAGCATATCGGGAACCGCGTTATCGAGAGACTTGAGAAGATCGATCATCTCCTCGGTCTTTCTGTCGAACAAGGACTCATTCACCTTGGTGAAGTAACTGGCCTGGAGGGGGTCGAGCGGGGCAGGGCGCTTCAGGAATTGCCAGAACTCGCGCAGCAGGTCTTTGCTCTCCATCAAAGCCTCGAATATTGACCAGTTGTCCGACGACAGAATCTCGGCCGCGACGAAAGCATAGCGGTTCCGTTTCTTTTCGACGGCGCTGTCATCGTTGCTCGCATCGGTGGCCCGCGATGAGGCGCGGGGTCGAGTAAAGGGTAGGGAGATACCCTTTTGGTTTTCGTCTTCGTCTTCGTCCTCGTTCTCAGCAGCCGCTACGGGCTCCAGCTTGGGCGCGACAACATATTCGAGCAACGTCTTGAGGACATCCTGGTCGCGGAGATACTCGACAAGCTTCGCATTGTGTTGCTTGAGCTCCTGGATCAAGTCGCTCTCATCGAGAAGCTCCTCAAGGGCAAAGTCGCCGCGGTCGAGGATGTTGTCTATTGTGCTGGCAACAGCGTAGCCGCCGAAGCGCCAGAACATGTTGGGCGAATGTTATGTGTACGTTGTGGCGCCAGCGGTGAGGGGCACTGACACCGGGACACGATTGGGGTGGCTATTTTGGCGATTGTATGCAAGTTCGGGGGGCGGGCATGCGGCGGGGTTGAAAAGCAAGTGGGATGCAAATTGCGGATTGACCGGATTATTTGGCCGTCGTGGTCGGATGTGGCCTAGCCTAGCTCGGATTTTTCGTCTAATGGCAAGTATCGAATCGGGTTATAAGCTTGTTCATCGATCGGGCATAGGGTATCTCAAGGTTTTAAAAACTGCAATGAGGAGTAGACAGCGTTAGCTTGGGTAGCGAGGCCTGGACAGCAAAGTTCAAGGTAGATGATAATTAGTAGCGATGATGTAAGATGGGCGCCGAGCATTGCCGCCCAGTCTGGCCAAATTTGGAGGAGGACGGAGCAGGTTTCACGAGGAGGAGGAGGACAAGGCCAATTAGTAGGGTTCGCTAACGACAGCAACCTAGTAGAAGGACGAACGAGGCAGCCTTGAGGATAGGGGCAGCATGAGATTTCTGGAGGGACTGAAAGGGGAGCTTATGTGACAGCCAGATGATGCAGGGGGACACGTGAAATGACTGGCTGGGACCATGTTTGGCGCCGGAAATCCAAGGGTAGAAGCACCTTCTCCAAACCATTTGCTGCTGGGTTTGAAAGCGTGCAGGAGCAGCTTGCATTTCCCAACCGAACCGGGTCGCAAGCGCGATACGTAGGTAGGCGCACAGAGGGAGCAATAGGTGAGGCAGGTGCTAGAAGATGTCGTGTTGTTGTTGTTGTTGTTGGTGGTGTTGTTGACGTGGAGATGGTGATGATGATGATGATGATGATGATGATGATGATGATGATGATGATGATGATGATGATGATGATGATGGTGATGAGGGGCGATGGTGGTCGACAACTTGGTGGTTCCGGTTGTGATGATGGATGACGGTGGGGGGGGCAGGGACGGAGGGCAGGACGGGGGGCAGGACGGGGGGCACGGGGCAACATCCCACACAAGGACGGGGACGGGAGGGCGGGCAGGGCAGAGGAGGGGAAGCTGCCCGTCGGTGCTTAGCTGCGACGAGCCCTGGCTACACCTCTAGACTACCTCTCTCTACCTCTGTAGTGCTGGCTACTGCTGCCCTGCGTCGCGGACGGGGCAGGGCGATGACGGGCATAGCACTGGACTGCCCGCCCGGAGATTGGAAAACCAGACAGACGGGAGAGCACGTACAGAAAAGTTCTTGGTTAACTACCCGGTTTGAGGAACTAAAGGAAGGGCGTTGCCGGCATCAAGAGTCGAGTCGACTGAGCGACGGCACAGAAGCAATTAGGGCGCGTGGGCAAAGGGCTGACACGGGCGTTGGGTTGTTGAAGGATTTTGCGGCAGATGCAGCCGAAATATGATGGGAGATGCAGATTCCAGAATCCAGATTTGTTGATGTCTCCATCCGAGGTCCGTCAAAATTGGAAGGGAGGGAGAGTGGGCGATGCCCTGGGCTTGGTCCCTACGCTTGATCACGTCTCGCCTTCTCCACAACAATGGAGTGTACGGGAGCTGCTCATTGGTTGAAGGTGATGAAGTCGGGCGCTTGGGCCAGCCTTGGTCGGCGCCTTTAATTGACAAGTGAGGACGCCAACTGGGCTCGATGGTGCCCGTGTCTGAGTGGCGGACCTTTCTTTAAACATTTCACCTAGTTACTTCACGTCGTCATGCTGAGATCTTGATCGTGAGAATGCCATTACTCAGTCAACTCTACAGGGTCGAAGGAGCACAGGTTTGTCCGAGAACAGCCCCCCCTGTTGAGTCGTTGACAGCAGAAACATGGTCATTTCAACTCCCAGCTCATGCCGTGAGACCGTCTCTGCCCTTGAACTCATCAGTGATGCTCCCTTGCTTTCAACCCCCTTCACCAGGTCTCAAGGCAACCCAGGGCGAGCCAGGCTAATTAGGCCACGAGCGGTCCCCAACATCCATCCAATCCTCTGTCCTCCCGTTGCCAATCTGTCGCGCCGCCCAAATTCGCCACGTTTTTTACCCCTGGCTAAGCACGTGTCGACCACAGATGGCATGCCACTGGCAAGCCGCCAGCCTCCAGATCCCGAACCGCCAACAACGACAAAGGGATGGAACCTAACAAATTCCCCGTTATCTTATCTCAACCCACAAGTCAGGTACGCGACAACTGGTCACTCGCGTGAAACACCTCTTTTCGTGGAATTCCACCCATGAAATATGGGCTCATGATGGACACGGCGATGACGGGGTACAATTGGACGCTGAGATAAAAGCTCAGTGAGATCCTGGAACGCCAATCAGGGCAAGAATTGTGATGATCCACCCATGGTCAATGACATGTTTGTTCCTCCAAGTGTTTGAATACTTGGCGATTGCTGGAGGCAGGAAATGATAAAATAAAGATAGGAAGAGCTGGTTCCACAGCTATCCAGAACTTGTACACAGAAGTAACGCACTAAACAATAATATCTCCAGGATGAATTGGCAGATAACACAGGCACTTGTATACGTGGTAGCGTCCAATGTTCTCAGAGCGACGGGGAACGGTTGATGTTGGGCTTGTGACTGATTTCAAGTCCAGCTTGCTGCACGTAACAATCCCATGCGATGCAGTGAATATGGGGGCGTCAGAGATATGTAATCTGGGCTAGCGTGAAGCTTGGAAAAACGCAGACGTAGTCCATCGTTCTTGGCACCGCCAGTATACTCACGCACTATGGAGAGCTTCTCGATCACGCAGGGAGGGGAGCGACTCGCTACGACTCCCACAATAGGAAGAATGATGAAAAAGCTGCTCAACTCTTTTTTTCCATGCCGCGGTGGTTATCTAGGGTGATGCGCATGACTAGTCGACTCTGCGTGCTGTCACTGGTGAGTTTAACTGAAGTCACTCAACGAAACAACCCCCACGACATGGTGTCGCCTGCATAGCTTCCTCACGGTCTGCACTGGCATCAGAAAAATGGGTCCCTAGGAAGAAAACTTGCGATCGTGATATGGGCTCCTGTACAGCGTCACGCCACGACGCTCAAAGTCTCGCCTTCGATCCGTGGCGGCGGGGAGAGAGCACGCGAACATTTTGATTGCGTGAAGGTGTGAGACGTCGGAAGTGGCGATGGAAGAGGCTTTCAAAATATATACTGGGAGAGTCGCGGGCGGCGTCGTAGGAAAGGGTCGTTGGCAGCGATATCAAAAGATACATTTGTCGATTTTTGGGAAGAGATTTCGGAAGAGGACTCGTTAGATGATTAGTAACAACGCCGTCTACTTTGAGAGTCCAGTAAGATGGGACGTTGAATGCGTACTAGATGGACAAACCCTACAATGGGTATAGTTGGTCAACTAGAGGTTAAAGGACGGAACAGGGAAATGTCGTTCAATTTTGAAGTACACCGAGGAATCATACCTAAGTAGGGTTAAGTTGATCACCACTGTCCGAGACACCTCGTTCCCTTGTGCACATCAGATTTGGAAAGTGAGAATTCCAGACAAAGTGATCTGTGGTAAATTACGCAACGTTCGTACATATGTACATATGTATGTATGTACCATGTACTGGCGGTAACCTCCACGGAGTGGGCATCAAGTGACAGTGTCCGTAGGGCTGCATGGGCGGGCCACCCCGCTATGCGGAGCGCGTGAAATCCCCGCAATTCAGGAACAATTAGATTGTAATGTAACATTGACGACCTCCTTCAGTCCTCCATTCCATGACAAAACACCGATTTTCCTCTTCGATTGGAGACTCTTATGGCAGTCATCACCAAGCATCATGCCATTCTAGTACCAGTCCCCATCTTTACCAGAGCAGATCTCCAATTGCTCACACAATCGAGGGCGGCGGCGGTGGTGCCCAAGCTTGGGATCCTAGCTTTTGTTCGGAAGCATCTCTTCCATGTCTTCCATGTCTTCCAACTGAAGAATCTCGCGTCAGCACGATACCCGATTCTCTCCACGCTCCCGGCATCTCTGGAGCCTCACGCAGGAATTGCTCCAGAGACACTGTACTGGATCTGACGCCATCATTGGCTTCTGCCTTTAGTTGTCGCCGGGGAAGAGGCATCTCGTTGTCAGCATCATTGATAATCCGCCGGACCCTTGTTGACTTGGACGTGGCCGGCTGTGTGCCTCGAGTCCCACTAGCCTGGCCGGTGGCGTTTCCTGCGGATCGTGCTCGTTTTCTCTTGAAGTAGTCTTGGACCGCTAAGCGGCCAAAGGGGATGGAAACGGCGGTGATGGCGACTGCTAGCTCGGCGGATTCCCAGATGACTAGATCCGCTGCCGCGTCTGGCTCACAATGACAAGTTAGTCATGATCACTGATACCGCCCAGGAACAACAAGAACAAACTGACAGGTAAAGTCATTCTCCAGGTCTGAAGCTTTGATGTACGTCGTCTTGATGGCCGCAACAATGCCGGTCCTGGTGTCATCGTCTCGTCAGCACGGACACCAATGAAATTTCCGTCCAGGAAGAGACCTACAAAAGCCCCAGACTCAAAACAAACCCAAGCACGACTCTCTCAATCTTCTTCACCTGAAGATGCCAAATGATGCACCAAGGAAGTACCACCAGAGCAAAATCCGTCACCGCTGACCACGCTAGAGGTAAGTAATCACGCACCCAGTCAGTCCGTCAGTCATTCAAACCAGAGAGGGGACCCATCAAAACAACGACAACAACTAGGTACTCACCTCCCGAAAAAGACCAATACCCACAAAGCACATTCAAATCCCAACACCTCCCCTCCACCCTCGGATCCCACCTTTTTTGCACAGGCGTGCATGAGACAAAGATGAAAATGCCCGACAACAGCTTGGTCACCAGCACCGACGCAGCCACAAACACCAGCGCCCCTCTCTGCCATGATTTCTTGCGCGCAATCTTGTACAGCGTCAGGCAAATGGACGTCTTGGCCAGGGCGATGCCAAAAAAGACGAAAGCGCCGCCGAAGAAGACGATCCTGGCGGCCGTTATGGCTTCTCCCAAAAGGGGGATCGTCCACACGTGTTGACCGAAGCCGTGGCGGGTGGCGGCAGCGGTGCAGATGGCGGCGGCGGTGAGGATGAGCTAAATATTTGTGTTGAAGCGAGTCCGTTAGGAAGGAAACCCTGAATTGGGTGCTATGCATGGTATTTGGGGATGGGGAGGGGGGTAAGGAGATGGACGACGATGACGAACGTACATAGGAGATACCCAAAAGGAGGTCATCAATACCTAGTTGCTTGGCGTAGTGGTGTTTGCAGTAGTATCTGAATCCCAGAGTTATGCCGGCTAGGGAAGGCAGTAAGGTGAAGACGATGATCAGGCGGGTAACCGCCGAGTCGGAGTCGGTGGGTAAAGACATTACTATAGTTTGGTGAGTGTCTCTGCTGGGTGTTTTGGTGGTCGAAATGGAGGCCATGCCATTGCTGTCAAAGGTAGGTAGATGGGAGGAGTACGCAATAGATAGCATGACGACCCTCAATAGAAAAGCAAAAGATAGAAAGCCTGGGTGCTACGAGTTTTGTTTTACTAGGATTCATCAAAGACGACGCGCGCTTCTTCTTTCCATGCATAGACTATAGTTAGTTTCTTCAGTAATGGATGAATCACCGTACTGACTCCTTGAACTTCTCATCCCATCAGACTTTCAATCACCTACCAGCCATACCCCCTAGCTTTGTTCTCTGGTGACATTCTAGGTATCCCATCAGGATCCATTCCAAACCGCAGCGTGGGAGCGATGTGAGTATAAAGAAAGAATCGACGGGTTAGGTTTTGACTTTACCGGCTATCCCGCCCGCTACGCTGATAGTCCAGGGGTCCGTTCATTGTCCATAAAGCAAACAATAGCCGATGATCAAGTAATGATGATGCATCGGTTTCCCTCAGAGTTACGGTTATGAGTAACGGGATAACGCAAACAAGAAGGGATGAGCAGGTTGCGGACGGGCGGGCATGTGTGCCGGTTTGGTACAACCTTAACATGGAGACAGGCGGAATGTACGGTGGTTGAGGTTCAAATCGTTCGGCATTTCGCGCACCAAAACAAAGGAGCGGTGTAGTGACGCAACGATATGGAACAAACCGCTTGAGATGCTTCGTGGGTTCGTTGGCTTTTACACATCACTCACAACTTCACGAACGAAGATGAACGGTCTGTAACGTACTGGGTTCTGCAAGTAGACTTTACTGATCAAAGGGGTGTTGGCGTGGAACTAAGTGCCTCTAGCTGACCATTGCCGGGATTTACTTCTAAACTTCGGGTCTGACTTGCGGCGCCGGGCCCTCGTGCTCATTACCTCTTGCATGTCTTTGACTAAGTCTCTCATTTTTTTTAATGTTTTTTTTTTGTTAGAGCAGACAGTGAGATGGTATTCCAGTGTTGTGGTGTGCCGCATTAGTTCCCTAGGATATGTGCGATCAGGGTTGAAGCCTCTTGGTTGAAGTATCTTGGTAGGTGGCGTGAAGGTCTCAATGAGAAAAATCAACAAAGTACAGAGGTTCGACTCCTGCCCAGCCCACCCCTGCAGTCTTTTTTCGGCCTGTTTATTTTTCATTGCTATGCATCTTGATATTATGGTAGAATTTTGACCAAGCCAGTGCATCCAAAACGATCTAATTGTTTTCCCTTTTCCGTTCAAATTAGACAAACGCTTACTGCGACAGATCGTCACCCCAAACCTGCTTCGCAATCTCAACCTCAAGGCGCACCTTGGCCCACTGCTCCTCCACTGTCAAGTCGTTTCCTTCCTTGGTCGAGCTGAAGCCGCACTGGTGCGACAAGCACAGCTGATCCAAGCCCCTAGGGCAGTAGCCTGCAGCCTCCTTCAACCTCTCGATCATGGCCTCCTTGTCGTCCAGCTCGGCCTTCTTGCTCGACATGACACCCAATACCACAATCTTGTCCTCGGGGAGGTGACGGAGCGGAGAGAAATCGCCTGAACGCGCGTCGTCAAACTCGAGGAAGTACACATCGACATCGAGGCCCTTGAAGAGCCTCTCGGCCACGGGCTCGTAGCCGCCCTGGGCGAACCACTGCGAACGGAAGTTGCCGCGGCACAAGTGGATGCCGATGGTCATGTCCTTGGGCCTCTTGCTGATGGAGGCATTGATGATGTCGACACACTGCTGGGTCAGCTCGGCGGGCGTCTTGCCGTGGCGCTGGGCGGCCTCCTTGCTCATGCCCTCGTCACAGAGGTAGGCCAGGTTGGTGTCGTCCAGCTGGACGAAGCGGCAGCCGGCGGCGTACAGGTCGTCGAGCTCGGCCTGGTAGGCCTTGGCAATATCCTCGAAGAGCGGCTCGAGCGTGGGGTAGGCGTCGGCGTCGATGGCGTCGCGGCCGCCACGGAAGTACACCATGGTCGGGCTGGGAATGCACACCTTGGCGGTGACGGTCTGGCTGGCGCCCGAGGAGGCCTTGACGGCCTCCACCTGCTTGTTCACGTAGTTGAAATCGTCGACCTGGATGGCGTTCGGGTGGCCCAGCTTGCCGACAACCACCAGACGGGGAGGAGTCATGCCGTGCGACGTGACGTTGGTGGACGCGACATGGCCGCGCTTCTCGACGCCGGCCAGGTGCTGCAGGAAGTCGATGTGGAACCACGCGCGGCGGTATTCACCGTCGGTCACGGACTGGAGGCCATTCTCGATCTGTTCCCGGACGACGGTAGCAATGTGCTCGTCCTCAACCTTGCGCAGGTCCTCGGCGGTAGCGGCCTGGCTCTCCACCTTTTCACGGGTCTCGAGGATGGCCTTGGGGCGAAGGAAGGACCCGACGTGGTCCGCGCGGTAAACTCCGGCCGGAAGAACCATGGTTGATATCTGTGTGTGGTGTGGTATGGTATGGTGTGTTGTCGACGGCTTCCGAGGTAGAAGAGGGTGGGAGCTGCTGAGACGGAGGGCGGCAGGCAGGGCGGCTCTTTTGCTATATACTACTTGGCTGCCTATCGCCCTACCGACGTCCAGTCATCCCAGATCCACCTTGCGTGTCATTTTGGCGAGCGATATGGGCCTAGCCTGTGGCAGGAGGCTCATGTTGAAGGGTCTCGGGGGGGGGGGGGGGGGGGGGGGGGGGGGGGGGGGGGGGGGGGGGGGGGGGGTGTCGGTGGTGAGGTGGACACCGAAATTGGCCTTGCCGCTGTGCGGGGTAGGAGGCGATGGTGTTTTTTTTTATGGCTGGACGTTGCTGGGGTGTTGGGCGTGGAGGATGGTTTTCCGGGGGAATGATAACCCCCAGCTCTTTTTGAGGGCCCCAGCAAACCCCTTGGGCGGCTCGTGATGTCAGGGGCATGTGGAGGCTGTTCTGGCGATGAAACTGACTGCCGAAGAAAAAAAGCTGTGGACGGGAAGCGGAAAGTCGGGAGACGGGACTAGCCCACCACCAGCCAGCCCACATCAGCGTATCGGCTTCAGTGGGCACAGTGGAGACCAATCACAAGATAAGGAAGGCATTTAGGGCAGTGCAGCCGGGAATAAATCGACTGACGGCATTGCGAGATCGGCCACGAAGGATTGAGGTTTCAAGACTATGAGTTGGGTTACGAAGAAAAAAGCATCTCAGCCACTGCGCGAGAGCTTAATCTTTATATTCTGTGTATGCTTGATTTTCAGCTTTGGCCAAATCGGCTGGCCATGTCGCCGTGCAGTGATTGGGGCCTTCGCTTGGATGCTCGTTGATGCGGGTTTCTTTTTCTGTCCAGATCCAACCTATCCCCGCCCCCGCCCCCACTAGTCCGAGTGAGCTAAGGTACGTATGGCGTATCCCTCCTTCCGATGTCCGGAAGCCAATTGGAAGAAAAAAAAAAAAAAAAAGAGGGAGTGTCGGGTCCAGACCTGTGCCTGAATTGCGTCTTCATCGATCGACGTTGACAGACACCTAGTAGCGAATGACCTTGGGTTCCTTGAGGTTACTTCTGCGCTTCTTCTCGTTGTTCTTTTTCAGTCAGTTGTCAGTTCCTGTAGACGCTGGCAGCCGTCTTCATCACGCCAGTCTAACTAACCTACGGATCGGAACTGAGCCCGTCTTCGGCATCGTGTGTCCCCTTTTCCAGTTTCTGAAGTTAAGGACGTCAAAGTGGCTCGCCCGCTAGTCAGACGGTTGGTTTGAAGACCTGTTGAAGACCTGACGAGTTCCGATAGACTTCCTAATCAGATTGAAAACAGGAAGAAAGAGATGGGTTATCACCAATCTCACCTCCAAGTATGATCCATTTTTTTGCCTCTTTTGACCCTATGAGGAATTCACGTTCTGCTGGGCATTTTCCTCCGTTTTCTCCCCTCCTGTTTATCCTTAATTTTCTTATGGTTTTTTGTTATCGCTCTCAATTTGCGTTCCCGTCATCCTTCGCCCTCACCTTCTTGTCCCACGGTTACACACTTCAAGCACCAATCCTCTAGGATTCTTTCCCCCTTAACACAACGTCTCAGGTAATTTGAAAAACAAGGGCTGTTGGAGGAAGCTTTTGTGTTTCGGTGTTTCGGTTTTCAGTTGCACCCCCGCCGACTGGCGATTCCCGCCCTTTTCAGGCAATTGGCAAAATGCCACGATGCTTGTCTCAAAGCACGACGTCCAGAGTTTTGGTGGCTTCACGTTTTCGGGGGTCTGGGTTACTCAAGATCTGGGTTCGTCACTCCTAGAACGATCTGAACCAAATTACCTACCTGGCTTAAGAAGCGGTGTGTTTGGGGGTCTTCCATCAAAAACCTCCGATCAGAGAGCAGTCATGGATGTTCGGTGCCTTACACGACTGCCTAGGTAAGACCAGGCAGACGTCTTTGTTTTTCTTTTCCTTCCACAAGCAGTGCGTATATGTCAGACGTGCGAGAGCCGCGAAGTGGAAGCGAGAATAGAGTTATTCTATCTGTTTCTCGCGGTTCCAAGCGGTTGCCGAATCTTGATTTGACGCATGTGGATTTTTCATCGAGTTTCTTGCACTGGGAGTGCGCTAGAGATCGGGCTAAGCGCTCGCTAGCGACGGGCTTTGGGGAGTTGGACGGCGCTAGAGTAGTGCGGAAAACGCCACCGTCTCGGTAGATGCCCAGACTAAAGATGTCCATGCTTGCGTGAACACCGCCCGCCCGTGGACCCGCGCACCGAATACCGGGCGATCATGGACATGGAAGAATTGCTGAGACAAACAATGCGCGGATCGCGTCACATAGTGAACCGAAGGCGTGGAAATGTTGAGTTGAGCGATTCATCACGAGCTTGGGGTCAACGGGTCTTGTCACGCTTCAAGGGAGGAGCAAGTGCCGTCCGTCAATATGCGTCTTTTATGGTGTTGTGAACGTTTTAGAAAATCGGGAAAACACAAGTGTGCACTGCACCGCGAGGACACCGCGAGGAGGAGCTCAAAATAAATGCGGTTGATATCATCAATTAAGTTAAGGTTGGTGGTATCGTTGCGGTATCCAATGACGGTATACCAAGGTATCGAGGATTGACAAAGAAAAAGACAACAGCAACAACAACGACATCATCAGGACAACCACCACACACCAGCGCCATCCAGCAGCATGTACAGGAACAATCATTTCCATAACACATTTCATTTCCATCGCTCTCGTACACTTGCTTGCTCATCAAATTCATTCGCTCAAAATTATAACCGCGGGGTATCCATCATCTTTTTCTCTGTCAAACGCTGGCCGTGTTGGTCGAAAGCATGGGTGTCTGTCCATCATCTCCGGATTTTTCTTTTTCGTCTTTTTGTTTCCCCTTCGTTTATTAACTCTCAAGACACATGATAATGTCAGAATTTAGACCTGCTTCTCGGCAGGGACGTTAAGCATACCATCCTCAGCGGCATGGGCAAAGGTGGTGGTAGGCTTCCACTTGGCCGAAGTCCTGGGGGTACTCTCCTCCATCATTTTGTCGACCTGCTCGAGCGACAGTCCCTTCGTCTCCGGGACGAGGAAGTACGTGTAGACACAGGCGCAGGTGCAGAGACCGCCCCAGACGAAGAAGACGGACGACTTGAGGTCGCCGCGCCTCTCGCCGACCATGTAAGGGGTGATGACGGCGATGATGGTGTTCCAGAGCCAGTTGGAGGCGGTGGAAAGACCGACACCGCGCGAGCGGATAGGCAGAGGGAAGATCTCGCCAATCAAAATCCAAGCACCAGGACCCCAGGTGGAGGCGAAGAAGAAGATGAAGATGGCGATGAAGGCGATCTGGGCGTTGACGGCGTTCACGTTGTTGGCGATGGACTCGCCGCTGGCGTCGAGGTGGGTCTTGTTGAAGCCGACGGTGACACCGATGATGGCGACGAGGAACTGGCAGATGAGCATGCCGAGGGCACCCCAGAAGAGGATGGTGCGGCGGCCGAAGCGCTCGACGGTCCAGAAGGAGATGGGGGTGGAGCAAACGTTGATGATGGTGAAGACCATAGAGATCAAGAAGGTGTTGGAGATGGCGCCGGTGGACTTGAGGAAAGGGGTGGAGTAGTAGAAGATGAAGTTGACACCGGTCCTGGTACTTGTTAGCATATCCATCCGCCTTTCTCGAGGAGTGTAAGAAGAAGCTCACCATTGCTGCATCATCTGAAGAGAGGTACCAAGAATGGTCTTGCGGAGGTTGGAGTTGGCCTTCCGAAGAGAACCCTTGAAGCAGTTGGCCCAGGAGCCGAACCAGGTGGTGGAGGGAATGAGCTGACGCTCGTACTCCTCGTTGGCGACGATCTCAGCAAGCTCGACCTGGATGTACTCGGAGTTGGGGTCCTGGCCACGAAGACGGGACAGAGAGCTGGTGGCAGCAGCGAGGTTACCCTTCTTGACGAAGTAGCGGGGAGAGTCGGGGAGGCACATAAGACCACCGGCAAGGATAAGAGCCCAGGCAAACTGGATGGCGATGGGGATACGGTAAGCACCGGTATCCTTCCTGTCCTGCGTTGCGTAGACGACGCAAGAAGCAAGCATGAGACCGATGGTGATGCAGAATTGGTAACCGGCGACCAAGGCACCACGGACCTTGCGAGGGCACTGCAGACATTGAGATGGTTAGTTACCTAATCACATTAAAAAGAAAATACCGGTCAGGGGTTTTGGAAAGAAAAAAAAGAGGGAAAAAAACTCACAATCTCAGACATGTACAGAATGACGACGGCGGACTCGAAACCCACACCGATACCAGCAATAAGACGGCCAGCAACGATAGCACCGAGAGCATCACCAAGACCCGTGATCATCTGAATCACGACACCAATCAAGTAGATCAGACAGCCGAGAATGACGGTCCACTTGCGGCCAATCATGTCGGCGAGATCACCAGCAATGAGGGCGCCGAAGAAGGTACCGCAGGACAGGATAGAGACGACGAGGGACTGGTGAGATTCGGAGAGCTCCTTGACGATAGGAGTGGTGCCTTCGACGGCGTTGATGAAAATTTGCGAGCCAAGAACGCCGTTGATGTAGCCCGAGTCATAACCGAAGAAGATACCACCGAAGGAGGCGAAGGCGCAGATGAGGTAGGCCTTCCATGTGACGGGGGCTTCAATGCGTTCGACATCTGGTGTGTGAGCGAGCCCGATGTGGGCCGCTGTAGGAGCCGTCTCCTTCTCGTGGGCGGACGACATGGTGGTGTTTGGTTGTGACTCTTGTATATGTGTGTTTGTGGATTTCCCCTTTTCTTGTCGTCTGGTTATCGTTATGGGAAGAAGAAGCGGGAAGAGAGACGAGAGGAGGGAGGGATGAAGGGATGAAGAGAGGAGGGAGGTTACTTTTGGAGATGACACAGTCAAGAAGGAGGCTGATCAAGGGGGGTGAGAAACGGGATGCGAAGCTCTTTATGTAAATTGAGTTTGTATGTTCAAGGTCTTGGATGTGAGCAAGAAAGCCCATGCCCGTGGTTACACTCTGGAACTTTGCCGGCTTCCCCATGCCTACAGAGTCCCCAAGTTGGAGAAGACGCGGGGGGGGGGG